>CM014277.1:34544331-34554347 GCA_004135705.1 Alloteropsis semialata
GCTGGCGCGGGCTTTATAGGCCGGGGAAGGCCGCTTGGCGTGCGGGTCAAGGAGAACCAGGGGCGGCGGCGCGAGTCCAGCTCGGGTTCGGTCTCGCGTCGGTCTCCAGGTAGGGGACGACACTGACCGGCGGGGCCCGCGCGGCAGCGAGAGCAAGAGAGGGAGGCGGGGTGGAACTGGGCCGAGGCTGGGCCAAAGGAGCAGGGCGAACTGGACTCGGCCCAGGTAGGGAGGGAGTAGATGCAATGAATAAGGGATTAGAGGGAGGAGAAAAGAACCGTGCAAAAGTTCAGGGAGGGATTTTGAACTCTGCTGAAAAAAACATTATCCTAAGATCAAACAAAATCCAAATTAATTTGAATTCAAATAAAGTTGAACCCAAAATAATTTGAGCAAAGCAACACAAAAATAAATGCAACAGCATGAAATGCATCAAGCACTTATTGAGTAATTTAATTAATTATTAAATTGAAATAAACCTCTATAATTCCAATTAAATCATAGAAATTTATTTATGCCTTAAATAAATCCTAGAAAATTATGAAAATGTTGCTACAATTTCTTGTGATGAAAATTAGGGTGTTACATTCACAACATACAATTGTACCTCATAATTCATTGCAGCAATACCACCCAAAGAACCACAATATGGGATGCCATTGAATAATTCAGCAGGACTGAATTCTTCAAGAAAGTTTAGCTAGGCCAATCCGTTCAGACCGGTTTCATTAACTAGTCCAACTGGTTTGAATGTTGCAGCGCAGTACGGCCAAATTCCGGTCAGACCGGTTATAGGAACCGGTCCAACCGATTCAGGTGCTATTGTTGCATATCAGGCAATGCCTGAACCTATAGCTAGTATGCCACCTGTTCAGGCTAATTCTGATCGAATCAGTGGTGTTTCTGGTTATGTATCTCCATATACTTCAATGTCATACAATACAAATCCTATGTCTCCCAATGTTCAGGTTATTTGCAGCAACCATTGCATGCACAACCGAACTATGTGCTACAACATGTGCCAAATGTCAATGATCAGCAAGGGCCAAATGATCTTTATATTAAAAGTTTGCTTGAAGAATATAAAAAGGATTTGGCTATTATGATTAAAGATACTTTTGGTGTAGAAGCTAAGGATAAAACTCTAGCATGTCAAAAACCTTATCCTGCAAATTTTGATGCTATGCCTTATCCTCAAGGTTTTAAAGTGTCAGAATTTGTCAAATTTACTAGGGAGGATAATAGGACTACATGGGAGCATATTAGTCAGTTTAATGCACAATTGGGTATTCAAGGTAATGTTGATCATTTGAAAATCAGATTATTCCCTTTGTCATTATCTGGTACTACTTTCTCATGGTTTTCGGCATTATCTCCTAATTCTATTCATACATGGTCTCAATTAGAGCATAAATTTCATGAACACTTTTATAGTGGTGATAATGAATTGAGGCTATCTCACTTAACATCGGTTACACAAAAGAGTGATGAATCTGTTGCTGAATATATTAGAAGATTTAGAGATACTAAAAATCGATGTTATAGTTTGACTATTTCTGAAAAGGATCTTGCCGAATTATCTTTTAATGGTTTAAGATCTGATGTCAAAGTTAAATTAGAAGGCTATGAATTTCTTACCATCAATCAAGTATTAAAAAAGGCTTTGGCTCAAGAAAGCCGAAGTAAAGATATTCGGCCAAAATCTGATCGTCCTAATATGCATATGCTAAACTGTGATTCATTGGACGATGAGAATGGAGAGGTATGTGCTGCTGAATTTGTATGGCCGAGCAAGTCTTAATCATATAGTTGCCCTTCTCTTAAGTCGATTCACAAAAATAGGTAAGAAGAAATGAAATTTACTTTTGATATATCCAAGTGTGATAGGATATTTGATGAGTTGCATAAAAATGGATACATCAGGTTCACATATACTATACCGTCGCTTGACGAGCTGAAGCGGCATGCATATTGTAAATTTCATAATTCTTTTTCACATGCAACTAATGATTGTAATGTTTTCATCGGCAAATTCAACCGGCTCTTAACTAAGGCCATTTGACTTTGCACGAAATGCAAGTATGTTCAAATCCTTTTTTTAAAAATTTCTCTGTCAATACCACTGAGATACAGAATCCCAAAGTGTTGATCAGGCCGAGTCAAGCCGATACAACAAAAGGGAAGAATGTAATCATTGGTGAAGAACGACTAGAACAGAAAAGGAGCAAGAAGGTATTACTGAAAAAGGACCCTCAAGTTGCATCTAAGAACTCGACACTCTGGGGGCAAGCAAAAAGCAAAAACACTGGTTTTAACAGAACTGGTTTCACTGGTTCATCAAACCGGTCCAACCGGTTTACATTTGGTGCTTCTGGTGGTTCAAAGGGAAAAGCAAAGCCGACTTTTGAGGAGCTTCTGGAAAAATATAAGAAGATGGGAGTTACTCAGAAACAGAAGAATTGGCCAGTAAAGGAAGAATTTTCACCGAAGCATCACGAGCAGCCACATTTTTCCTCATCTCAAGGTAATTGTGATAGTATGCTATATTCGTCTTTTAGACCGGCTACACCATGGTCTTGGTCGTGTCCTTATTATTATATACCTTGGGATTACGGTAGTATGAATATGCAGCCATATTTTATTCCGTACCCTATTTCATACTACAATTATGGGGCATCGCAAAGACCGATTATTATTAATGATAATCTGGTTGAGATAAGTGCCTCTGTTGATTCTAAGGCAGGTGAGAAGGACAGCAAACAAGATTCATGATGTATGCAGCCAAGATGGTGTCCTCCAGGCTTGTCTCATACTCAAAAGAGAAAATTGCAGCGGATGCGCAGGCAAATGAAGCCAGAAGTTGAATAGGAGTCAGCACCACCTACACGGATGGTGTGGAGACCAAAGCAGGTTGCCTCAACTTTAGCTTAGGCAGGATGTCATGACATGGCCGATGTTCTATATATTTAGCATCATCCAGAGAATAATTTTGGTCTTAGAAGTGTTTTCTAGTGCGCAAGCATATTAGAAAATAGGGGGGCATATGTTGACGACAAAAATTGGCATTTGCTTGTTAGTCTGGGAAAATCGGTGCCACCGGTTTTTCCTAAATCCGGTAGGACTGGATTTGGTGAGTGTCTCAAAATGTAAATTGGACTTTACCATTGTGTAGCTCCCATCGAGATGATTGAAATGCATATATCAAACGTCCGATTTGGAGTTCGGATGAGAGAGTTATGGCTCTGGGAAGATCGACACCCGGGGAAACCGGTTAGACCGGTTTCCAAAACCGGTTGGATCGGTTTTGGTCTGTATAATCTGACCAGGAGTTGTATTTTAGCACGAGATTTGTTAGGGTTTCGACTCCTAATGGGGCAAGTCCTCCCCTCCCTATAAATATAAAGGGCCACGGCCGATTGAGTCATCATCCAGTCAATCAAACATAATTTATCTTTTATTTTGTCTCTACTTTTTGTTTCTCCAAACCCTAGCTTTTTCAATCTCCATACTTGCTGTTCCTCCTTCGTCTCTACGACGTTTGAGGGCGCCCTAGCTAGCCTACCGAGCTTAAGGCAACCCAAGGTGCGCACACCCTGACGGGGTCCCTCCCGGGCGAGCGTTCATTGGTCTTCGGGGTAAACCCTAGAAAAACTGGTTGTACCGGTTTCCCAAACCAGTGGTACCGATTTCTGCGCAGCCAGGTCTGCGTGCTGCGTTTTCACGCGTGTGGGTGTTTGGCGTGACACGTTTTAGCGTCAACACATGGATTGATAAACCTTGGATGGAATACTCTAAGGGAAAAGCTATGATGATCAGTGCGCTTGCGGTTCACAATTGGTGCGTCTATGGACCGTCAACAAGCTTTTCTGGCGCCGTTGCCGGGGATCGGCAACTCGAACCCTAGGGTGATCTATCTAATTTTTCAGACTAACCCTAATTTTATTATTGCATATATCCTGTGTTTCTTGTTTGTGTCAATGAATGCAGATAAAACCCTAGACACGAAGCGATCAAGAAATTCTCAACATCCGGACTTTGACAAGTCCAAATCTCGCTCAAACAAGTTAATGGCTACGTCAAGATCTGCTCTTAGTGGTATGTGCTAACTTTTGTTAGTGGCCCATCATCCGCTATCGAGCCCACACACAAAACAAGTGAAGATGAATAAGGTATGCCACCGTGTCAATTAATTTTAAAGACTAATGTCTTCCAAGTTCATGCCCCGAAGAAGTCATGAGATCCCGTCATCAACATTTCTGGAAGGTTGCTGTTGTGACCAGTTTTTCGCCCATGACCATAGAGGTATGATTGAGGAAAATTAGAAATATGAAGCTCCATCAAGTCTTCTTTCCAACGCATCAAGTGTGGGATATAGGTACCCCTGGGCCCACTACCGACCGGGTAGCCAGTCGGCCTGGTCCCACATCTGACAAGGAGGTGGGCCAATCTCGATCCGGCCCACAAGGATCCTCGGCTTGGACAAGATTAGAGAAGACTTAGCCCGCAAGGTATTCAGTGATATCTTCGGATCCCACCGGGAGATCATGGAGAATATACGGCGACCGATACAGATTAGTTTCCTAATTTGAGCCGGATACGATTAGAGATAACCGACTTGTAAACCCTAGGCCGTCAGCCTATATAAGGCGGCCTAGGTCAACCCCTTCATTCATTCGATTCCTAGCTACCAGATCCCCCCATTGTAACCAAGAGCTCGCCGCCGTTCTCCGGAACTCGCCGAGCAAATCAATACAAGACCCCCGAGCACAGGACGTAGGGTATTATACCTCCGGGTAGCCCGAACCTGTATAATCCCTGTGTCCCTGTGGTACCTCGAGCTCCCTAGTCCAGCGATCGCCCTTTGCCTACAAATCAACCATCTAGGTACCCTCGGGTGGACTGCCGGACTAGAACTCCGACAGTTGGCGCGCCAGGTAGGGGTGATCGCCGGGCAATAAAGCTAGCTCGATGGCAGATCGTCGCTCCGTCATCTTCCCCGACTCCATCAAGGACTGCGCTACGCATCTGGAGGGTATCAGTTTTTTCGCTGAGACCCACTCCGCCACCACCGCCGCCTCTGACTCCATCATGACGCCCGACGCTCCCATGCCGACCAGCCCCACGCTGACTTCATCGCCGATCTCCTCGTCAATCATCGCCCCGCTCCAGCAGCGGCTCGATGAGATCTCCATCAACGACCAGGCTCCGGGCCTGGCCACTCGCCGAAGAATCCCTCCCCCGGATGAGCTTCTCGCCGGGTTGGATCGTGTCCAGGACACAATCGCCGAGTGCATCTCCATGTCGGAGGAGGCCCTGCGCCGACCCCGCAAAGCGCTCCCGCTCGGGTTTCGCAACGCCTCGTCGATCTACTCGGCCCAGGTCCAAGAAGACATGTCTCAGATCCGATCTGAGGTCCCACCCCAGCCCGCCCAGTCTCCGGATTGCGGCGAGTTCCAGGTCGCCACCAGCGTGCTCTTGCCGGCCCCGGCCGACTCGAGCAACAACTCAAGCTACACCACGCCTCCGAGGCGTGAAGTCTTCGTTTCCGAGGATTCCGTAACTCGGGACGGAGAAACCGACTTGGCCAGAGATCGCCGACAAGAGCGAAACCAAGGCCGAGCCCGACGGCGCGCCGAAGAAGCCGCCCTGCCCCCGGCAGCGACCGGAAACGTTGCACCTGCTGCAGTTCCTGGTGATCCCGCAGCCGCCGCTGCTGCCGGTGCACCTGCAGCCGCCGTACCAGCCGGAGAGATCCCCCCTGGGGCTCCACAACGACGGCAACCCCCACTTCGGGGTCCCCACGGAGTCGCGCCCCAGAACCTCGATGGCGCATTCGCCCTGGTGCCGTTCCGCACGCCCCAGGCCAATGTCGCCGCCGCTTTCGCCGAACTGGGTCACATGCCTGACACCCCAGAGGTGCAGAGAGCGCGAGCTCAGTTGGAGGCAGCACAAGAACAGATTGAGCGATCGTATCGCGCCAGATCCCGGTCTGGGCGGTCAAATTCGACTCGTTCTGCAAGTCGCCGCTCTGCTCATAGCAGATCGGATCGGGATCATCCTAACCAGAGGAACCCCCCACTACCCGTCGTCGAAGAAGAGGTGGCCAGAACCACCATGAAGACGAAGAAGAGGAACGGCGTAACCCGCGCAACGCGGACCAGCGCCGTGAACGTTACCAAGAGCATCGCGATAGGCGCCAACGACATCAACAACCTGATGATCTCCGCGATCGCCTGAGGGACTGCGCCCGTGACATCCACGCCGACCTCGATGCTCGACACCGAGAATGTGACGCGGCCGAGCTCGAGCGTCGCGAGCGGTACAACCGAGATTATGGCTGACCCGACCGCCAGCCGGTTGGCGAGGCAGGTGACGACTCGGCAGAGGAGAACGAGCGCCGTGTTGTTCACGAGCTCATGGAGCATGAACAGTATGACGCAAGATACGGCCCCCCCGCGGGACGATCGCCGCCATGGACGTGGTGAACCTCGGCCCCGCGCCAACCAGATCCGACCTCCTCGCCGCGACTACCGCAACGACGATGAGGATGACTTTGACGGCTTCGCCGCCTTCTCCGCCCGACTCCGTGCCATCCGTTGGCCCGAGTCCTTCAAGCCAGCACTCGTGGAGAAGTTTGACGGTCGATCCGACCCCAAGCTTTGGCTCAAGACGTACCACACGGCGGTCAAAGCCGTCCACGGGACCAACGACCAAGCCGCCACTTACTTCCCCGTGATGCTGGGCAAGGAAGCGCTCCTATGGCTTGAGGGTGTTCCCCGGAACACCATCGACAGTTGGGCAGATCTCTGCCATGCTTTCACCAAGAATTACCAGGCGAGCTATACTCGGCCAGGCACCAGATTCGATCTTGACAACATCAAGCAAAAGAAGGGTGAGAGCCTCCGGGACTACTCCGACCGTTTCTTCGACAACCGAAACAAGATCGCCGAAGTCGAGGACCGGGATGTCATTGACGCGTTCCGGCGTGGTCTTATCGACAATCAGCTGTTCCGTACGCTGTTCAAAACCAACCTTGTCACAGTCTCTGACCTGATGGAGGTGGTCAACCTGGAGGTTCGGGCCGATCAAGCTGAGCAGGCCCAGTTCAAGAACAAACAGAAGCGCCCGGAAGATGATGACCGGGTTGAAAGCTCGAAACGTCATGAGCCGTTACGCGGGCGCAAGGCAGGCCCCGAGCCCCTTGTAGCTCTAGCAGAAGAAGAAGGCCGGTCGGAACCCAGGTTCCTGGCCGAAGAGTTTCACGACACGCTGAATTATCAGTGTCCCTTCCACAAAGACGCGAAACACAATCTCCGTGATTGTCATGCGCTCCTCAAAGAACTCGGCGCCCTGCCTCCCACCAAGAAGCAGCGCTACAACAACAACGGTAGTCGTTACAACAACTACCGCCGTGACGGCTGCAACGCTGACCGGCGGGACGACTATCGCCGCAGAGAAGACCGCGACCACCGCGACAATTACCGCCGTGGCAAGCACGACCGCGATGCTCCGGCTCGGGATGATCAACGCCACCATGACGAGGAACGCCAACTGCCACCACCGCCGGAGGCGCCCAGACGCGACGCCAATGGCGAATTCCAGCGCGCGGACCGCCAGGTCAACGTCATCATTGGGGGGCCCGGTGCCTTCCCAGATCGGCGCAAGGAAAAGCTCCACAAGCGGGAAGTGACGATGGTTTCCACCAAGCCGGTAGAGTACCTCCAGTGGTCGGAGATGCCCATCGCCTTCAGCCGTGCCGACCACTGGGTTCATCTCCCCGAGCCGGGATCCTACCCACTCGTCGTCGCCCCCGTTGTGGACAGGGTCCTCCTCTCCAAGGTCCTGATTGACGGCGGGAGCGCCCTCAACATCATCTTCACCAGCACCCTCAATAGCATGGGGTTCGACTACAGCAGGCTCCTGAGCGCCGAAGATCCGTTCTTTGGCATTGTGCCAGGAAAAGCTTCCTACCCGATAGGAAGAGTCGCCTTACCAGTAACGTTTGGCACTGCCAACAACTACCGCACGGAGTTCCTGTACTTCGAGGTAGCCGACTTCAAGAGTTCCTACCACGCCATCTTTGGCAGGCCCATGTTGGCCCGGTTCATGGCAATTCCGAACCACACCTACCTGGTTCTGAAGATGCCGGCGCCCAACGGCACCCTCTCCATCCGTGGAGACATCAAGACTTCCTTCGAGTGCGACGGGGAGGCCATCAAGATAGCCGAGTTGTCTCATCAACTCGGCAATGCTACCCTGCTAGCAGAAGAAGCCTCTAAGGCAGCCACCGGAGAGCCTGTACTCCCGGAGCAGAAGCAGCAGCCCACCGCGCTGGCACCTGCAGACGCCCCCAAAGCAATAAGCTTGGGGCTCGACGACCCATCCAAGACGGCCCTCATAGGGCCAGGGCTCACTCCAAAATAGGAAGACGCGCTCACCTCCTTCCTTCGGGACAACTGGGACATCTTCGCATGGAAGCCATCAGACATGCCGGGTGTTCCGAGGGAGAAGGCTGAGCACTCCTTGGAATTGAGCAAAACCGCAAAGCCTGCCAAACAGAAGCTGCGCCGATTCGCTCAAGATCGCAAGGAGGCCATTAGGGTAGAACTGAATAAGCTCCTAGCTGCCGGTTTCATTAGAGAATGCAAACACCCAGAGTGGCTTGCAAATCCTGTACTTGTAAAGAAGCAATCCGGTGAATGGAGAATGTGCATTGATTACACGGATCTCAACCTCTACTGCCCTAAAGACCCCTTCCCTCTCCCACGAATCGATCAAGTCGTTGACTCTACGTCCGGCTGCATGCTCCTGTGCTTTCTCGACTGCTACTCGGGTTATCACCATATAGCCCTGAAGGCGTCCGACCAGGACAAGACAGCGTTCATCACCCCGCACGGCATCTATTGCTACAAGACGATGACGTTTGGGTTGAAGAACGCCGGTGCCACGTACCAGAAGGCCATCTAAGGTTGCTTGCAGAGCCAGATCGGCCGCAACGTGGAAGCTTACGTGGATGACGTCGTTGTCAAGACGTACGACGCCGACACATTAATCGCCGACCTCCAGGAAACCTTCAACAGCTTGCGCCGCTTCAGATGGAAGTTGAACCCCACGAAGTGCGTATTCGGGGTGCTGTCAGGAAAGCTCCTGGGCTTCCTGGTCAGCCAACGCGGCATTGAGGCAAACCCAGTCAAGTTGGACGCCATACGCAACCTCAAGGAACCAACGTGCAAGAAACACATCATGAAGCTCACTGGGATGATGGCGGCCCTGAGCCGGTTCATCAGCAAGCTCGGCGAGAAGGGACTTCCGTTCTTCAAGATCCTCAAGAAGGCGGACAAGTTCGAATGGACCCCTGAGGCAAGCAAGGCCCTAGCCGACCTCAAAGAGTTCCTAATTACACCCCCGGTACTCACGGGTCCGACCCCCGGGGAAGAGCTCCTGCTATACATCTCAGCTACCACTCATGTGGTCAGCACGGCCCTGGTCGTCGAGCGGCCAGAAGAAGGCCACCCATACAAGGTCCAGCGCCCTGTATATTTCGTCAGCGAAGTACTTAGCGAGTCCAAGGTCCGATACCCCCATCCTCAGAAGCTGCTCTACGCGCTCCTGATCACTGCCAGGAAGCTACGCCACTACTTCCAGGCACACGTCATTCGAGTCATCTCGAATTTCCCCCTCGAGGCCATTCTCCGCAACAGGGACGCCAACGGCCGCATAGTCAAGTGGTCCGTTGAACTCGGTGAGCATACCATCAACTTCGAGCCACGGGAGGCCATTAAGTCCCAAATATTGGCCGACTTCATGGCCGAATGGACGGAAACCCAGGAGCCGACCCCCGCAGAACGACCAACGCATTGGAAGATGTACTTTGACGGCGCCCTCAACCTTGAGGGAGCCGGCGCAGGAGTGCTGTTCATCTCCCCGGAGGGGCAGCACCTGAAATATGTTCTTCAGATACACTACCAGGCCACAAACAACGGGGCTGAGTACGAGGCCCTCATCCACGGTCTCCG
>CM014277.1:34555347-34584664 GCA_004135705.1 Alloteropsis semialata
CGGCAATCCTTCAAGGCGTGCTTGACGGGGCCCTCGTGGTGGGTGCAGGGCGCCTCGAGGAGCTTCTCGAAGTGGTCCCTTGGCGCTGGGTTTCCCTTGGGCTTGGTGGCCTTTCGTTCGGCCGCCGCTACCACGCGACCGTCGCGCCCCCGCTTGTCCTTTCGTTTCTTCTTGTCGGGTCGGGCGGAGGTGCCTTCGTCCACCGTCTCCGACTTCTTGCCCTTGCCCTGAGGTCGATCAAGAGTTGCGGCGACGGCGTCCTCCCCATCGGCGTAGTCGGTGGCGATGTCAAGGAGTTCTCGGATGGTTCGTGGCTTCCTGCGCCCCAGTTCATGGATGAGGGTCGCGCAGGTGGTTCCGAACCGGAACGCGGAGACGACGTCGGTGTCGGCGGTGTTAGGCAGCTCGGTGCAGCGCTTGGAGAAGCGCTTGATGTAGTCGCGCAGAGACTCGTCTTCTGCCTGGAGGCAGTTACGGAGGTCCCAGGGGTTTCCGGGACGAGTGTAGGTGCCCTGGAAGTTGCCAATGAAGGCGTCACGCAACTGCGCCCAGCTGTCAATCTTACCCGCAGGGAGATGCTCCAGCCATGTTCGAGCCGAGTCGGCGAGGTAGAGGGGGAGGCTCTTGATGATGAAGTGGTCGTCTTGCGCTCCCCCCGCATGACACGCAAGCCGGTAGTCTTCTAGCCAGACGCTGGGGTTGGTGTCCCCGTCGTACTTGGGCACCGTCGTGGGTGCTCGGAAGCGCGGGGGAACCTGAGCGCCGAGGACACGGGGTCCAAAGGCGCGCGGCCCCCTGGGGTCAGGTGACGCACTCCTGCTCCGGTCTTCGCCGCTATCATAGCGGCCTCCACGCCGTCTGTTGTAGGCTCGACGTGGGCGGCGCTGATGGTGCTCGTCCCTTTGCCTGGCGCCTTCGTCAGCTGCGGCCGCGCGATGATGCACGGAACGCTCGTGCTCGAGTTCTCGGGGAGCCCGCTGGCGTGAGGCGGAGCTTTCCGCCTGCTGGACCGCCGCGGTTTCTAAGAGCGCGCGGAGTTGCTGATGGAACCTTCGATCTTCGGGCGCGGCCGGTTCAGGGTGTTCGCGGAGCAGGACAGCGGCCGCTGCGAGGTTTTGGGACGCCCGATTGAAGACCTGCGCGTCGTTGGCGTTGCCGTCGTTGACGATGCGCTGTTGCACGTCCCGGGCCCGTGCGCGGGCGGCTCCTCCGTCCGCATTTCTCCGGAGCTCGCGGTTGAGCTGCTGCCGCTCTTCCTCGATCTGGCGCCGGGCCTCGTCTAGCTCCTGCAGCCTGCCCCGCCGGGCATCGTCCGCCAGGGCGTTGGGCGGTGGCACCGCTGGAGCATTGGCAGGAGGAGCTGCGGGTCCCCGGGCAGGTGGAGCCACAGCGGCGTTGACAGGTGGTGCCGCGGGGGCGCCACCTCCCGTCGAGCTGCCCGCGGACTGCACATCCCCGTCGGGAGTGTGACACATGAAACACTCCCGATAAGGGTCGAAGTTCGGCGGAGCCCACGTCAACCGCGGGCGCGTGCTTTGCTTGCTCACCGCACCTTTGGCGGCTGGCAAGGTGCGGGAGTCGGACTCCTTCGGCGTCGGGGTGACCACCGGGTCACTTGGCAGGCCTGGCTGCCCCTCCGGGTACATGGAGTCGTAGCAATCGATGAACTCATCCCAGGGGAGCTGCTCCTGCCCTCCAACCTGGAGGGCGAGGTTGGTAAGCATGTAGGAGACGTTGCGGAAGTGTTCCTGGGACGGGCTCCGTCCCAGGGCGGCCGCCAGGTCCCCTCCGAGTAGGTCGAAGACGTAGGCGGTGGCTCCCGCCATGGCGTGGGAGGGCTGGGGCCCCTCGTCGTGGAACGTCTTGCCGTCGTCGCGGGCGAACTTGGGGCGCACGAAAGTCACCCCGATGATGGGCTCCACCGACTGGTCGATGACGGAGGAGGGAGCCGAACCGCAAGCGATCGCCGGGCGCCAACGCGGC
Organism: Alloteropsis semialata; assembly: GCA_004135705.1. Lineage (NCBI taxonomy): Eukaryota > Viridiplantae > Streptophyta > Magnoliopsida > Poales > Poaceae > Alloteropsis > Alloteropsis semialata. The sequence goes on from CM014277.1 coordinate 34,557,331, forward strand.
GCCACTATGGGCCATCCGGACCCTGGTGAAGTGTCGTGACACGCGAAAAGCCCCTACCTGGCGCGCCAACTGTCGGGGTTCTCTACCGCCAACAAGTAAATTTCCTACGATCGCGTGTCAGGGCCCGGATGGTGACTCGAGAGACAGGGGGTTTATACTGGTTCGGGCCTCCGGAGAGTAATACCCTACGTCCAGTGTGTATCGCTGTTCTCAAGCCCAAGTCTGTAGTAGGGGTGTACAAACTAGTCGGGAGAGGGAGAGGGTCCCAAGTCCCTGTGTGGAGCGAGTGAGTGAGCTGTGCGTGCTGTGTCCGAGTGTTCGAATGGTGTTCCAGTTGCCCCCCGCTGACGTTCCCTCATCCCCTTTTATAGCTTCAAGGAGAGAAGGGAGCGGGGGGTAAGAAAGAAGAAAATTACAACGGGAGTTACTGCCCCCGAGAGCTTCATCCAGCGTCGTCCGCCGAGCCGTACGGGGGGCAGGTGTTGACGGAGTGGGCGCCCCGCCGGACCCGGGATCGTACATCCCGGGTGGTTGATGCCGATGCCTTCTCGGGTAAGCTCCCGGGTAGTTCCGGGTCGTGGTTGACTTGCTCGAGGTCTTCGGGCGCTCCAGGTGTCCTGCTCGGGTTCCAGATGTCGTCCGGGGGCGCCTGGAGTGGTACTGGAGTGCCTGGTGTAGCGCATGCATCCTTCTCCGGACTGTAGCGCTCCTGTTGGGACGAGACGGGCGTCACTGTGGCTGCCGTGGCGAAGGACGGACGCCCATCATGCTTCTGACGCGGCGAGTACCAAGTGGGTACGGCGCCAGATGGGCCAGGGCGTGGCCGGGTAGTCTCGCCCGAGGAGTCGGAGACCACTCGGAGGCGGAGAACTCCTCGGGCGAACCGGGAGGCCACTCGGAGGCGGAGAACCTCTCGGGCGAACCGGGAGGCCACTCGGAGGCGGAGAACCTCTCGGGCGAACCGGGAGGCCACTCGGAGGCGGAGAACCTCTTGGGCGAATCGGAGAACTACTCGGACGATCCGAGTAGTCGGGGTATGGGGAGTTTGTCTTGCTTTGGGTCTTTGGTTTTTGTTTTTTGAGGGGTGGATCATCGTGAGCTCCCGGATTAAGAGGTTGGATTGGGCACCCCTAATTCGGACCCTCGTCAGTTCGGCTGCACTTCCCGGCCTCCAACAACGCCGCCGAGTACGAGGCCCTCATCAACGGACTCCGTATTGCCCTCGAGCTCGGCATACGGCGCCTCGAGATCCGAGGAGACTCGGAGTTGGTCGTCGATCAGGTAATGAAGGAGTCGAGCTGCGTCAGCCCCAAGATGGCCGCCTACTGCCGGGCGGTCCGCGAGCTGGAAGACAAGTTCCTCGGCCTCGAGCTCAAGCACGTCCAACGACGATACAACGAGGCGGCCGACACCCTCGCCAAGGCGGCATCCAACCGGAAGCCTGTTCCCCATGGAGTGTTCGCCAAGGACCAGCACGTCCCCTCCATCCGACTCGACGACGAGCCGCCCGAGCCTCCAGTGCAAGAGGAGGCGGAGGTGATGGAGATAGACGCAGCCGCCGAGCCCAACCTCGAGGATCCCGACTGGAGAATCCCGCTACTCGAGTGGATCGTGCAGGGCAAGCTCCCATCCGATCCGACCGAGGCTCGGCGGATCGCGCGCTGGGCCAAAACCTTCACGCTCATCGAGGGAGAACTTTACCGACGAGGCTCCTTTGGCATCCTAATGCGCTGCATTCCGATCGACCAAGGTAAAGAATTGCTAAGGGACATCCATGCAGGAGCATGTGGGCATCATGCCGCGCCGAAGACACTCGTCGGGAAAGCTTTCCGTCAAGGGTTCTACTGGCCAACCGCGGTGGCCAACGCCAAGGATATCGTGCGTAGATGCGAAGGCTGTCAATTCTATGCAAGGCAAACTCACCTCCCGGCGCAAGCCCTGCAGACCATCCCCATCACGTGGCCTTTCGCCGTATGGGGTCTGGATCTAGTCGGGCCGCTGAAGAAAGCACCCGGGGGCTTCACGCATCTCCTCGTCGCCGTCGACAAGTTCACCAAATGGATCGAGGCAAGGCCCATCCGGCGCGTTCGCTCGCAAGAAGCTGTCCAGTTCTTCACCGACATCATCTACCGCTTCGGGGTCCCGAACGTGATCATCACCGACAACGGCACTCAGTTCACGGGTAAAAAGTTCCTCAACTTTTGTGATGACAACAACATCCGAGTGGATTGGGCCGCCGTCAGCCACCCCAAGACCAACGGACAGGTGGAGAGAGCCAACGGCATGATCCTGCAAGGGCTAAAGCCGCGGATCTTCAAACGCCTCGAGAAGTTCAAGGCAAGGTGGGTTGCGGAGCTCCCGTCGGTCCTCTGGAGCCTACGAACCACCCCGAGTCGAGCCACGGGATGCACGCCCTTCTTCATGGTGCACGGGTCCGAGGCAGTCCTCCCAACTGACCTCGACTACGGCAGCCCACGAATCCGCGCCTACGACGACGAAGGAAACCAAGCTTCCCTGGAAGACGCCATCGACCAGCTGGACGAAGCACGCAGCGTCGCACTACTCCACTCGGCCAAATACCAGCAGGCCCTACGACGATACCACGACCGCAACATCCGAAGCCGGGCCTTTCAAGTCGGCGACCTCGTCCTCCGACGGGTTCAGGACAACCGCGGCCGCCACAAGTTGTCGCCACCATGGGAAGGCCCCTACATCGTCGACCAAGTCCTACGCCCGGGGACTTACAAGCTCAAGGACGAGGACGGCCAAGTCCTCACGAACGCTTGGAACATAGAGCAGCTACGTCGCTTTTACCCCTAAAAAGCATGTGTACTTTGTCATTCGCTTGCGATAATAAACATGCTCTTCCGTTCCGAGTAATTTATGAGCTTGCAGTCGTTTCCTGAGACGCTCCCCGAGCCCTCTGAAATAAGAGGCAAGTGACTCTTTCCCCGCGTAGGGTCGAACGCTTTCCACAAACGACACGGTAAGTACCTACGATGGCCTGTCAAACGCCAGGGGTTCGAAGGCTGGCCCGTCGAAGGGTTCTACAGCCGCCCCCGAGCACCCCGAGTGAGGGGCAGCAAGGGATGGGTCCCAGCGGCCAGTACCCGGGCGCACGAGCGTCACGGGAATCCCGAACTGCGTTCGAGTCTTGATGGAAAGTAAGATCATGGTTTTTCCCCCGAATGGAAAGGCAAAGAGCCACCAGGTCCGGTCGAACGGACTCGGTAACTAGATGATCTCGCCACCAAGAGTTTGAAGCTGGCCACCAGCTGGTCCGATCGGAACCCGTCGAGCGGGATGCCGTGGCTTCACTCGAATTGACCCGTTATCAGCTCATACGGACACCGCATTTTCGGCCAACGAGGCAAAAATACGGCGCGGTCCGGCCCCTCCACCTTTTGCGAAAAAAGATGCATGAGGGGTTACGATGTAAGGAGAAAAAGGCCTCTCCACTAGCACCCTGCATCGCGTAGGGTCCCAGGTCACGAAACAAGGCCTGGAAAGAGATCTCGCCACGAGGCCGAGGACGAGCCCGAGAAGTCCCCGCCTTGCCCGACGAGTCCCCGCCTCTCCCGAAGAGCCCCACACTCCCCTGCGGGCTCGCACAGCTACGTCTCTTTACCCTTTAAAAGTACCTGTACTTTTCAATTTACAATTATAAACGAAGTACTGCGCTATCCCGAGTACTTTATTCGCATACGACTGAGATGTACCCCGTGAGTTCCCAAAGCTAAGCGGCGGGCGACCCCTTCCCTGTGCAGGATCGCCCACCGCTCGGGGGCTCCACCCGGGGCCCGGTGCCCCTCCGTTTTTTCACTCTGTTTTTAAACTCGCCAAGTGATCGCTCCGCGCGCGATCAAGCGGTATACTTTCGCGCTTGCGAGAAAGGAACGTCAGCTCAAAGGGCTTCGCGACCACGCTTGTCCAAGTTTCGAGTGCTCACGCCCCCGTGGCTTCGGCGCTAACTTGCGAGCAAAGTCCAAGCCCTCGGGCCGACGTCTTTTTCCCGAGAAGCGATAAAGGAACCGCCTCGAATAGTTGTTGCTTTAGCTTATCTGATCTGCTGCTTGTCATCGTTCGAATCTTCCGAAACCACTCGGGGGCTGCAAGTCCGAATGCCCAGTCTCCCGAGTTCCTACGCCCCGGCGGCTACGGAACAAAGTCTGACGGGCAGGGCCCCGCGCCTTTCCATTTCGACCCATGACCCCCAAAGGCATTCGGAGGAAAACGAAAATGACAAACAACAGATAAAACACGAGTTTTCGGAGTAACAACAATTATCATAGGAACTTTGTTCATTACAAGCAGTGACCAAGTTCTTTATGGCTGCTCCAGCCCAAGATCCTGCAGGGCGACGGACGCCACTCGATCGGCAAACGAGGAGGATTCGGCTTCAATCTCGTCGTACTCCGTATCCTCGTAGCCAGGAGCCCACCCGTCTTGCAGAGCCTCCCGATCCATGGTCGGGTAGTGTGACAAGAACATGGCAATGATCTTGCGTGCCACACTCCGAGCAAGATCCGAGGCCTGCGCCCGAGTCCTCCCCATGACAAGGGCGAGGCGATCCACCAAGGACGGACCGCCGCCGACGTTGAGCTCCTCGAGCAGGCGCTCGACCGCCTGGACCAAAGCCTGATGGACCTCGGATTTCTTCTCGAGGGCCCTCTGGCTCTGCTCGCCCGCCTCCCGGGACCTCCGAAGGTCCTCGACGACCCCTGCAGGCGAATCGTCGTCAGCATCATTCTGCAAGAAGAAGGGCGAGTGGACGCACGATACTTACTGGTCAGCTGCGCCCTAAGATCGTGACCAAGCTGCACCAGCTCTTGGTTGGCAGCAAAGGCCTTGGCCACCTTGCGCTTCTCCCCCTCGAGCTGGGCCTCCAGATCAACCTTCCCCCTCCGCAGGGCTGCATTGACAGTCAAGCTTAAGCAAACCTGCCGCCACGCAGGAGAACAGAAAGAAACCGCCCGACAACCGATGAGGAGGGATGACTTACCAAGGATCTCTTCCTCCCTGCTTCCCGGCGATCTCCTTGAGGCGGGCCCCCTCTTCCTCTGCGGCCGTCAGCTTGCCGGCCTGCTCGACCAACTGGTCGCCGACCGTCTTGAGGTCGAGGTCGCGGTGCTGGACATCTATTTGGAGGTCCACCACTTTCGCCTTTAGACGCTCGACCTCCTGCAGGGCGGCAGCCTTTTCCCGATTGGAGGCGTCGGCGGCCGTCAACGCCTCCATCACGGTCCGCTCGGCCTCGTCCACCCTTGCCTCGAGGGCGGCCTTCTCCTCCTCGGCGTCCACGATCGCCTCCTCCCTGGCCTCCCGGGCTTCGGCCAGCTGGGCCTCGAGCTGCTCCTTCTCGGCCTTCAGCTGCTGCACGGCATGCCAAAGCCCGGACTCCCGGCGGAGGAACGCCGACTTCTCGGCACTGCGCTCGATAATTCGCTGAACAAAAACGAAAAGAAGAACGGTAAGGCGTGCCCCAGAACAGCGTCAGGATTAGAAGAACGAAGTCCAGAAACTCACCCGGGAAGGATCAATGATCAACTTGTTGAAGACCTCCTTCATGTTGTCGAGGCCTTCGCGGAGAAGTTGGCACTGCTCCCTCTCCGCCGCGTCGTCTAGCTCGAAGACTGGACTCGCCGCCGGGTTCTGACGATCGTACCATAAGAACCGACCCTCGCACGGAAGGTTCAGGTTATCCTCGATGGGTACGAGGGCAGCACATCGACGGTCCACCGCAATCATCCCCGGCATTTCCCGGAGATGGCACAGGCCCTCACTCAAAGGGCACGAAGGTCTCGGGGGCTCCATGATCAACCTCCTGCTGGTCTCCCCGGCGACCCTCCGGGAGCTACCCTCCGGTGAGTCCTCGAGCACGACGATCTCCGGGGGAACCACCCCGGAGGGCTCGGGGGCTGCAACGGCTGCCGGAATGGCGGCGTCCGGACGAGCGCCCGAGGTCCCCGCCTCTGCTTCCTGGGGGCCAGCCGCAGCCCCTGGAGAGGCAGCAACCCCGCGGCCATCTTCCCCGGCCGCGTCCCCGCGGCTATCTTCCCCGCGGCCATCTTCCCCGGCGACCTCCTCCACTCCGGGGTGAGCCGGCTCCTCCTGAGGAGCAGGCAGGGCCGCCTCCGCCAGCTCCTCGGCCAGCTCCGCTTGGAGCGCCGCCACGGCCGCCTCTGGGGGGACGGCCTGTGCAAAGGCTAGGCCCGTTGGGAGTGTGTCTCCCGGGCTGTCACCGTCCCCCTCCGGCACCCGTTCCTCCGCAGAGGGCGCCACCCTCTGTGTCCCCTCCTCGGCTCGCTCCGCCGAGGGCACCGACGGAGTCACCTCGGCACGCTCCACCGCGGGGTCTACCGCCGCCTTCCTGGCCAGCTCCGCCGTGGGCTCCGGCGTCACCTGCTCGGCTTGCTCCGCCATGGGCCCCGGCCTCTGCGCCACCAAGCGCAGTGTCTTCCTCGGCGCCACCTCGAGCGGGGTATCGGCCCGACTGGTTCATTGCAAGTCAGCGAACCCGGCTGAGAAAAATGGTAACTACAGAAAAAACCAAAACCATTCGAGAAACACAGGACATCACTCACCCCTTCGCAATCCTCCGCGTCCGCTTGGACCCCGTCGGCGCTGGGGCCTGCGGGGATGCGGGCCTCTTGGATCCCGCAAGCGACTGCGGCGTCCCTGCCCGAGTGGGGCGCCGCCCAACCTGACGAGCCTCCTCCCTCGACCGGTGCCGAGTCCGGTCGCCTTGTCAGGATCTTCACCGGGGCGGGAGGGGCCTGCGCCTTCACCACGGGCGTCCGGGGCGCGTCCCGCCCTTCGCTCCGCGCCCGCGTCGTCTGAGAGGCCGACGGCGGCTGCCTATCGTCCCGCGGCGCGAATCTTTTGGGGGAGCGCGACGCCCCCAAGGATGAACCCCCCTTGTGGGCGCGCTCCGATAGGTCCCGGCTCCGGCTCCTCTCCCGAGGAGGGGAGACCGTCTCCCGCCGGGAACTCCTTCCCTTCTCGGGCTCGTGACGGGAGGACGGAGGCGTGCGGCTGCGCCTCTCGCGCCGGCTCTCCTCGGAGGACCGCCGATGCCGGTCCGACCGAGAGCCTTCGCCCCTTCCCGAGTCCGGCGGTGGCGGCCCTCCTCTCCCGCTCCGCCCCGAATGCTGCGCCGAGGACGAGGCCCCGGCGGTCATCACCACGACCGACTTCAGCTTCTGAGGAGGCGAGTCGTCGTCACTCTCCTCGTCATCCTCGCTCCCCGAGACGTTCTCCACGAACTCCTCGGGGTCCTCGTCCTCGGAGACCTCGTCCTCTCCCTTCCTCCTCCTCCTGGATCGCTCGGCGTTCCGCTCACGCTTGGCGACCTCGTTCTTCTTCCACTCCTCCCGGCGATCTTTCCTCGCCTTGGCGTATGCGGCCACGGCCCGGTTTCTCGCCTTGTCCTCGGGGAGTGGCGGCCGGGAGAGGGTGCAGTGGAGGCCCTTCATCTAAAAGAATTCAGGATCAGCCAACTGAAAAACCAATCGGGGATTCAAGGTGCACGAAGAAAACCTTACCAGATCCTTGGTGCGCTTGTGCGGGAGCATGGGGAGGAGGCCCGGGGGAGGATATGCTTCATGACCCTTCCCCATCGCCGCCGTCACCCGGCGCTTCACCTCGTCCCCCGACGGCAGGGGGTTCATCGTCACGGTCCCCTCGAAGGGGGCATTCTTCGGGATCATCTCCCAGATCTGGAGAGTGCGCCGCCTCAGCGGCACGATACCTCTCGAGAGGTACCCGCCGAGGACTTCTGCTGTGGACACCCTCGCGTCGCGGAGCCGGGCGAGGGCCTCCCAGATGTCCCCGAGAACCTTGTCTTGCCGCTCCTTCTCGGGCCCGTACGCCCACGCCTCGGGCAACTTCTCGAAGGTTTTTCCGGTGTACGCCGGAAGGGGGTTTCTGCTGTCGTTCTTCAAGTAGAACCACAGCGGGTGCCAGCCCTTGTTCGAGCTGGTCAAGGTCCCCGAGATGTAGGCCTTCAACCGCCCCTGCTTGGCCTTCAACACGGCACATCCTATCGTCGCGGGGGCTCCTCCCTCCGCGGAGTGCAACGAGAAACTTGAAGAAGTACCTGAAGAGGTCCCAATGGGCCCCTATCCCCAGGTACCCCTCGCAGAGAGCCACGAACACCGCCATCTGCTGGACTCCGTTGGGGTTGAGGTGGTGGAGCTCCAGCCCATACTCGTTGAGTACGGCGCGGATGAACCTTCCTGCGGGGACGGAGAACCCGCGCTCGTGGAAGGCGACGAAAGAAACAACGTACCCCTCCGGCGGTTGGGGGTAGTCCTCGACGCCGGGCACCTTCCACTCCCCGGCCTCCGTCAACGGCGGAAGCAGTCCTTCCGCCACGAGACCCTCCAGCTGCCGGAGCGAGACGCGGGAGCGCTCCCAGGTCGACATCGCAAGGCTACGAAGAGGGAGAAACGCCGGCGGGGTGAGGGGCTCGGGCGCTTGCTCTCCGGACCGGCGAAGCGACGGCGGCGGAGGATGCAAGAAAACAAGCGGCAGCAACGAAGGAGACGAAACGCGCGTCGAAAGTTGGAAAGCTCTGGCTAGTGTAAAACCCTAGGCCACCGCGGCACGCGGCTATAAATAGGGGCGGGGCGGAACAGCCGCGGCCTTAATTGCGCGGGCCCACCACGGGTGCCGCGGCGACGTGCGCACGTCGCTTCGCCTGACCACCTCAAAAGGCGCGCCCACCTCCCCACGAGGCAGGGGCACGGGCCGACGCTTCCGCGCCCGGCCCGTCAACGGCTGAACAGCTGCCCGGACCACCTACGAAGCGTCCCCGACAAGTTTCTCGTCCCGACAAGCTTTTCGATCCCGACACATTCAAGGCAAACCACCCGGGCACAAAGCCTCAACAAGAGCACCAGCTCTTCTCAAGGCTCGGGGGCTACACCCGGCGGGTGCGCTCGCGCGCCCCCACCGGAAAAACTGCAACTCACCATATCCACGCTACCACTCAGCCTGGGCGCGAGCCTTCATCTCCCCCCCAGGCTCGGGGGCTACTGACGAGGGTCCGAATTAGGGGTACCCAATCAAGCCCTTAATCCGGGAGCTCACGATAATCCACCCCTCAAAAAAAAAACAAAAACTGAAGACCCAAAACAAGGCAAACACCCCATACCCCGACTACTTGGGGATCGCCCGAGTGGTTCTCCGATTCGCCCGAGGAGTTCTCCGCCTCCGGGAGGCTACCCGGCTCGCCCGAGGAGTTCTCCGCCTCCGGGTGGCTACCCGGCTCGCCCGAGGAGTTCTCCGCCTCCGAGTGGCTTCCCGGTTCGCCCGAGAAGTTCTCCGTCACCGAGGAGTCTCCAGCTCCTCGGGTAAGACTACCCGGCCTCGTCCCGGCCCATCCGGCGCCGTACCCACTTGGTACCCGCTGCGTCAGAGCGTGATGGGCGTCCGTCCTTCGCCACGGTAGCCACAGTGACGCCCGTCTCGTCCGAACAGGAGCGCTACAGTCCTGAGAAGAACGCATGCGCAACACCAGGCACTCAAGTACGACTCCAAGCATCCCCGGACGACACCTGGAACCCGAGCGGGACACCTGGAGCGCCCGAGGACCTCGAGCAAGTCAACCACGACCCTGAAACTACCCGGGAGCTTACCCGGGAAGGCATCGACTCCAACCACTCGGGATGTACGATCCCGGGTCCGGCGGGGCGCCCACTCCGTCAACACCTGCTCCCGGTACGGCTCGGCGAGCGACGCTGGTTGAAGCTCTCGGGGGCAGTAACTCCCCTTGTAATTTTCTCTTTTCTTACCCCCCACTCCCTTCTCTCCTTGAGGCTATAAAAGGGGACAAGGGGACATCAGTGGGGGACATTCGAACATCAGTCAAACACTCGGTCACAGCACACAGCACGCTCACTCGTTCAGCACAGGGACTTGGGACCCTCTCCCTCTCCCGACTAGTTTGTACACCCCTACTACAGACTTGGACTTGAGAACACCGGCACATACTGGACGTAGGGTATTACTCTCCGGAGGCCCGAACCAGTCTAAAACCCCCTGTCTCTCGAGTCACCATCCGGGCCCTGACACGCGATCGTAGGAAATTTACTTGTTGGCGGTAGAGAACCCCGACACGCGGAGAAGGAGGTGACGCCCGCCGCTGGCCAGTCTGGGGCCACGGGGGACGCTGTCGCCCAAGAGGGCGGCGATACTGATGTGCCGGCGGCCGCCGCCGGGGCGGACGCCAAGGGAAAGGGGGTGGCCCCATCGGAGGAGGTCCCGGAGCTGACCTCCGTGCCCAGGGGAGTGCCGCCCCAGGAGCCGGCCTGGGGTCAATCCTCCGTCACGGAGGAGAGACTCCAGGACATGGTTCGTCGCGGCGTGCTCGGGTCACAGGAGATCTTGCAGTGGCGACCCGCCGGAGATGATGCCCGGCCATGGGAGCGCTCGGAGACAGAGATGGCCGTCTTCGCGCCATTCTTCGAGCGTGGATTTGGATTGCCCACGGGGGACTTCTTCCGGGGTTTGCTGCATTTCTACGGGGTTGAGATGAGTCACTTGAACCCCACCTCTATTCTGTCAATCTCAGTTTTTATCCATCTGTGTGAGGCCTTTCTTGGGATCCCGCCACATTTCCCGTTGTGGCGGCGCTTGTATCGGATGAAGATCATCGGAGAAGGTTCCGGGAAGGGTCCAGCTAGAATCACTGGAGGGGCTGGGTTCTCATTGAGGGTCGGCATGTCCAGGAGATACTTTGTCCTGGATATGAATGATTCCAACAAAAACTGGAGGCAGGAATGGTTTTATGTCGCTAACCACCCCCCTGCTCTACCTCTCCGCACTGGCCACCGGCCAGAGAAGAAGGACTCCTGGGATTCGCAGCCGGAGGGGAAGGAACTGCAAGAAGCCGAGGAGCTGCTTGGGTTGATTGCCGAGCTGAAGGAACGGAAGTTGACCGCCGTGGCTGTGATGATATCCTTCGTGCGGCGGCTGACCCAGCCGATCAAGGATCGGGTGCATCCTGGGTTCGAGTTTTCGGGGGGCAATGATCCGACCCGGGAGCAGATCCGGACGGTGTCTATCCCGGAAACTTGTGAAAGGATTTTCGGCTTCATGCGCGGCAGGATCTACAATGAGGGCACGCCGATGCCCTTTTCGTTGCATAACCCTCCTCCAGCGGTCAGTTTTCTATTTCCTTGTATGTTGCGTCGCTGACTTTTGTATTGTTGGGCGTTTGATGAACTTCATCCTTATTTGTGCCATGCCGGTGTCTTGCAGGAGCGGGCAGCGAAGTACTTCAGCCCGGCGCCCCTGCCTGAGGGTACTGTCCGGGTTGAAAAATTGATGACGGTGGAGGAGGCGTCCAGGACTTCCCAAGTAGTGGACGAGGGGCAGGCCGCCTGGGAGGCGGCCGACTTCATCTCGGCTCCCCGAGACGAGGCCGGGGATGACCCGGTGGCCCAGGTGCTTGGCGGGCTGGGGAGGCCATTGCGTCAAGCCGTACGCAAGCTGACGCCATCCTAGGTGGCGGCTCGAGATGGGTCCCCCAAGCCGTCTCAGCAGCTGGGGCAGGCCGCGCGGGCCGAGGCCGAGGCGCGGCGGAAGAGGAAGGCGGCGAGTGACGCGGGAGGTGGCACCGGCGGGTCTCCCTCAGGGCTTGGGTCAGAACAACCCACGCAGGAGACTGCAAGGGGCCGCGAGGGCCCGTTCGCCCAACCATCGTTGCGGCCAGACGCGACTCTACTGCCGAGCCAGACGCCTCCGCAGGTGCTGCGGGATGTGCAATTTAAGCGTCCACGCAAGGGCGGGTAAGTTGTCTTAGCAACCTGGTGTATTCCTGATGAGCCTTTCTTAAGTCGTTGGAATATTGGATGCAGGCCCGGGGGCCAAGTGGGGGCCGGGGGCATGGCGCCGCCAAGTCGGCCTGCCGCCACGGGGGCAGGGCCGGGGTCCAGCACAGCCTTGGTCGTGCTGGAGCAGGTGCCGGTCGGCATGTCAGGGCCGCCGCGCCCACCGAGTCCTGTGCGCGTCACAGGGACGGATGACCCGGTGGAGGATCTTCAGGCCGGAACGTCCGCGGTGCCTCTTGAGGAAGAGGCCCCAAAGTGCCACACAGTGATAGAGCCGGCTAGGAGTCCTCCTCCGCTTGAAGATGATGACCACCGGCTCCTTGGGGAGGACCTGGATGTCGACCCTGGTGTCCACGTGTCTCCCCAGGTGGAAGCAATCACAGCTGAGCACGGGGGCGGGCCGCAGGCACCAGAGCTGACTCTGGAGCAGCGGATGGAACTTGATCTCGCCGACCAAGCGAGCGAGCTCCGGAAGCTACAGAACGTAGCCGGCGTCCTGAACCGTGTCGTGCAGGTATGTCTTTCCGGTGCCTTGTTGTAAATGTGAATCGTGGGTTAACCCGAGGGCTAATGTGTTGTATGACAGGGATTCACGGCACGAGCCGCGAGGGATCTTGACTTCAGGCGGCAGGCCCTGGAAGACCGCCGAACCTTGGCGCAAATCCACACGGATCGGGTCCGTGAGGCTGAAGCCGCCAAGGAGTACCAGATGCAGAGGGAGCGGGAGCTTGCCGACCTGCAAAAGACCAATGAGGACCTCATGAAAGACATGGGTGTTCTCATGGAGGGTAAGTTCTTTGTTCCTTTGCTTGCTGATGCATCTCCCCGAGTAGCCTGTGCTCATGGGGGTTTCTTTGTAGAGGCGAGGAAGAGGGAGGCTGCCCTTCAAGGGAAGGTCGACAAGCTGGCGGGAGCCAAGAAGAAGCTTGAAGACGAGCTGGCCGGAGCTAAGCATAAGCTCGAGGAGGAGGTCCGGGGGCTGAAAGCAGCCAATCTTCGCCTGGCGACCGAGGCCGAGCACCTGAAGGAAGCCAACCAGGTCTTGAAGGATGAGCATGACCGAGCCATGCATGGTGAGTTTCCCTTGCCAAGTCTTCTGGAGCTTTTAGGAAGTCGGGGTGTTTATGTGCATTCCTTTGCAGGGCTTCGGACGGAGCTGATGGAACTGAAGCAGGCGGCCGAGTTCAATGCCAACTCATTGGTGCCCGCCGAGTCAGGCCCGGCGACGTTAACATTGGTGGAGCGGCTCAGGGCCGGTCCAAACCGCGCGGCCCAGTTGATGCAGCAGACTGCAATTGGCTTCGGGAGTCGGATACTGGCGTTGTTCAGAATACACTTCCTGACACAGGAGCTGGCTCCGATCGCCGATGGCATTCCCGAAGAGCTTGCCGATGAAGAGTTCGACGGGTTGGTCGAGGAGTGTGCCCTTTGGCCGAGACTGTAGCGACGGAGCTGGGCCTGTAAAGAGAATTATCCATGTAAACTCTGTAGTGTTCGTATATATATAAAATTCCAGATTTATTTGAAGTATTAATGGACGCTAGTGTTATGTTGGGCCCTTTTCCCTGCCGACTAGCACTTTGCGTCACCCGACTGGCCACTGCCTTGTGCTGTTTAAGCACCCTTTTTGACCTGCTGACCACTGCTCACGGAGAGGACGGCTTACCCTGCTACACTGCTCGGCTGGAAGGCTTATGTGTAGGGGGCACGCAGGTTGAGCACAGAGCTCAGGGTTTCACAGTTGAGGACTCGGACCAGCCGGGTTAGCTCAGTAGTCGCCGGGGGGAATATAGGGTTGGGCAAGGACTCGGGAGTCGGAGTAAGCGGGTACTCCCCCAGGTATCGTGGTGAAGGAAACATATTCTGGGTCAGGCCCAGTCCCCGAGCATCAGCGTGGGTGCCGGGTAAGGAGTTGATAACAAGCCAAAAAATGAGGCAGAAAAACTTTTATTGATATAAGACCAAGGGTACATAGCTTTGTTAAATTCTACGGATAGAACTTGACGAGATGCTCGATGTTCCACACGTTCGGGACTGGGTCGCTGTTAGCCCACTGGAGGCTATATGTTCCTGGCGAAACAACTTCTTTGACAATGAAGGGGCCCTCCTAGGGGGCCGATAGCTTATGCTTGTCTTTGGTGGACATGACTCGGCGCAGGGCCAAGTCGCCAACGTTAAGGGAGCGTTCTCGGACGTTTTGGTCATGGTAGCGCCGTATCTGCTGCTCGTGTCTTGCATGCCTGACCAGTGCGGCGAGTCGATGTTCTTCTAGACAATCAATGTCGACCTGGCGGCCGATTTCTACTTCTCCTTCCTCGTAATGCTGGATGCGTAGAGCACCATGGGCGATGTCGGCTGGTAGGACGGCTTCGGAGCCGTACACTAGGAAGAAGGGAGTATATGCCGTTGCTCTGCTCTTCTGGGTGCGTAGACCCCACATGACATGAGGTACCTCTTTGGCCCACCGGCCGGGGTGCTTGTTGAGTTCGTCATACATGGCTTTCTTGAGTGAGTCCTGGACCATACCATTGGCCCGCTCAACCTGGCCATTGCATCTGGGGTGCACCGTGGAGGAGTAGTAGACGTCGATGCAATTGTCCTGGCAGAAGTCCCAGAACTCATGGCCTGTGAACTCGGAGCCAAGGTCGGTCACGATGCGGTTTGGGACCCCAAACCGGTGGGTAAGCTCTTGGATGAACTTGGCTGCTGTGGCCGACTTGGTGTCGGTCACGACCTTATATTCGATCCACTTGGTGAACTTATCAACCGCCACCAAGATGTGCTTGAATCCGCCCGGAGCGGTTTTGAAGGGCCCGACGTTGTCGAGTCCCCATATGGCGAATGGCCAAGATGGGGGGATGGTCCTTAGCGCCTGAGCCGGCAGGTGCTTTTGTTTCTGGAAGAACTGGCAGCCGGTGCAGCAGCGCACCAACTCTTTTGCGTCGGATAGGGCTGTTGGCCAGTAGAACCCTGCCCTGTAAGCCTTGCCGACTAGGGTGCTAGCCGCCGCGTGGTTGCTGTAAGTGCCCGAGTGGATATCTTGCAGGAGGGTGATAACTTCATCACGGAGGACGCATTTCATGAATATGCCTGTGGAGGCGACCTTTCTGTACAGGGTGTTGCCGATGACGACGTAATTTGTCTCTCGCCGAGTTAACTTCTCGATTTCTTCCTTCATACCCGGTGACCAGTTCTCTGTGAGGAAAGCGATAAAGGGGGCGCGCCAGTCTGCTTCCACCACGAGAACTTCACTGGTCGGCGGGCTGCCCGGGGGTGGCTCCGAGTCGGGCACGGGGCTGCCATCCTCAAGCATCTTGATGGATGGGGTGCGCAGGTCTTGGACGAAGACGCCGACTGGGACCTGGGCTCTGGTGGATCCTAGCTTGGATAAAACATCGGCGGCGACATTGTCTTCCCGGAGGACATGGTGGAACTCGAGCCCATAGAAGTGGGCTTCGAGTTTGCGTACCTCTGCACAGTACGCGCTCATGGTTTCCTTCATCGTGTCCCAATTCTTGTTGACTTGTTCGACGACAAGCTTGGAGTCGCCATAGCACATTAGCCGCTTGATGCCCAGCGACACCGCGATCCGGAGACCGTGGATAAGGGCCTCGTACTCGGCCCCGTTGTTGGTGGCCTGGTAGTGTATCTGAAGAACGTATTTCAGGTGCTGCCCCTCCGGGGAGATGAACAGCACTCCTGCGCCGGCTCCCTCAAGGTTGAGGGCGCCGTCAAAGTACGTCTTCCAATGCGTTGGTCGTTCTGCGGGGGTCGGCTCCTGGGTTTCCATCCATTCGGCCACGAAGTCAGCCAATATTTGGGACTTAATGGCCTCCCGTGGCTCGAAGTTGATGGTATGCTCACCGAGTTCAACGAACCACTTGACTATGCGGCCGTTGGCATCCCTGTTGCAGAGAATGGCCCCGAGGGGGAAATTTGAGATGACTCGAATGACGTGTGCCTGGAAGTAGTGGCGTAGCTTCCTGGCAGTGATTAGGAGCGTGTAGAGCAGCTTCTGAGGATGGGTGTATCGGACCTTGGACTCGCTAAGTACTTCGCTGACGAAATATACAGGGCGCTGGACCTTGTATGGGTGGCCTTCTTCTGGCCGCTCGACGACCAGGGCCGTGCTGACCACATGAGTGGTAGCTGAGATGTATAGCAGGAGCTCTTCCCCGAGGGTCGGACCGGTGAGTACCGGGGGTGTAATTAGGAACTCTTTGAGGTCGGCTAGGGCCTTGCTTGCCTCAGGGGTCCATTCGAACTTGTCCGCCTTCTTGAGGATCTTGAAGAACGGAAGTCCCTTCTCGCCGAGCTTGCTGATGAACCGGCTCAGGGCCGCCATCATCCCAGTGAGCTTCATGATGTGTTTCTTGCACGTTGGTTCCTTGAGGTTGCGTATGGCGTCCAACTTGACTGGGTTTGCCTCAATGCCGCATTGGCTGACCAGGAAGCCCAGGAGCTTTCCTGACGGCACCCCGAATACGCACTTCGTGGGGTTCAACTTCCATCTGAAGCGGCGCAAGTTGTTGAAGGTTTCCTGGAGGTCGGCGATTAATGTGTCGGCGTCGTACGTCTTGACAACGACGTCATCCACGTAAGCTTCCACGTTGCGGCCGATCTGGCTCTGCAAGCAACCTTGGATGGCCTTCTGGTACGTGGCACCGGCGTTCTTCAACCCAAGCGTCATCGTCTTGTAGCAATAGATGCCGTGCGGGGTGATGAACGCTATCTTGTCCTGGTCGGACGCCTTTAGGGCTATATGGTGATAACCCGAGTAGCAGTCGAGAAAGCACAGGAGCACGCAGCCGGACGTAGAGTCGACGACTTGATCGATTCGCGGGAGAGGAAAGGGGTCTTTAGGGCAGTAGCGGTTGAGATCCGTGTAATCAATGCACATTCTCCATTCACCGGATTGCTTCTTTACAAGTACAGGATTTGCAAGCCACTCTGGGTGTTTGCATTCTCTAATGAAATCGGCAGCTAGGAGCTTATTCAGTTCTACCCTAATGGCCTCCTTGCGATCCTGAGCGAATCGGCGCAGCTTTTGTTTGGCAGGCTTTGCGGTTTTGCTCAATTCCAAGGAGTGCTCAGCCTTCTCCCTCGGAACACCCGGCATGTCTGATGGCTTCCATGCGAAGATGTCCCAGTTGTCCCGAAGGAAGGAGGTGAGCGCGTCTTCCTATTTTGGAGTGAGCCCTGGCCCTATGAGGGCCGTCTTGGATGGGTCGTCGAGCCCCAAGCTTATTGCTTTGGGGGCGTCTACAGGTGCCAGCGCGGTGGGCTGCTGCTTCTGCTCCGGGAGTACAGGCTCTCCGGTGGCTGTCTTAGAGGCTTCTTCTGCTAGCAGGGTAGCATTGCCGAGTTGATGAGACAACTCGGCTATCTTGATGGCCTCCCCGTCGCACTCGAAGGAAGTCTTGATGTCTCCACGGATGGAGAGGGTGCCGTTGGGCGCCGGCATCTTCAGAACCAGGTAGGTGTGGTTCGGAATTGCCATGAACCGGGCCAACATGGGCCTGCCAAAGATGGCGTGGTAGGAACTCTTGAAGTCGGCTACCTCGAAGTACAGGAACTCCGTGCAGTAGTTGTTGGCAGTGCCAAACGTTACTGGTAAGGCGACTCTTCCTATCGGGTAGGAAGCTTTTCCTGGCACAATGCCAAAAAACGGATCTTCGGCGCTCAGGAGCCTGCTGTAGTCGAACCCCATGCTATTGAGGGTGCTGGTGAAGATGATGTTGAGGGCGCTCCCGCCGTCAATCAGGACCATGGAGAGGAGAACCCTGTCCACGACGGGGGCGACGACGAGTGGGTAGGATCCTGGCTCGGGGAGATGAACCCAGTGGTCGGCACGGCTGAAGGCGATGGGCATCTCCGACCACTGGAGGTACTCTACCGGCTTGGTGGAAACCATCGTCACTTCCCACTTGTGGAGCTTTTCGATGCGTCGATCTGGGAAGGCACCGGGCCCCCCAATGATGACGTTGACCTGGCGGTCCGCGCGCTGGAATTCGCCATTGGCGTCGCGTTTGGGCGCCTCCGGCGGTGGTGGCAGCTGGCATTCCTCGTCATGGTGACGTTGATCATCCCGAGCCGGAGCATCGTGGTCGCGCTTGCCATGGCGGTAATCGTCGCGGCGGTCGCGGTCTTCTCTGCGGCGATAGTCGTCCCGCCGGTCAGCGTTGTAGCCGTCACGGCGGTAGTTGTTGTAACGACCACCGTTGTTGTTGTAGCGCTGCTTCTTGGTGGGAGGCAGGGCGCCGAGTTCTTTGAGGAGCGCATGACAATCACGGAGATTGTGTTTCGCATCTTTGCGGAAGGGACACTGATAATTCAGCGTGTCGTGAAACTCTTCGGCCAGGAACCTGGGTTCCGACCGGCCTTCTTCTTCTGCTAGAGCTACAAGGGGCTCGGGGCCTGCCTTGCGCCCGCGTAACGGCTCATGACGTTTCGAGCTTTCAACCCGGTCATCATCTTCCAGGCGCTTCTGTTTGTTCTTAAACTGGGCCTGCTCAGCTTGATCGGCCCGAACCTCCAGGTTGACCACCTCCATCAGGTCAGAGACCGTGACAAGGTTGGTTTTGAACAGCGTACGGAACAGCTGATTGTCGATAAGACCACGCCGGAACGCGTCAATGACATCCCGGTCCTCGACTTCGGCGATCTTGTTTCGGTTGTCGAAGAAACGGTCGGAGTAGTCCTGGAGGCTCTCACCCTTCTTTTGCTTGATGTTGTCCAGATCGAATCTGGTGCCTGGCCGAGTATAGCTCGCCTGGTAATTCTTGGTGAAAGCATGGCAGAGATCTGCCCAACTGTCGATGGTGTTCCAGGGAACACCCTCAAGCCATAGGAGCACTTCCTTGCTCAGCATCACGGGGAAGTAAGAGGCGGCTTGGTCGTTGGTCCCGTGGGCGGCTTTGACCGCCGTCTGGTACGTCTTGAGCAAAAGCTTGGGGTGGGATCGACCGTCAAACTTCTCCACGAGTGCTGGCTTGAAGGACTCGGGCCAACGGATGGCACGGAGTCGGGCGGAGAAGGCGGCGAAGCCGTCAAAGTCATCCTCATCGTCGTTGCGGTAGTCACGGCGAGGAGGTCGGATCTGGTCGGCGCGGGGCCGAGGTTCACCATGCCCATGGCGGCGATCGTCCCGCGGGGGGCCGTATCTTGCGTCATACTATTCATGCTCCATGAGTTCGTGAACAACACAGCGCTCGTTCTCCTCTGCCAAGTCATCACCTGCCTCGCCAACCGGCTGGCGGTCGGGTCAGCCATAATCTCGGTTGTACCGCTCGCGACGCTCGAGCTCGGCCGCGTCACATTCTCGGTGTCGAGCATCGAGGTCGGCGCGGATGTCACGGGCGCAGTCCCTCAGGCGATCGCGGAGATCGTCAGGTTGTTGATGTCGTTGGCGCCTATCGCGACGCTCTTGGTAACGTTCAGGGCGCTGGTCCGCGTTGCGCGGGTTACGCCGTTCCTCTTCTTCGTCTTCATGGTGGTTCTGAGCCACTTCTTCTTCGACGACGGGTAGTGGGGGGTTCCTCTGGTTAGGATGATCCCGATCCGATCTGCTATGAGCAGAGCGGCGACTTGCAGAACGAGTCGAATTTGACCGCCCAGACCGGGATCTGGCGCGATACGATCGCTCAATCTGTTCTTGTGCTGCCTCCAACTGAGCTCGCGCTCTCTGCACCTCTGGGGTGTCAGGCATGTGACCCAGTTCGGCGAAAGCGGCGGCGACATTGGCCTGGGGCGTGCGGAACGGCACCAGGGCGAATGCGCCATCGAGGTTCTGGGGCGCGACTCCGTGGGGACCCCGAAGTGGGGGTTGCCGTCGTTGTGGAGCCCCAGGGGGGATCTCTCCGGCTGGTACGGCGGCTGCAGGTGCACCGGCAGCAGCGGCGGCTGCGGGATCACCAGGAACTGCAGCAGGTGCAACGTTTCCGGCTGCTGCCGGGGGTAGGGCGGCTTCTTCGGCGAGCCGTCGGGCTCGGCCTTGGTTTTGCTCTTGTCGGCGATCTCTGGCCAAGTCGGTTTCTCCGTCCCGAGTTACGGAATCCTCGGAAACGAAGACTTCACGCTCCGGAGGCGTGGTGTAGCTTGAGTTGTTGCTCGAGTCGGCCGGGGCCGGCAAGAGCACGCTGGTGGCGACCTGGAACTCGCCGCAATCCGGAGACTGGGCGGGCTGGTGTGGGACCTCAGATCGGATCTGAGACATGTCTTCTTGGACCTGGGCTGAGTAGATCGACGAGGCGTTGCGAAACCCGGGCGGGAATGCTTTGCGGGGTCGGTGCAGGGCCTCCTCCAACATGGAGATGCCAACCCGGCGAGAAGCTCATCCGGGGGAGGGATTCTTCGGCGAGTGGCCAGGCCCGGAGCCTGGTCGTTGATGGAGATCTCATCGAGCCGCTGCTGGAGCGGGGCGATGATTGACGAGGAGATCAGCGATGAAGTCAGCGTGGGGCTGGTCGGCATGGGAGCGTCGGGCGTCATGATGGAGTCGGAGGCGGCGGTGGTGGTGGAGTGGGTCTCAGCGAAAAAACTGATACCCTCCAGATGCGCAGCGCAGTCCTTGATGGAGTCGGGGAAGATGACGGAGCGACGATCTGCCATCGAGCTAGCTTTATTGCCCGGCGATCACCCCTACCTGCGCGCACCAACTGTCGGAGTTCTAGTCCGGCAGTCCACCCGGGGGTACCCAGATGGTTGATTTGTAGGCAAAGGGAGATCGCTGGACTAGGGAGCTCGAGGTAACACAGGGACACAGGGATTATATAGGTTCGGGCTACCCGGAGGTATAATACCCTACGTCCTGTGCTCGGGGGTCTTGTATTGATTTGCTCGGCGAGTTCCGGAGAACGGCGGCGAGCTCTTGGTTACAATGGGGGGATCTGGTAGCTAGGAATCGAATGAATGAAGGGGTTGACCTAGGCCGCCTTATATAGGCTGACGGCCTAGGGTTTACAAGTCGGTTATCTCTAATCGTATCCGGCTCAAATTAGGAAACTAATCTGTATCGGTCGCCGTATATTCTCCATGATCTCCGGGTGGGATCCGAAGATATCACCGAATACCTTGCGGGCTAAGTCTTCTCCAATCTTGTCCAAGCCGAGGATCCTTGTGGGCCGGATCGGGATCGGCCCACCTCCTTGTCAGATGTGGGACCAGGCCGACTGGCTACCCGGTCGGTAGTGGGCCCAGGGGTACCATATCCCACACTTGATGCGTTGGAAAGAAGACTTGATGGAGCTTCATATTTCTAATTTTCCTCAATCATACCTCTATGGTCATGGGCGAAAAACTGGTCACAACAGCAACCTTCCAGAAATGTTGATGACGGGATCTCATGACTTCTTCGGGGCATGAACTTGGAAGACATTAGTCTTTAAAATTAATTGACACGGTGGCATATCTTATTCATCTTCACTTGTTTTGTGTGTGGGCTCGATAGCGGATGATGGGCCACTAACAAAAGTTAGCACATACCACTAAAGAGCAGATCTTGACGTAGCCATTAACTTGTTTGAGTGAGATTTGGACTTGTCAAAGTTCGGATGTTGAGAATTTCTTGATCGCTTCGTGTCTAGGGTTTTATCTGCATTCATTGACACAAACAAGAAACACAGGATATATGCAATAATAAAATTAGGGTTAGTCTAAAAAATTAGATAGATCACCCTAGGGTTCGAGTTGCCGATCCCCGGCAACAGCGCCAGAAAAGCTTCTTGACGGTCCATAGACGCGCCAATTGTGAACCGCAAGCGCACCGATCATCGTAGCTTTTCCCTTAGAGTATTCCATCCAAGGTTTATCAATCCATGTGTTGACGCTAAAACGTGTCACGCCAAACACCCACACACGTGAAAACGCAGCACGCAGACCTGGCTACGCAGAAACCGTTACCACTGGTTTGGGAAACCGGTACAACCAGTTTTTCTAGGGTTTACCCCGAAGACCAATGAACGCTCGCCCGGGAGGGACCCCGTCAGGGTGTGCGCACCTTGGGTTGCCTTAAGCTCGGTAGGCTAGCTAGGGCGCCCTCAAACGTCGTAGAGACGAAGGAGGAACAGCAAGTATGGAGACTGAAAAAGCTAGGGTTTGGAGAAACAAAAAGTAGAGACAAAATAAAAGATAAATTATGTTTGATTGACTGGATGATGACTCAATCGGCCGTGGCCCTTTATATTTATAGGGAGGGGAGGACTTGCCCCATTAGGAGTCGAAACCCTAACAAATCTCATGCTAAAATACAACTCCTGGTCAGATTATACAGACCAAGATCGATCCAACCAGTTTTGGAAACCGGTCTAACCGGTTTCCCCGTGTGTCGATCTTCCCAAAGCCATAACTCTCTCATCCGAACTCCAAATCGGACGTTCGATATATGCATTTCAATCATCTCGATGGGAGCTATGCAATGGTGAAGTCCAATTTACATTTTGAGACACTCACCAAATCCAGTCCTACCGGATTTAGGAAAAATCGGTGGCACCGGTTTTCCCAGACTAACAAGCAAATGCCAATTTTTGTCGTCAACATATGCCCCCCTATTTTCTAATATGCTTGCGCACTAGAAAACACTTTTAAGACCAAAATTATTCTCTGGGCGATGCTAAATATATAGAACATCGGCAATGTCGTGACATCCCGCCTAAGCTAAAGTTGAGGCAACCTGCTTTGGTCTCCACACCATCCGTGTAAGTGCTGCTGACTCCTATTCAACTTCTGGCTTCATTTGCCTGCGCATCCGCTGCAATTTTCTCTTTTGAGTATGAGACAAGCCTGGAGGACACCATCTTGGCTGCATACATCATGAATCTTGTTTGCTGTCCTTCTCACCTGCCTTAGAATCAACAAAGGCACTTTTCTCAACCAGATTATCATTAATAATAATCAGTCTTTGCGATGCCCCATAATTGTAGTATGAAATAGGGTACAGAATAAAATATGGCTGCATATTCATACTACTGTAATCCCAAGGTATATAATAATAAGGACACGACCAAGACCATGGTGTAGCCGGTCTAAAAGACGAATATAGCATACTATCACAATTACCTTGAGATGAGGAAAAATGTGGCTGCTCATGATGCTTCGGTGAAAATTCTTCCTTTACTGGCCAATTCTTCTGTTTCTGAGTAACTCCCATCTTCTTATATTTTTCCAGAAGCTCCTCATCCGAACTCCAAATCGGACATTCTATATATGCATTTCGATTGTCTCAAAGAGAGCTACACAATGGTGAAGTCCAATTTACATTTTGAGACACTAACCAAATCCGGTCGTACCAGAATTAGAAAACCAGTGGTACTAGTTTTCCCAGACTAACAAGCAAATGCCAATTTTGGTCGTCAACACCGTGGATCGACAATGAACTTACTAGATTTTCCCATCTTATCTAACAGATCTATTCCTAGTATGAAGCGTTAATTGCATATAAAGGGGTAAAACCTATAAGATTTGAATGAGATGTATAGGTTAATCACATCCATAACGTAGGCAAAGGTAAAGAGCAACCAAAGGATAAACGGGCCTATCGCCTTTTAGTTGTAGTTCTAGCAAATAAGAGTAAGCGCATCATACATCTCATCCAAAGCAATCTTTAAACTCTTACCTCCAGTCAACCTCCCGAGAACGCTACCTTACATAGGATCACACCTTGTCACGATGCTCCCTATCGGCGTGGTTAGTTACAAGGGCACGTCCACAAGTGAACGTGTCTAGATATCATGAAGAGTCGGCATTCTAGATCTAATCACCATGATTACATCAAGCATTCTATATAGTCTAAACTATCCTTAGACTAAGAAAAAATCATATTCATGATAAGTAGAAAGCATAGAAGGAGTTATTGAGTCATTAAGAGATCGGATGACATGAAGAACATAACTCACATAATACATGTGTTTGGATCATCACCACCGAGTACGTACCATTGATGACTCCAACTAGCTCATGAACTCCACCATGGCACAACCACGCAGGGAGGCCATGGTGGCTAGGGTTGGCCTAAGCCATCCCCTAGACAACTTCGAGGACTTGCGGCGGCCGTCGTCTCCTTTTGGTGTATGCCCTAGGTTTCACCGAGTTCTGGTAGATTGATCTGAATCTCCCCCTCTTGAGGGTGCCTAGGGAGTTGTATCTATACCCTAGGGGAGCCTTGGGGCATGCTCCACCTTTGCTTCCATGAGATCCTTGCTTGGGAGTTAAGCAAACTTGGTTTCCATAAGATTTGACTCGCCCAGATTTTTCTTATTTGCAGTCCTGCCTTCCCAACATCATAACTCCCATGTCCGGACTCCAAATAGGGCAAACTCAGATTCTAAATTGTGTAGCATGAAATTATCTCCAACTTTGGTACACATGAGTTTCCTTAGAAATGAAGTTAAAATCCCCAAAACAGTATTAGAGGATAATCTATCTGATTCCAGACTTCTCTGCGCAGCTTGCATTTCGGGGGCTATACCTCCTAGCTCCATATTCCAAATTATGCTTTCCATATGTCCAAATTGAAGACCTCGACGATGGTTACAACTTTGGTATTCAACATTTTGTCATTAGAGTCAATTTAGATCTCCGAATCTGTACCAAAATATCATACTGTCCTGGGAAGCACGAATATCTCTTGATCTTGTGGATAACTTTCCAAATCTTCAATCCTTCATGCTTAAGTCTCTCATACCCAAGGTTCATTGAATGTGGACACCTACGACCATGAGTTGGGCTATGAAAGCCCATATGGTCCATTGGTTGGCTCTCTCCGCTAGGCTCAATTCTTTTGGGCTCGAAGTTAGTTTTGGGCTTTGAATATAAATGCCCCAAATTGGGCCATTTTTCTGCAAAAATACAATATGCTCCAAAACACAACACATGTACGAAAATGGGGTTATTTCAAGTGCCAAGTGGCGAGTTAGTATATGAATTAGTCCAAAACCTCCACCTAAATAGCACTAAAAGTGTACGTATAACGAGCGTCAACACCAACCCCCTAGGTCGGCCACCTGGTCCGAGCACAATGGAGCCCATCTTTGACCACAGTAAAGAAGCACACTCCAGGACGATCATAGCCACTGATTCCGTGTCGGTTGGATCCAAGTGAAGGAAATGGTCCAAGGGGAGGTCTCATGGATTAAAGGGCCCACCTTACGAACTAAACATACTCAAATGCACCTCTACCACCTAGAACCGCCATGAGGGCCCACTACACAGTCACCCAGCCGAAGATGGGCCCGAGACGTGCCGGTGCCTGGTCGCCTGACCCCCTAGGTCGGTCAACCTGGTCCGGAGGACAAGCTGCCTCATCTTTCTCGTGCACGTTCCCACCGCCTCCAGGAATCCATCTATGCCGTGCACCCCTCAAGGCGGTGAATCTAAGGGTTGGCCGACCTCCCCGGTCGCCCGACCTAGGACTGAGTCGGTTCGTCCCCAGCTTCCACATGTCCACTCCCAACCGCTTCTACAAGCTATAAATAGGTGAGCCCTGGGCATTGGAGAGCATCATCGAGCTGGAGCAAAAAGTCAAGGCGAAACGCTCCTCATTTTTAAGAGTTGAAATAGGGAGAGAGTGAGGAGAGTCTGGAGAAGTCCCAGTGTGTCGGCGACCCTGTACCTGTACCTCAGTGGATGCGAGCTTCTTAGTAAGTATCCGGGATATTTAGCTAAGTATTTAAGTTTCAGTTATAGAAAGTTGAGTTCTTTATTTTGCTTGTGGGTTTGTTGCTTTATTCATAAAGTATTCTAATCTCTGATCAAGGTTAGGATAGCTGATATTATCATAAGCGTGGTCCTTAGGAATCTATCTACCCTCATTTGCCTCGTAACCCCACAGATTAGTAGAGGTAGACGGCAGATGGTGACAGCCCTGTCCGTCCATTGTAATCCTCCACGTTCGGGTACGGCGGAGAGCTGTTGGTCGGCAATTTCTTAGAGGCCTAGTATACCCCGAGGCCCAAAGCAAGCATAGGAGAACTCTCTTAGCTATATTCTTAGCTTAGTGCTAAGTTATCCTCTCTATCTAGCCTTCATATAAACTGGATCGATCTGGCCAACCTTAGTGATTAGATAGTGCCCTCACGTTCCCCATGGATTCGATACCTGGTTTACTTTCGGGTGAAAGCTACTTAGACAACCGTACGCTTGCGGACTTTCTATTTGCCACCCCTAGTGTCAACAAGCATTCTGGCGCCGTTGCCGGAGAACAGTAGCTATGTTGTTTAAGAACTACAGTTGCCCATTTATCTTTTATTTTATACTTTCTTTCCTTTTTACCCCTTTAGCCATGAATTGCCCTCAAATGCATGAGTTCTCTGCTCCGAAGGGCGAACTTCTAGAGCCGCACCCCTCGTCAAATACCATATTAACATATAGCTATGAGATTCGCCCTGCTTTTATAGCTCTGGTCCAGGATAAATCCTTCTAAGGATGTGATGATGAAAACCCATACCTTCACCTGCACGAATATGAGTTGCTCTACTCATGTCTAATCATATCAGGTATGAGGCAAGCAACGATTAGATTGGATCGGATCTAAGGCATGCACTTATGCAGCTGCGTCAATTAGGTCATGGTCATGTTGCAGAGTCCTAGTGGGGATTGGTTGCAGGGTTGGCGTAGAGCTTCCTCCAACATGGAGACGCACTCGGAGATGGTGTCGTTGATGTGGTCTAGCCTGACAAGGAGTTCATCAGGAGTGGGAAGCCGGCACCGAGGGGCAGGTCTTGGACCTGATCGCGTAGGGCCATCTCGTAGAACCACTACTGGAGCGGAGCGACGATATAGGACAGGACCACCATGGTGGCCGGTACGGAACCTGTTGATGCCGTGGCGGTGTCGAGCGACATCTTGGAGTAGGTGGAGGGTGTGGCACTCAAAAAAGAAGCTTATTCCCTCGAGCTGCTCAGGGCAATCCTTGAGGCTCTCAGGAAAGACGACGTGAGGACGATCTGCCATCGAGCTAGCTGTTGATGCTCCATGATCTCCCCTACCTAGTGCACTAGCTGTCGGACTTAAGGACTGGCAGTCCACAAGGGGGTACCCATGTGGTAGATTTGTAGGAAAAGGAGATCGCAGAGCTAGGAAGCTCGAGGTAACACAGGTGGTGCAGGGTTTATACAGGTTCGGGCTACCCGGAGGTGTAATACCCTATGTCCTATGCTTAGTGGTTTGAATTGATCTGCTCGGCAAAACTTCGGGGAGCAATGGCGAGTTTGTGGTTCCAATGGGGAAGAGTTGCATGTCCCTCAGGGGGTCGCCCTAGGCCGCCTATATAGGCCAACAACCTAGGGTTTTACAACTCAATTATCTCTAATCCTATTAGGTTACAACGAAGGAAACCAATCTGAGTCGATTACAACATAATCTCCATGATCTTTGGGCGGGACCCGACTATCGCACGGCACGCCTTGCGGGCTAAGTCATCACCAATCTTGTCCATCAAGTTCGGAGATCCTCATGGGTTGGCCCTGGGTCGGCCCACACCATTGTCGGATGTGGGCCCAGGC
>CM014277.1:34591348-34608964 GCA_004135705.1 Alloteropsis semialata
ACCGCCGTCCGCCCCGCGCGCCCGGGGAGAGTAGATCCGGCGGCTTACCGACCGTCCGGCCCGGCTTACCGACCGTCCGGCCCGGCTAACCGGCTCCGCGCGGCGGTGGGGAGCGGCGGCGCGTCTCTGGGCGACGAGGGGAGGGGCAGGGGAGAAGGTTCGGGCGCGTCGCGCCTGGCCGTTGGGGGGGGGTTGTTTTAGGGGGATAGGATAAGGTTGGGCCTAAACGGGCCTTAATGGGCCGGCCGGGGAATTTTTCTTTTTCCTTTTCTATTTCACTTGTATTTGGCGCAAAAAATACCAAATGAGAAAATATTTGAAAAATTTTTACACCAATAGATTACACGCACCTTGAAGTATTTTTAGGAATTTTTATCATATTTTCCATTTTTTGAATTTGAATTTGAAAATTTTGAAATCCGGCGGTTTGTAACCGGCCGTTACCGCTACCGGTCCGGACCGGTAAGAGCGGTTCCCGCGGGAACCGGACCGGTAGCGGTCGGTAAAAAAAACCCTGCCTGTGTGGAGGTTGGACTCAAACGGCGTTCAGGCTAGGTTGCCCGACCTAGCCAGGTCGGCCGACCTAGGCCTGTGCCCATTTTTGTCCATCTTTTGCATCATGGTCCCTGTACTCAAATATATTCTAGATATGCATGCTACAACTTTATTTGAATATAAATGTCTAAGTTATGCTTGATCTCTATTAGTTTTCTGAGCCTATTGACGGTCGGATTTCCGTTATAAGGACCGTCAACACCCATGAGTATGTGACCATTAGGCTGCTCAGTCACTTCATTTGAAATTCCATACAGTTCCTGCGATAGGTTCAGTAGACATGCACAAACCTTAGTCTTTATTGTACCAAATAGTATTGTGATGCTCCCTTCAAATGGTTTGACAAACAGGTTTAAACCATCTCGCACAAGCTGCTGCCATTTTATAGAACTTGATAACAAATGTTTTTTTTCTACCAAGCTTGATCCCCTTCTTGAGCCCCAACTGAAGTGCAATAAAATGCTCAAATCGCTTGATGCTTTCCTGAAGAGTTTCTCCATTCTTTCTAAAAGGTACACATGAATCTCAAGAAAAGAATCTAACAAAATATTGGGATGTAGAAAATTCAGCATCTTAATCAAGACAAATCAAGTTGTTAAGTAAGTTGTAACTGCATCAAGGTTCAATTTTTTTTTTTGCGAGGAATCTTGGTTCAAATTTTACCTTGGGGCGAAATGGAATGATTGACCCCAGTGATATTCAGTAAAGCTGATTACAAGATCGTAGTACTTGTTTACCTAATGTGTACAGTATGAATTGTGCAAATGAGTCCCATTCTTAAATCATTTGAGTACGTACTTAATTTCAGCTCAAATAAAAAGAATTGTATCTACCAAGTCACTATAGTTTGATTTCCTGAGCTCTTCGTCACCTCCATGCAGGTCATGATACTTTGCATATCTGAAGCGAGATGAACATTCAGGGCATACTGTGGAAAAGAGGAAGATTTCTGATACACACAAAAACTAGAGAAACGAATACTTCTGCTCCAAATCATTCAGTTAACTGTCTTCAACTAAAAAGCCTTGGAAATAACATGTAAATTGGCTGGCATGGTATATATCTGTGTGGATGAATTTACTAACATGTAAATCACAAATAAGCACTCATTGTCAACACAAATGTTAATAAATTTAAATTTAATCGCACTCATTGTCTCCAATTGTAATGCAGTAAAATGTAAAATTAGTTTATGACGTATCCCTTTTTGGTTTGAAATGAATTGATCTCCTTATTAGTTCAACTGTGGCAAATACCTCATTAGAAATCTATATTTATAGATCATATGTTCCCAAACATAACCTAACGTGGCATGAACCTCTAGCAATGAGTAGGTTTGAAGCATGCCATTTGATTTAGCAGATTACAGAGATATAGTACTGTTCAACGGTCGATTCAAGCTGGTCCTCCGCAATGTTTTTCCCCTTGCAAGCCCGAAGAAAGATGCAAGGCCCGAGACTGTGACATTAGTTCACAATGTTGTTCTGCGAAAAAATTATTTTCAGACATAATGCTTATGACAAACGGTATTAATTTTATACGTTTAAACAACAAAAATACAGTACATGAATTATTTCTTACTTGGTTGTCCGAGAAATCTCTGTCTCAGTCAACTCTATAAGGTTTGGCAACTTAGATGTTTGAATTTATATAGCAACTCACTAATGAAAAATATGAGCCCTTTTACGGTGGTTGTTTGTGCCTCTTAGTGCCTCCTAATGCCTCCCCCAAATATCATGTTTAGCTAAATTTAACAGTTTAAGGGTAGTATAGTCATTGTGCAGCTTCACCCCCTCCCCTCTACCCACGCCACAGGGGGTTTCTCGGGATCACAGCCATCGCCCCTGCCCGCACTCGTCCGCAACGTCCTCCCTCATGCAGCGCCGCCGCGCCATCGCTGCCTCGCTTCATCGCTCACCTGCGCCGCCTGCTGCTTGTTGTCGCGCTCGCACCCGCTCATCGGCCGCCGCCGCCTCGCCTCTCCCGCGTCGCGCCGCCGCCCACCAACCTTAGTGCGCCACAACCCCAGGTCGCCGCCGCCGCTCTGCTCTCAGATGCCGCCATCCTGTCCTCATCGTCGCTCGCCGTGGCAGCCACCTTTCCCTCGCCCCAGCCAACGCCGCTACGACACCTCACTGCACTCGACCGTTGACTCCCGCCTCGCCTCTCCCGCGTCGCGCCGTCGCCCACCAACCCTAGTGCGCCATTACCCCGAGGTCGCCCCCGCCGCCCTACACTCAGACACCATCCAATCCTCTTCGTCGCTCGCCGCGGCAGCCACCTTTCCCTCGCCCTAGCCAATACCGCTGTCACACCTCGCTGCACTCAGCCGTCGACTCCCTTAGCTATGGAGGAAGGAGAAGTAGTGGCTGGTGCCGGTGCTCAAGTGAACCTTGATTCACTGGTTTGGATCATCTTCCTTTGATCTCATTGCGTATTTAGTATTGGCGAGAGCAAATTTCTACAATGAAAAGAATAGTTGATTCGATGAGAGGCTGTATATGATCAAATTTCTGTAATTTGTTTTGTGGATTTTTAATTTGCTTAATGTTGTCAATGGATGCAGGAGGAAACGATGGATCTTGAGTCACTGCTGGAGTACAATGAGATTGTTAGGAAGATGTTCGCTAATGAAGGAGAAAGATTTTAGTTTTATAACCAATATGGTCTTGTTAAAGGATTTAGTGTGAGGAGAAGCTATGTCAAGTGGGATAGTGGCCACAATGAGAAGACCCTTCTGAAGTTTTTTTTGCAGTCGTGAAGGTTACCGTGAAGAGAATCACATTAAGAGGGAGATTAAGAAGCAGAAGCAACAAAATATAACTCGTGTTGGATGCTGTGCAAAATTGGTGATTGCACGAGATGGGAACACATGGCAGTGGTATGTAAAGGATTTCAACGATGAACACAACCATGCGTTGGTGGCAGCTAACCTTGCTTGTCTACTCCATTCACATAGAAGAATCAACAATGAGTAGAAAGCTGATATTGTCATGATGGAGATTTCTGGGGTCCGCAAACACATAGGTACAAAACAAATAGGTACAACCTGGCCCTTGTTCATTTTGTTGGGATGAATCAGTGGAATTATTGCTGATGAGAATATTGAGTCGTATGTATGGCTTCTAAGAACATTTACTGACGTTAATATTCAGAAGCGTTCAGTTTCTGTGATCACAGATGGATGCCCGGTTATGGAGAGAGCAATCAAGGTAGTGTGGCCGGATTCCTCGCATAGGCTATGCGGATGGCATATTGAGCAGATTCTTGTGCGTAATGTTAACAATGAGGATGTGAAGGATGCATTCAGGTTTTTTATGTTTGATTGTTGATCCATAGAAGAGATTGAGAGGAAATGGCAGTCATTCCTTGTTAAGAATGATGTTACAGATAATGGCTCATGGCTGTATCAGATGTATGAGGTGAGGGAAAAATGATGTGCTGCGTATCATGCTGGAAAGTGCTACTTAGGATTGAGGAGCAACCAATGGAGTGAAAGTTTGAACTCTAAGCTTCAGATGAATCTAGATCGTAAAATGACACTATTGGACTTGGTACAGCACTATGAGCACTGCCTTACAACGGTGCGCAGAATTGAGGCGGATATGGACGCTAATACAACGCAATTGGAGCCATTCACCAAACCAGATGCTTCAATAATTGAGATAAATGCGAAGCAAAGGTTGACACCAACAGTTTTTGCCATGGTGTAGTTTAGCATAGCAGCAGCCAACAAGTGTTTTCTGATTGAGATTCTAGATGGTGATGATACAAGTGAGTATATTGTTAGCAGGAAGGACAAAGCAGGCATCATGGTATATGTGAAGTGTGAATTAAGTGAGGGAGGCAATCTAAAGGAAATTTCTTGTTCGTGTCGTAAGTTACAATCCCTTGGAACCCCTTGCTCACACATCTTCTATGTATTGGGCCTTCAGGAAGAATACAAGCTTCCAGACTGCTGTGTTTTGCAAAGGTGGACAATGGGAGTGAAGAGTGCATTTCTGCCGATAAGAAAAAACACCATGTTTGACTATTCCGAGTCCCTACTGCGGTACCGTGAGCTACGCAACATGAGTCACGCTGCATCTTTCGTGGCATCTCATTCAACTGAAGCATATGAGTGGCTAGAAGGAGTACTGTGTGACGAAGCTGCTATGATCCCGTCAAATGGAGGAGAGAACGGAGGCAAGTTATTTGTACCAGCGCTGCCACAAGCCCCGGATGGTGATTGTGACGATTTCAGAGATGTCTTGGATCCCAAGCAGGTGCCTGGTGGAGGGGCACCAAATAAAAAGTTGAAGTCAACTTCAAAAAATAGTAAATCCTCGACCAAATGTATCTTGTGTAAGGATGTGGGTCACAATCGGCAAACATGCTCCATGAGAAAAGAGGTAGTTAAGAGTAAAGTTCATCAAAGCTGATAATTAGCCGTCTGTGAGGCATGTGTAGTTTTCACTATTGTTCATCTTCATGTGTAGGAAACAAAGCTCCCTGATGATGTGCTAGATATGTGATTCGCGAGGGATGTGATTTCAGATCTTCAATTTTTATAGGTGAACTGGTGCTCATGTTTATCTCTTGCTACCATGCACTGAGAAGGTGATTATAAGAATTGATTTCATGATTGCAGGTATGGGTGGACTTCCGGTAGTAGATTAGGAACTTTGCAATGTGATCTATGTCGTGCTTTATATATGCATCTATGGTTTGAAGGCACACTTGTAATGCATATCCGCACCTGGATGTTTCATTGACAATTGACACAACTCAAACACTAGACAGCATCACCAGACTATATTTCATTGACTTGGTAGATTTGCGGACGAAACTGTTATATCCATGAATGACAGTTCGGTGAGCTCAACGGATCATATGGTGCTTCTATGTAAGCCGAATTTGTCCATTGGTGCACAGGCATGGTCTGGGTACCTCACCGAACGCTATGTTGCTTGGAAGTTATAGTTCCACCTTCAACTAAGGCATGGTCGATCCACTCACTCTTGATACAGTCCGGTGAGATCAACATATCATTTGTGCTTCTATTTAAGCCAGATTATGTTATTTTTTCGTACCATCTATTGGATAGCATGGTTGCCATCAGGCAGCTCCGATAATGACCATAGGGTCAATGATAAGTCAAACAGTTGACACAACTCAAACATCTAAAGGGGTATTTGGTTCTGGGGGCTTAAAATAAGCCCTGCCACATCGAATATATTGATGTCATTTAGGAGGGCTAAACATAGTTTAACTATAAAATTAATCCCATAAGCCTAGGGCTTTTTCACGAAATGAAACTATTAAGCCTAATTAATCCATGATTAGCACTTGATTATTGTAGCATCACATGGGCTCATCATGGACTAATTAGGCTTAATAGATTCGGCTCACGAAAAAGCCTAGGGATTATGGAATTCGTTTTATCATTGGTATATGTCTAATACTCCTTGTCGAGGTTGTACTCGTCAGATATTTGTCCGGCAGGCACCCCGCTTAGTGCGAAGATTAATCACGGTGATGAACAGAAAGACACGGGATTTTTATACTGGTTCGGGCCCTCGAGATCGAGTAATAACCCTACGTCCAGTTGCTGCTTGTATTATTTCGTCGAGTACAGATTACAATGCGTAACACGTACCCTCGGGTGGACTTGTGGATCAATGAACAATGATTGGAATACCCTCTACGGACAGGACCCCCGCTTTTATATCCAGGGAGACGTGCCTTACAAGACAAAACAGACCTAAACCTAGTAGGACTCTAACTATCTTCGGGCTTCCCTTCTGCGATCTGGTCGTCGTGCCCTGTTCGGAGTCTTGTTCGATCTGGAGTCGGTAGTCGGTAATCCTCGTGATCGGGTACCCTGGTATTATGGCCTCAACAGTAGCCCCCGAGCTTATCTTGTTCAGAAAAGGTTGATCGTTCAATAGCCTTCGGGTCTTTTTGCTCTTCGGGTGATTCCTGGATATGTGAATATCTCGTCAATCACGAGAGCCAGAAAAGTTCCCGAACTCTTGAATGTGGAAACCTGCATCTGAATGATAAGGTCAAAGAAAAATATCAGCCATAATAATAAAGAGAACAGTTCCGTCTTGGAAAATGAAACACCCCAGGAGTGATGTAACTGCTGCCCAGCGCATTTAAAACCCACTCCGCACGTCTCCCGGAACTCTAGCAGTGCACGCGGTACGGCTCTGCCCCGGCTCCTCGAATCCCGCGCGAAGCGTTGCATCCCTGGGTCTTTAAATATCAGATCTCCCAGATTGATTTTGTACTTGAACTTTCCACTCTAAACCTTCCCCCTTCCCTCGCCATGGGAAAGAAAAAGATCAACCGCAAGCTCAAGCTTTCTCGCCTCCTCTTCAAGGATTCTCCTCGCAGCTCCGGCGAGCAACCGCCCGACAAGCCGGAGGACTTGCCGGCGACGACTTCACCCTCTGCTCCTCCTCAGGCTCCGCTCCTGGCTCTCCCCTGGCACGGGGATGAGGGAGTCAAGGTAGAGCCACCAGAAGAGGAGGCTCCGGTGGTTGCGCCGCCATCTCGTGAAGCTGCTCCGCCGTCTCCCGAGGCCGCTCCGTCGAGCATTGCCGCCGGGAAACGCCCTGCGCCTTCCTCTCCAGCCCCGGCGTCCCCTATCTCCCTCTCCTCCGACGACGAGCCGAAGCAAGGAGGGAGAAGGGTCCGGCCAAAACCAGAGGCGGCGGACGCAGGCGCATCTTCATCTTCGGCTCCGGTGGACACCAGCGGCGACGAAGAATTCGCCCGGCGCCTCTTCGTCTCCCTGAACCGCGACATGATCGGGATTCCCGGAGACGGAGCGCTCGTGGATCTCGTCAGCGACTCCGAGGAGGAGAACGCGATAGATGATGATCCACCGGAGACTACGCCATCGCCCTGATCAGCAGTTGATATTCATCAACCCAAGATCAGGGTGCTTTAGTTATTTTGAGTTCAGGATAGTTATCGATCCATTGTGAAATGTTCCCTCTTTTGGATTCAATGAAGAAATTTCTCTTGATGGATGTAACTTTGAATCTCCTGTGCTTTAAAATTTTGCATAAGTCAATCTGTTTAAGAAATCATTCATCCAGAACAAACCATCCCGAACAAACTCTTTCTCCCGATCAGACTGACGATCTTTAGTGTGTTCGGGAAATTTGATCCAAATCAAACGTGATCGGGAGAATTTCCTTGCTCCACTCTAAGCGTTCGGTCATTTAAAACTGATAGCTTTCCATGTAGGCCACCAATTTTAAATGCATTGAATCTGTCCTGCATAGTTTTCGAAACGACGCGTGCCGCAGAAAAAGGAAAGAATCTTTTTGACCCAACAGTCACTGCGGATTGCGCGGCTCAAGGGCAGGTTTTTCGGGGCTTGCGCTCCCTCGCAGAACCATAAAGCCCCCAAGCGCGGCCGCTTGAGATCTATTTGGGACTTCGACTTCCTCGTTCACATCCACAAAACACTCGCCATTCTCATCCTTTGCCCATCTGCTCCTCCAACCCTGCTAGCCTCCAGTCGCCATGGCATCCACAAACCAGTCATCCTCCGGCACCGAGTCCACAGATAACCAGAGCAGCGCCGCGGCCGGACGCGAACTCCGCAGCGGGAATACAATCCCGACCTCGGATCAGTACTGGAAGAGCTCAACCACGACAGAGAAGCAGTTGAAGAAGCTGGAGGATCTTGGATTACTCCCAAGCACCGAACTCTTTCCTCGTCGTGAAGCCAAAGGTCAGATGTTCCCGACCCCCGACACTCTTGAGTTGGTGGTGTTCTCGGAATTCTTCCACTGTGGATTCGGGGTTTTTCCGTCTGAGTTCTTCCACAGCGTTTGCGAGCATTACCAGATAGAGCTTGTGCAACTCAAGCCCGGCGCTTTAACAATGCTCAGCGTCTTCGCCTTTTTGTGCGAAGCCTGGTTAGGAATTAAACCCTCGCTGCTACTGTGGAGGTATTTTTATAGTCCCTCGTACTATAAAAATCAACTGATGATTGGGTCCATCGGGTTCTCCTTGAGAAATCGGGAGATTTACATCCCCTTTCCAGTCAAAGATAGCTGGAAAGGATATGAACGTCATTGGTTTTACATCACCCTTCCCCAAGCCTCACGGGCAAAAGGGAAGTACTTGATGCCCACTCTCAAGGACGAGGTCAAGGCCGTGCCAAGACTCACCCCGGAGCTGAAAAAGCACATTGACCGGATCATGGAGCTCCGCGACGCAGGTTTGACGGCAGTTCATGTGGCGGAGATCTTCATTAGATGGAGATTCATTCCGCTCATGACTCGTGACCGCTACGCCTGGACATTCACAGGCTACAATGATCCGAACAGGATGAAACCTGATGGTGAGCATTCATTTTTCTGTTCTGTTACTTTTCCGAGTTAGTTCGGTCATTTGAGTTCATGACTCTTAACTAGCAGTTGTCCCAGAGTCGGAAGTGTCTGAGCGCTTGAACAAGATGTTCGGGGCTAATCTCCCGGATTGGGAAGGCGTCCCAGCACCTTATACTGCTGCCAACCCTCCTCCAAAGGTAAACTGTCACTCAGAAAAGATAGTCTTTCTTGTATAATAGTGATATGATACATCTCTTTTCTCCCGACCAGGCTCCAGCTATTGTTGATGCCCCTCCCCAGAGTGGTGCTATCAATGTTGATGAGGAGGGTGAGCAGCCCGTGGACCAGAGCATCAGGGCCCCGACCAACGATCCACCCAAACCTGATCTGGAGAAGGAGGTCTCGAGCAGCCCCCCGGCGAGTATCCCCCGAACTCGGAAACGCTCTCGCGATGTGGAGAAGCCAGTTCTGGATTCGGGAATTTCTAGATCGCCCGGGTCGGCCAATCTGCAGCCCGATCGTGATCAGTCCCGCCCTGTCGCCCAGGTATCAAGCATGATCGTATTCGGGCGTTTATTCGCAGCTTTTGATCGCATAACCAAAGCCAAGCATGATCGGGAGATTTCTCGACAGGAAATTCGTCCGACCAGACCACTGCCAAAGCCTACTTCTGGTGTCAAGAGGTTTAAGCTCAACATCCCGATAGCCAAGTAAGAGCTTTGACGATCTTCGATTATGTATGAACATTCTTGTCAAATGTTGTTTTCATTGTATTTTGATTGTTCGGGCATTCAGGCGTCCCGATCCCGTAGCTTCTCCTCCTGTCGAGCCACCTGTCAAGGAGAAAACTCCCGAACCGGTTTCGACAGCACCACCCGATGGCTCAGAGAAAACTACGGAGATTGTAGGACCCGACCCGACGCCCCTGGACCCGGTCTTTAGCGCGCTCTCGACAGCTAGAGAGCAATGGCATTTGCTGAACGCTCGTGCTTCTGCTGCTGAAGCGTCTGTGACCAGACTGGGAGTCCAGGTGACTGTTCTCCAGTCCGAGAAAGAAGGTAAAAGCTTACGCTTTGCTTATTGAATCTTTATCTTTGAACTTTTTGTTCATATGCTGCCTTTGATCCTGTAGCTGACTCCAAGAGCATTGAGTTGCTCGAGAAGAAGAACTCGGACCTGGAAGGGAAACTGGCTGATCTGACCACCCGCCTTGAGGCATTGGAGAAACATAGCTCGTCCTTGGAGTCTAGGTTGATGGAAGGTGCCTGCATTGCTGCAACTCACACCATCGGGGCTTTGAAGAGCCATATCCCTAATCTGGACGTTTCTGTGCTCTCTGAGGGCTTCAAGTGTTCGGAGTCAGATGTTGAGGTGATGTTTAAGAGTCTTAACCCAGTGGTTGAACCTTTTGTAAAGAAACTTGGTCTCCATCTTAGCGATTCGGAGGAATCATCTTGAACACTGTGTTGAATTCCTGTAATAGGACAGAACTTTAACAGTTTAGAATGCGATTTAGTTTTACTAAACATATGCGTGCATGTTTTTGCGTAAACCTTTAGAGCTGATCGGTATTTTCATGGATCTTTTTAACTGATAGCTTTGTCATAGCCAAAAATCCCGTTACCATAAGCTATTCCGGAATTGTTTAGTTGCTGAGACTCGGGCGGCCTGCTGAACTGTGTAATTCCTTGTAGTCATGGTGTTCGGTAATTTTAGCGTTTGCCTAGCTTTCTTGAATTAAAAAGCCCGCTTCTTGCATGGTAGTAGTACCGTAGTAGCCCCCGGGCTCTTTTACAGTCATGCTGGCATGCTGAAAAAGAGTCTAGAAGTACGAACTGCAAGAAACTTCCCGATCACATGGGGAGCCCCCGAGCGTAGAGCTCGGGACGCATAGAATAGGTCTGAAAAGAAAATTTTCAGCATGGTAGTCCCCGGCTCTTTGTTAGTGTATGCAATATGATAACAAAGAGTAGAAACAAAATAGAAAATAGAAAACCCAGCCCCCGAGCATAAAAGCGAGGGTGAGTAGAGTATATAGAACTTATCTTTTTTTTTTGTTGGCGCTGTAGGCGGCGCAGATGACGGCTTGTATCTGCCAAACCAGATGGCCGGTCTAGAACTGTGCACGATCTTCGTTGTTTAAGCGTAGAACCTGCGTAGTTGATCCATGTTCCATGTGTTTGGCAGTACGTCCCCATCTATCTCTGCGATCCTGTAAGCTCCTGGTCGGGCGATATCTACTACGATGTATGGTCCTTGCCATGGAGAGGACAATTTATTTTTATCCTTGGTGCGTTGATCCAATTTGAGCACCATGTCACCAATGCATAGGCTTCGTTGCCGAACATTAGCATCGTAGTATTGTCGCAGTTTTTGCTGATATTGAGCTACTCTAAAAGCAGCCGCGTCACGAGCCTCCTCCAGGAGGATAAGCTCATCAGTGCGTCTATCAGGCTCTTCAGTTTCTGAAAACATTGCCACGCGGGGGGCTTGTAGTCGGATGTCGGATGGTAGAATCGCCTCTGCTCCATATACCAAGAAGAAAGGTGTTTCGCCTGTTGCCCGATTCATAGTGGTCCTCATTGACCAGAGTACTGTCGGGACTTCATGAATCCAGCGCTTGTCGTAAGCTTGCAATCTGTTGAAAATCCTCTTCTTGATACCCTGAAGCACGATGCCATTGGCACGTTCCACTTGCCCGTTTGTCTTCGGGTGGTTTACCGACGACCGATCATGCTTAATCCCGTGATCGTAGCAAAAATCATAAAACTTTTTACTTTTAAACTGTGTTCCATTATCGGAGATTATCCTGTTCGGGACACCAAATCGCACGACAATACTCCGTAGGAATTTCACAGCCGCCTCTTTTGTGATCTTCTGAACGGGTTCAGCTTCGACCCATTTTGTAAATGTGTCAATGCCGACGAACAGAAATCTGTATCCCCCGACAGCCCTTGGAAAAGGCCCAAGGATGTCTATACCCCAAGTGGCGAAGGGCCAAGACAAGGGTATAGTGTTTAGAGCTTGCGCAGGTTTAGTCTGTTTTCGTGCGAAGAATTGGCATGCCTCACACTTCTTCACTAAATCGCTTGCGTCTTGAAGAGCTGTAGGCCAGTAGAAGCTCTGTCGGAATGCTTTCCCTGTTAGATATCGGGGAGAAGCATGTGATCCACAGATTCCTCCGTGATGTCG
Organism: Alloteropsis semialata; assembly: GCA_004135705.1. Classification (NCBI taxonomy): domain Eukaryota; kingdom Viridiplantae; phylum Streptophyta; class Magnoliopsida; order Poales; family Poaceae; genus Alloteropsis; species Alloteropsis semialata. The sequence goes on from CM014277.1 coordinate 34,603,435, forward strand.
TGGAGCAAACTAATGCCCTCGGTCCGTGTGATGCATTTGAGGAGCATTCCATTGCGGGTTAGTTTGTATAATCGCCCGTCAACCAATTGATAGTTCTTGGCTTTACGATGGATTTTCTCCAATGTAGCATCATCGTCCGGAATAGCTTGGTTTGTGAGGTACGCCCGGATTGGATCCATCCAGTTCTCCTCGTTTCCAACTAGAGCAGCTCGGGCCGTACCGACCAACATAGACTCCTTGACGGATTCGCTGGTTGTTGAAACTGATCCCTTGGCGGGTTCAGTTTTTAGGTTCGGTAATGAAACCGACACAGATGGTTTAGTAAGAACTTCAAGTAACACGTTACCTGGGAGCCTGGTGCGTTCTGCAGCTGCTTTTGCCAGCTTGTCTGCCTCGCCATTGAATTCCCTTTTTACGTGCTGTACTTCAAGCCCATCAAATTTGCTCTCCATCCGCCTATATGCCTCCAAGTACTTAGCCATGACCTCGCTCCGCGCACTGTACTCTTTCATGACCTGCTTTGCAGCTAACTCGGAATCCCCTTTCACGAGCAGCCTTCTGACACCAAGAGATGCAGCTATGCGGAGACCTGTCAACAGTCCTTCGTACTCGGCAACATTGTTAGTAGGAGTTGGATCAACAAAATTGATTTGTAAAGCGTACCTGATGATGTCATTATGTGGTGAGATCAGGACCACCCCAGCCCCCGCGCCTGCTTTGCAAAATGCCCCGTCATAGAACATTGTCCAGTGTTCGGGATTTTGGGCAGCCTCTTCAGGTTCGGGATTAGTCCACTCCGCGATGAAATCTGCCAGAGCCTGCGATTTGATGGCAGTTCTGGGTATGAATTCAACGTCGTAAGCCCCCAGCTCCACAGACCATTGCGCGACCCTTCCCACGGCATCTCGATTATGTAAAATGTTGCCTAGGGGGAAAGTTGACACGACCTTGATCTTGTGGCTCAGAAAATAGTGCTTGAGCTTCCTGGAAGTCATTAGCACAGCATACAGCAATTTCTGAATCTGAGGGTACCTGGTTTTGGAGTCATGCAGCACCTCGCTTACAAAATAAACGGGGTGTTGTGTTGTAGACTTTTCTGTTGGTCTTTCAACCACCAAAACAGTGCTAACAACAGTTGGTGTTGCTGCTACGTATAACAACATCTCTTCTTGTGGCTTTGGCGGGACCAGTACGGGCATTTTCCGCAGGTATTGTTTAAATGCCTGGAACGCCTCTTCTGCTTCTGCCGACCACTCAAAACGATCAGTTTTACGCAACAATCTGTAGAATGGCATACCTCGTTCGCCTGACTTGGACACGAATCGACTTAGGGATGCCATCATTCCCGCCAACTTCTGGACCTCGTGGCGACTGCGTGGAGACTTCATGTCGTCGAGTGCCTTGATCTTGTGTGGATTTGCCTCTATACCTCGTTGGGAAACAAGGTAACCAAGGAGCTTACCCGATGATACACCAAAGGTGCATTTGGCGGGGTTGAGCATCATCCTGTTCTTACGCAAGTTGTCGAATGTTTCGGTTAAATCGGCGATTAAATCGCCCTTTAACTTACTTTTCACGACGATGTCATCTATGTATGCTTCCACATTGCGGCCGATTTGGCCTTCGAGAACAATGTGAACACATTTTTGATAAGTACAACCTGCGTTTTTCAGACCAAAAGGCATTTTTATATAGCAATAAACACCGAAGGGAGTTACAAATGCAGTTTTCTCCTCATCGTCAATGCACATGCTGATTTGGTGATACCCCGAGTAGGCATCTAGAAAACAAAGCAATTCGCATCCGGAGGTAGAATCTACAATTTGATCTATCCTAGGTAACGGGTACTCGTCCTTCGGGGAAGCTTTGTTCAGATCTGTGTAGTCCACGCACATCCTCCACGTTCCGTTGGGCTTCTTGACCATGACTGGATTCGCCAGCCACTCCGGGAAAGGGACCTCTCGAACGAAGCCGGCTTTGAGCAGTCGGTTGATCTCTTCGTTAATGGCGTCTCGCTTCTCCGGGGTATATCTTCTTTGCTTTTGCTTGACTGGTCGGATGCCAGTTCGTATGCCAAGCTTGTGCTCGATCACCTCCCTGGGGATCCCGGGCATGTCAGATGGTTCCCAAGCGAACACATCCGCGTTTGCCCGGAGGAAAGCAATGAGCTCGAGTTCCTATTTGTCATCCAAGCCAAGACCTATCTGGGTGGTCTTGGTCGGGTCTGTCTCATCAAGGGTTATCGCCTTCGTGCCTGGCTCTGTTCGCCTGGCAGGCGCCTCGACTGGTGTAGCGACGGCCGTGGAGTCACCAGCTGCTTGCGGCGGCGTCCCCCTGAGTGGGGTCTGGTCCACCACAGCCCGCTCCTCGGCAGCGCGTTGGTCAGCTTCCTGTCCCCCGACGAGCTGTTGTTGCCCGATGGGTTCCTGTTCGGGAACTTCTTTCCCTTTGGCCCTTGACCGGTTCTCAGCTGCTCGGGAGGTTTCAGCCATTGCACCCTTAGCGGGCGCCTTTGGCTGGCTCTTTGTCTTTTTCTTGGCAGGTTCGGCAGCCTTGGCTGGTTCCTGCTCGTTGCCATTGATCATGTCCAGGGTCTTCATGTCACACTGGACCGCGCCCCTGCGATCGCCACAGACGGTGATCGGGCCCAGCGGCCCCGGGACCTTGATCATGGAGTACGCAAAGTGAGCGACCGCCATGAATTTCTTCAGAAACGGCCGACCCAAGATGCAGTTGTAGGCCGACGTGATATCAGCCACCTCGAAGGTGAGGAACTCTGATCGGATGTTTTTGCCCTCTACGAGGGTCACCTGCAGATCGATCCTCCCCAAGGGATAGGCTTGGATGCCTGGTATGACCCCGTAGAAAGGCTTCTCCACGGGGGACAAGGACCTTCTCGGGATCTTAAGTTCGTCAAAAGCGTTGACAAACAGGAGGTTGAGGGCGCTTCCACTGTCGATCAGGGTTCGCCCGATCTTGCGGGGCCCGATCCATGGCTTGATACACAGTGGGAGTAGCGGCCCATCGTAAAGCGTCTCGGGGTGATCCCTCTGATCAAATGAGATCGGGACTTCTGACCACCTCAAGAGCTGCTGACAAGGCTCGGTGCTGTTGATCTGCCTCTCGACCATCTTGAGCTGGGACTTGGAGGTTCGGGTTGAACAGCCACCGAAAATTGTGTTGATCTCCAGATCTTCGGGGAGATCTAGCTCATCATCACAATCCATGTAGTTTGCAGCGCGAGGGTTGTGAGCTGCCTGGTCACGTGGAGCCCCTTTCTGCTGGCTCTCCTCCTCCTGCTTCTGCTTCTTGTACACCGTACAGTCCACGAAGTGATGCTTCATAGACCGGTGAATCGGGCAGTACATCGGGAGGTTTTCTGGTTTGCCTTGGCGCCTGTATTGGGGCTTGTTATCCACTGCCATGATTTCGTCGCCCTCGGTCTTGCGCTTCTTGTGTTTATGCTTGTTCTTCTTCTTGCCTTCCCCGGCAGGCTGGCTCTGTTCGGGCTTTCCGTGGACCCGTGCTCGGGCGTCCGCCATCTTGGCGGTTTCTTCCAGGATCCCGTATAGCTCTGCCACTGTCTTCGGGTTTTTCTTGGCTAGTTCTTCCGCTGTTCGCTCGTCCTTGCAACCTTGATTAAAGGCCACAATGACCCGATCATCCACCATGTCAGGGATGGTGTTACGGGTGTCGCTGAATCTGCGGATGTAGTCCCGGAGGGATTCTCCAGGCTTCTGCACACAATTGAGCAGATCTCCCTCATGTCCGGGGCGTTTGTAGGTGCCTTGGAAATTGGCTTCAAACGTCTCCCGAAGATGAGTCCATGACTTGATGCTTGCTTTGGGCAGGTTCATGAGCCATGTTCGGGCTGATCCCTGCAGAGCAGTCGGCAAGTAGTTGGCTTTCACGTAGTCGTCTCCCCCGGTGGCGTCGATGATCGTGGAGTAGATCTGGATCCACTCGCGGGGGTTGGTTGTCCCGTCATACTTCTCAATGCTAGTAGGACGGAACTTTTCGGGCCACCTGACCTTGCGCAGGGCTGGGGAGTACGCAAGGCATCCCCCCATGCCTGGTCGGGAGTCACGTGGCGGCGATTCTGGATAGGACCGATAGTAGCCCTCACGTGCTCGGTAATCTCGGTTGTAGTTGAGAGTTTCCCGAGCGTCGCGGGTGCGACGATTACGTTCGAGCTGTGGCCTCATGTCGCGCCCTTCACGCGGACGATAGTGCTGTCGTCCGTTAACAGATCGGGACCGAACCGGTTGTGGTTCACGTGGTCTGTTTGACGGAGCCGGTGGTGCGGCAGCGGCGGCCTCGATGTGCTCCTTGGCTTTGTCCGCTGCTTCCCGAGCTCTCTTGGCTATGGTGGCCATTGGAGTCCCTTCGGCCATTGCTTCCATGGTTTCCAAGAGAGTTCGGATCTGTAGATTGTCCTGTTCGACAGCCCGGAAATCGTTATTGAGATCTCGGGGAGCCAAAGAGGATGCAACCTGTTGTGTACGGGTTCTAGCCGTTTGCAGTGTCGGTGCGCTGTCCAAACGTGGAGGAGGCACGGGTCGACGCGAGCTAGATGACTCGGCGGCAGCCTCTGTCCCGTTTGCATTCAGCACATGGATGCGGCGGTCTTCAGATTGTTCCGACCCATTGCTAGATCCACTGTAGTCAAGATCCAACTGCGCAGTGCGATCTGCAATGTCTTCAAGAGTTGGCTCTGTGAAGGTGGCGAAAACCTCCCGACCGGCGCATGTGAGATCGGGATCATGGATCCCTGTCAGCTTGAGCTCGTAGTCGCCTTGGTGCTCGAACACGAGATCTCCAAAACGGATCTCCCGTGCAGGCACTAGATGGCGGTGAGCGTAGAGATCGGAAGCGGAAGCAGAACTCCCGATCGCTTCCGACTTGGCGGAACTGGGCATGTAGGGCATCGAGGAACTCGACGCGTCGGCGATCCAGACTCCGTTGATGATCGTCATGATCTTTCTTCACGCGAGGGCCCCTACCTGGCGCGCCTCTGTCGAGGTTGTACTCGTCAGATATTTGTCCGGCAGGCACCCCGCTTCGTGCGAAGATTGATCACGGTGATGAACAGAAAGACACGGGATTTTTATACTGGTTCGGGCCCTCGAGATCGAGTAATAACCCTACGTCCAGTTGCTGCTTGTATTATTTCGTTGAGTACAGATTACAATGCGTAACACGTACCCTCTCCAGGTCGGCCGACCTAGGTCCAGGCCCAGTTAGGTCCAACCTTAGCCCATAAACAGAAGCACGCTTGAGAGTGATCAGGGATGTTGAGATCAAGTCGGTGAAGTTGAAGAGATGGGATTGGGCCACGTGGCAATCACTTGGATCTATGGGCCCACATCCCTGACTTAACTTACATATCTTCGCGATTACCCGCCGGAAACCGACCATGGGGCCCACAGGAGAGTGACCCTGACAGAGTAGGGCCGAGGGGCCACGACCCCGGGTCGGCCGACCTAGCCAGGTCGGCCGACCTAGCCGCGCGACCATTTCACCACCGCCT
>CM014277.1:34610538-34621502 GCA_004135705.1 Alloteropsis semialata
GTACTGCCTTTTACTAATCTAGAGTTACTCTGTCGCCTGAGACATAACAATTATGTAGGAGTTGACAGCTGCCTTCTCTTGTGTGTACACATTGCAAGGTCTACCTTCAATATGTAGTACTGCCTTTTACTAATCTAGAGTTACTCTATCGCCTGAGACACTGATTAGCAATTATGTAGCATACCTGGGTCCTGGATTTTTATATGTCAATCTCTTTGATTTGGATTCATTTATATGTTAATCAAATTTGCACTCCCACTAGGTTTTATGTCATGGATAAATTTGGTGCAACCTCCATCTTTAAGCATGATTGTTGGCAAGGTAGTTTTCTAAAATTAACATTCATTTATGTACTTAGAAATAGAAATGGTTCAGTTGGGCATTCAGAAGGACATTGTCAGTAATGCGGTGTAATAAGGTGTTTTTATTCTTGCACTTGGATATTATTCCACTCATTTCTGCCAGCCTGAACTATTCCCTGAAGCATTACTCCTTGTTTGCTAAGTGAAACTGAGCATGTCTGTTGTAGTGGCTTGACTAGGCATCGTGATTATGGGAGTCTTAGTGCCTGAAGTGCATTCGTCTGAGCACTTGTTCTCTACAGGTCAGCTTGACTGCTGGTGCACGGGCAGCAACATTACAGATTGAGTTAGATTTCTCAGGTGAGCAGTAGCAACATTTTTCTCGCCTCATTTTTCCATTGGTTTGAGTAGAAACAGATTAGTGCTGTACACTGATCAAAATTGATTACAAATATTTGATATATTTACTTATGTCACAGGGATGATTTCTTTGACTATTGCGATCCAAAGATCTCAAGCTCCCTGGCATACAGCAAGGTGGATGGAAAACTTGTGCTCTGTTTTGGAAATATTGTCTTGCTTGCAGCTAGTGTTTTCTTTGTAGTATTGTGAGATTTTTTTCTAAATTAAAGCCAAAGTTAGAATATGTGATTTCATTGTAAACTGAGATCTAGTTTTAGAACTTTTTCATGTGATGAGATGTTAATATGTTGTTGATGATGGGCTGGTTCTTATATATTGTGTTTGGCTGAAATTGTAATACTGTTTATATGGCTTTATGGATTGTTATGGGCTGGAATAGTAGTTCTGGAAAATGGGCTGAATTGGCAAATTTTGAGTTAATGGGTTGGAAAAAATTGTATTGGGTTTTGGGCCTATTTCGTAAATGGGCTGTAAGCGCCATGTCAGCCGCCATGTGTCAGCTGCCACGTGTCATGGTACGTCAGCCTCCACGTAGGTGCCACATCATCGTCCATGTAGGTGCCACGTCATTGTCCACGTAGGTGCCACATCATCATCTATGTAAACGCCACATCATCGTCCATGTCAGCAGCAATCCGTGACGGTTATTTTCGTCGCTAAAGTTGGGCTTTGGGCTGGGCTAAGAGGGCCTCGGGTTGGTCTGCGACGATCTGAAACCGTCACGGATCGCTTGAATCCGTGACGATTCTGAAGATCCGTCGCTCGATTTAATCAATGACGCTCAATCAACAACGAATTTCGAAACCGTCGCAAACATTTTTTTGCAACGGATTTTCAGCAATCTGCGACAGAATGATTCCGTCGCAGATTAAATAGTGTGTTGTAGTGCTTATCTTTCACCATTGACTTCAACCGACCATGATTCAGCGTCCAAGATCATCTCTTAGTGTGCTTCTTGACCTGTGTGGAGGATGGACTCGAACGGCGTTCAGGCCAGGTCGCCCGACCTAGGCCTGTGCCCATTTTTGTCCATCTTTTGCACCGTGGTCCCTGTACTCAAATATATTCTGGATATGCATGCTACAAAATTATTTGAATACAATTGTCTAAGTTATGCTTGATCTCTATTGGTTTTCTGAGCCCATTGACGGTCGGATTTCCGTTATAAGGACCGTCAACACCCACGAGTATGTGACCATTAGGCTGCTCAGTCACTTCACTTGAAATTCCATACAGTTGCTGCGATAGGTTCAGTAGACATGTACAAACCTTAGTCTTTATGGTACCAAATAGTATTGTGATGCTCCCTTCAAATGGTTTGACAAACAGGTTTAAACCATCTCGCACAAGCTGCTGCCATTTTATAGTACTTGATCCCCTTCTTGAGCCCCAACTGAAGTGCAATAAAATGCTCAAATGAAGCTCAAGAAATAGAATCTAACAAAATATTGGGATGTAGAAAATTCAGCATCTTAATCAAGACAAATCAAGTTGTTAAGTAAGTTGTAACTGTATCAAGGTTCATTTTTTTTTGCGAGGAATCTAGGTTCAAATTTTACCTTGGGGCGAAATGGAATGATTGACCCCAGTGATATTCAGTAAAGCTGGTTATAAGATCGTAGTACTTGTTTACCTAATGTGTACAGTATGAATTGTGCAAATGAGTCCCAGACTTTCGTAAATCATTTGAGTACGTACTTAATTTGAGCTCAAATAAAAAGAATTTATCTACCAAGTCACTATAGTTTGATTTCCTGAGCTCTTCGTCACCTCCATGCAGGTCATGATACTTCGCATATCTGAAGCGAGATGAACATTCAGGGCACACGTGGAAAAGAGGAAGATTTCTGATACACACAAAAACTAGAGAAACGAATACTTCTGCTCCAAATCATTCAGTTAACTGTCTTCAACTAAAAAGCCTTGGAAATAACATGTAAATTGGCTGGCATGGTATATATCTGTGTGGATGAATTTACTAACATGTAAATCACAAATAAGCACTCATTGTCAACACAAATGTTAATAAATTTAAATTTAATCGCACTCATTGTCTCCAATTGTAATGCAGTAAAATGTAAAATTAGTTTATGACGTATCCCTTTTTGGTTTGAAATGAATTGATCTCCTTATTAGTTCAACTGTGGCAAATACCTCATTAGAAATCTATATTTATAGATCATATGTTCCCAAACATAACCTAACGTGGCATGAACCTCTAGCAATGAGTAGGTTTGAAGCATGCCATTTGATTTAGCAGATTACAGAGATATAGTACTGTTCAACGGTCGATTCAAGCTGGTCCTCCGCAATGTTTTTCCCCTTGCAAGCCCGAAGAAAGATGCAAGGCCCGAGACTGTGACATTAGTTCACAATGTTGTTCTGCGAAAAAATTATTTTCAGACATAATGCTTATGACAAACGGTATTAATTTTATACGTTTAAACAACAAAAATACAGTACATGAATTATTTCTTACTTGGTTGTCCGAGAAATCTCTGTCTCAGTCAACTCTATAAGGTTTGGCAACTTAGATGTTTGAATTTATATAGCAACTCACTAATGAAAAATATGAGCCCTTTTACGGTGGTTGTTTGTGCCTCTTAGTGCCTCCTAATGCCTCCCCCAAATATCATGTTTAGCTAAATTTAACAGTTTAAGGGTAGTATAGTCATTGTGCAGCTTCACCCCCTCCCCTCTACCCACGCCACAGGGGGTTTCTCGGGATCACAGCCATCGCCCCTGCCCGCACTCGTCCGCAACGTCCTCCCTCATGCAGCGCCGCCGCGCCATCGCTGCCTCGCTTCATCGCTCACCTGCGCCGCCTGCTGCTTGTTGTCGCGCTCGCACCCGCTCATCGGCCGCCGCCGCCTCGCCTCTCCCGCGTCGCGCCGCCGCCCACCAACCTTAGTGCGCCACAACCCCAGGTCGCCGCCGCCGCTCTGCTCTCAGATGCCGCCATCCTGTCCTCATCGTCGCTCGCCGCGGCAGCCACCTTTCCCTCGCCCCAGCCAACGCCGCTACGACACCTCACTGCACTCGACCGTTGACTCCCGCCTCGCCTCTCCCGCGTCGCGCCGTCGCCCACCAACCCTAGTGCGCCATTACCCCGAGGTCGCCCCCGCCGCCCTGCACTCAGACACCGCTGTCCAATCCTCTTCGTCGCTCGCCGCGGCAGCCACCTTTCCCTCGCCCTAGCCAATACCGCTGTCACACCTCGCTGCACTCAGCCGTCGACTCCCTTAGCTATGGAGGAAGGAGAAGTAGTGGCTGGTGCCGGTGCTCAAGTGAACCTTGCTTCACTGGTTTGGATCATCTTCCTTTGATCTCATTGCGTATTTAGTATTGGCGAGAGCAAATTTCTACAATGAAAAGAATAGTTGATTCGATGAGAGGCTGTATATGATCAAATTTCTGTAATTTGTTTTGTGGATTTTTAATTTGCTTAATGTTGTCAATGGATGCAGGAGGAAACGATGGATCTTGAGTCACTGCTGGAGTACAATGAGATTGTTAGGAAGATGTTCGCTAATGAAGGAGAAAGATTTTAGTTTTATAACCAATATGGTCTTGTTAAAGGATTTAGTGTGAGGAGAAGCTATGTCAAGTGGGATAGTGGCCACAATGAGAAGACCCTTCTGAAGTTTTTTTTGCAGTCGTGAAGGTTACCGTGAAGAGAATCACATTAAGAGGGAGATTAAGAAGCAGAAGCAACAAAATATAACTCGTGTTGGATGCTGTGCAAAATTGGTGATTGCACGAGATGGGAACACATGGCAGTGGTATGTAAAGGATTTCAACGATGAACACAACCATGCGTTGGTGGCAGCTAACCTTGCTTGTCTACTCCATTCACATAGAAGAATCAACAATGAGTAGAAAGCTGATATTGTCATGATGGAGATTTCTGGGGTCCGCAAACACATAGGTACAAAACAAATAGGTACAACCTGGCCCTTGTTCATTTTGTTGGGGTGAATCAGCATCAAAACACAGTGATATTTAGATGTGGAATTATTGCTGATGAGAATATTGAGTCGTATGTATGGCTGCTAAGAATATTTACTGACGTTAATATTTAGAAGCGTTCAGTTTCTGTGATCACAGATGGATGCCCTGTTATGGAGAGAGCAATCAAGGTGGTGTGGCCGGATTCCTCGCATAGGCTATGCGGATGGCATATTGAGCAGATTCTTGTGCGTAATGTTAACAATGAGGATGTGAAGGATGCATTCAGGTTTTTTATGTTTGATTGTTGATCCATAGAAGAGATTGAGAGGAAATGGCAGTCATTCCTTGTTAAGAATGATGTTACAGATAATGGCTCATGGCTGTATCAGATGTATGAGGTGAGGGAAAAATGATGTGCTTCGTATCATGCTGGAAAGTGCTACTTAGGATTGAGGAGCAACCAATGGAGTGAAAAGTTTGAACTCTAAGCTTCAGATGAATCTAGATCGTAAAATGACACTATTGGACTTGGTACAGCACTATGAGCACTGCCTTACAACGGTGCGTAGAATTGAGGCGGATATGGACGCTAATACAACGCAATTGGAGCCAATCACCAAACCAGATGCTTCAATAATTGAGATAAATGCGAAGCAAAGGTTGACACCAACAGTTTTTGCCATGGTGTAGTTTAGCATAGCAGCAGCCAACAAGTGTTTTTGATTGAGATTCTAGATGGTGATGATACAAGTGAGTATATTGTTAGCAGGAAGGACAAAGCAGGCATCATGGTATATGTGAAGTGTGCATTAAGTGAGGGAGGCAATCTAAAGGAAATTTCTTGTTCTTGTCGTAAGTTACAATCCCTTGGAACCCCTTGCTCACACATCTTCTATGTATTGGGCCTTCAGGAAGAATGCAAGCTTCCAGACTGCTGTGTTTTGCAAAGGTGGACAATGGGAGTGAAGAGTGCATTTCTGCCGATAAGAAAAAACACCATGTTTGACTATTCCGAGTCCCTACTGCGGTACCGTGAGCTACGCAACATGAGTCACGCTGCATCTTTCGTGGCATCTCATTCAACTGAAGCATATGAGCGGCTAGAAGGAGTACTGTGTGACGAAGCTGCTATGATCCCGTCAAATGGAGGAGAGAACGGAGGCAAGTTATTTGTACCAGCGCTGCCACAAGCCCCGGATGGTGATTGTGACAATTTCAGAGATGTCTTGGATCCCATGCAGGTGCCTGGTGGAGGGGCACCAAAGAAAAGGTTGAAGTCAACTCAAAAAATAGTAAATCCTCGACCAAATGTATCTTGTGTAAGGATGTGGGTCACAATCGGCAAACATGCTCCATGAGAAAAGAGGTAGTTAAGAGTAAAGTTCATCAAAGCTGATAATTAGCCGTCTGTGAGGCATGTGTAGTTATGACTAATGTTCCTCTCTTGCTACCCTGATGATGTGCTAGATATGTGATTCGCGAGGGATGTGATTTCAGATCTTCAATTTTTATAGGTGAACTGGTGCTCATGTTTATCTCTTGCTACCATGCACTGAGAAGGTGATTATAAGAATTGATTTCATGATTGCAGGTATGGGTGGACTTCCGGTAGTAGATTAGGAACTTTGCAATGTGATCTCTGTCGCGCTTTATATATGCATCTATGGTTTGAAGGCACACTTGTAATGCATATCCGCACCTGGATGTTTCATTGACAATTGACACAACTCAAACACTAGACAGCATCACCGGACTATATTTCATTGACTTGGTAGATTTCCGGACGAAACTGTTATATCCATGAATGACAGTTCGGTGAGCTCAACGGATCATATGGTGCTTCTATGTAAGCCGAATTTGTCCATTGGTGCACAGGCATGGTCTGGGTACCTCACCGAACGCTATGTTGCTTGGAAGTTATAGTTCCACCTTCAACTAAGGCATGGTCGATCCACTCACTCTTGATACAGTCCGGTGAGATCAACATATCATCTTGTGCTTCTATTTAAGCCATATTATGTTATTCTTTTCGTACCACCTATTGGATAGCATGGTTGCCATCAGGCAGCTCCGGTAATGACCATAGGGTCAATGATAAGTCAAACAGTTGACACAACTCAAACATCTAAAGGGGTATTTGGTTCTGGGGCCTTAAAATAAGCCCTGTCACATCGAATATATTGATGTCATTTAGGAGGGCTAAACATAGTTTAACTATAAAACTAATCCCATAAGCCTAGGGCTTTTTCACGAAATGAAACTATTAAGCCTAATTAATCCATGATTAGCACTTGATTATTGTAGCATCACATGGGCTCATCATGGACTAATTAGGCTTAATAGATTCGGCTCACGAAAAAGCCTAGGGATTATGGAATTCATTTTATCATTGGTATACGTCTAATACTCCTAATTACCAACCTAACATTCGATGGTAGGGAGCTTATAGTAAGCCCCAAAACAACCAAACACCCCTTAAGAATCAGTTCATGTTGGTATTTCTTAATGTTTACGTAATTCTGCAAGCGCACAGAAGTATGTTGTAGAATTTCATCCGGGAGTATTCCAGAGTATCGTTATTTGTTTATCCGCAGGGAAAGCGTTTAGTTAAAGAGAGGTGTCATCCAATGTATTTACTTACAACATTATTAATCTACCAAAGTCTAAGCAGGGGTAAAGGATATAACGTGTTGAGGGTAAAGTGACACACAGAAGTTCATTGCTCATCATTAAGTGAGTCTTAGTTTGTGTCATGTCCCAGATGTGCATGTCCCAGATGTGATCCTGAGGTCGATAACGAGGCACCAGTCAAAGGAGGGCCGAGTCGGCCGTGTGGGGAGGTCGGCCAACCTAGAGGGGTCGGCCGACCCAGCTCCACCGCCTCTCGGGCCCACCTTTCTCTGGGAGACTGCCTGGTGGGTCCTGAGGTCAGTTCCAGGTGGGTGACGTCGGTTTCGGTGCACAAAGACTCGGTTATGGGCCCTTCAATCCATGTGATGGTGTTGAGGCCAAATCTTGTCCATTGCTTTCAACTGTCATTGAATCAACGTCTATGATGATCCAACATTATGCTTCTTTGCCTGCAGGGAAGGTGAGCTCGAGTGGGTGCTAGGCCAGTTCGCCCGACCTAGCCTGGCCGACCGACCTGGGCCTGGGCCCAATCTCCTTCATCTTTTGCTTATTTGTCCCTGAACTCAAATATATTCCATATATGCATGCTACAATATTATCTGAGTATAAATACCTAAGTTATGCTTATAACCAATCCTACTACTTTCACTATACTTAATTCAAGTGATAATAATATCCTAGAAGAGATAGCAAGATGCTGTGATATCAGGCTAGGAAACAATCCTTTGGGAGTTACAGAGACTTTGTCTACACTGAAACTTGAGGAAGCTGCAAGGGAGGCAATTGCTGAGGCAAACTACAAGGCACAATTGGAAGAAAAGTTAACCTAAATTCATGCTTTAGATGGGGAGAACCTGGAGTAAACAGTTGTGGATAATCAAGAAAGCGGGGAAGAACAGGTGCTGGAGAAAAAGGGGGGTAAAGGAAAGGGGCAGAGCTCTAGGCTAATTAGGGAACTCAAAAGAATTAGTATCCAATGACAACCTTTTTTTTTGGAATATAAGGGGTCGAGGTAAGCTATCAAGGGTCAAGCAACTCAAGGAACTAATGGGGAAGGAGAAATTAGAGGTTGTGGGGATTCAGTGGCTTTATCAGCAGGAGAACCTTTTACTTGGAAATGGTTACCTGCCAAAGGTCACTTAGGGGGCATTCTCATGGGGGTGAAAGAAAAAAATTATGCAAGTAGAGGACTGGCATGTAGGGGACCACTTGATAGAGGTGACAATCAGGCATCTAAACTTCAGATGGGTGGTCATGATAGTGTATGGACCTACACAACATGAACATTCAGATGGCTTTTTGGGGGAGCTCAATGACAGATGAGAAGCTAGAACACTACCTATGGTAATGGGGGGAGATTTCAATCTCATGAGAACTAATGAGGACAAGAATATTGGAATTGGGGATACAAGGCTGATCAATGCTTTCAATGGTTGCATTGATAAATTCAGTATGAGAGAGATACAGAGAACAAGTAGTAAATATACATGGACAAACAAACAAAATCATCCAGTTCAAAGCAACACAGGGTGTTTGTGACAACTGAATGGGAGCTACAATTTCCACTATGTTCTGTCAAGAGTCTCACAAGAATTGGTTCTGATCATAACCCTCTTTTACTTCAGACTGGGGAGTATGGGCAAAAGAAAGAGAGACAATTTTTCGTTGAGAAGGCTTGGTTCACCCAAGAGAACTTCATAGACATAGTACGGCAAAAATGGATAGAAGGCAAAGAGAAACAACCTGAGAATGCTTATTCCATAAACAAGTGGCATGGAAATGTCTGCAGACTAAGGCAATTCCTGAAAGGCTGGGGAAAAAATCTAAGAGGAGAATATAAAAGACAGAAAGAAGAGATTCTAAATAAGATCAACCATCTAGATAGTAAAGCAGAAGTGGGTGAACTACAGATATAGGAGATAAGGGAAATATATACACTGGAAGAATACTTAGAGAAAGTGATGGAAATGGAAGAACTTTACTGGCAACGGAGAGGGGGTGAAACATGGGTTCTCAAGGGAGATGCCAATACATCTTTCTTTCACCTCATTGCCAATGGGAGGAGGAGAAAGAAAAACATTTTCTCTTTGGAAGAGGAAGGGGTAATAATTACAGATGAACAAGGCATCAAGTAGACAATTTATAGTTCTTAGAAGCATCTATCAAGAAGACTCTTATACCAAAAGTAAAGGAAGCAAATACTGTGAGATAGTTTAGACCTATTTGTCCACTAAATGTGAGCTTTAAGATATTCACTAAACTACTGATGGATAGAATGACACCATATGCAGACAAACTAGTGAGCAAGAGTCAGTTTGCTTTTATTAAGGGGAGATACATTTTGGATAGTGCGGTGATGTTACATGAAACTCTCCTTGAGCTGAAATCAAACAAAATGAAAGGGGTGATGATAAAAATTGACTATGAAAAGGCTTATGATAGTGTGAACTGGGAGTTTGTGGAAGAGATGCTAACAGGGAAAGTTTTTCCGAATAAGCTGAGAAAGTGGATCATGAGCACTGTTAAAGGGGGTAAAGTTTGTATTAACATCAATGGGGAAAATGGAACTTATTTCAAAACTCATAGGGGACTGAGACAGAGGATCCCATGTCCCCATTTTTATTCAACATTGCTGTTGATAGCTGTTAAGCACCAACAATAGCCATCAATATACTCGAATAAAGTGATGGATTGGTGATGCTCACACGCATATTTCCCTCCGAATAATATAGTTTGACATGTCATTGGATAATATTTGGTTGTAGGTGATTTGCTACAGAAATAAAGTAGAATCCACCCTCAAGGATCCAAGTGACAACGTCCCGACGAATTAGAAGCCGCCACGCGTGCATCACATGGATTGAAGGGCCCACAACAGACCCAAACCGCCTTAATCCACCGTGGACATGTGCAACTACCCTTTGGGACCCACTTGACAGTCACCTGGAGAAAGCACAATAGGAGGGGGGCCACCAGGGGTACGGACGAACCGCCTTAGTGGCGCCCCATCCTGGCCTTCCACGTGGTGCTCTCTCGTGCACTCCTGAAGGTCTGTTCGAGGTGGATGCTGGAATATTCCTTCGGAGATGCTGCCTCTTGAGGCCTATAAATATGAGTGGAGGGGCTCCAAATGAGACACACACATCTTGGGCAATCACTCTCTTCCTTTAGGCTCTAGGCTTAGTGGAGTTAGGCTAGAGTAGCTCTATTCAGGTTCCAGGTCTCCTTGGAGCTAAGGGTATGGCTCTTGTATCTTCTAGTTCTAGGATGACTTTATTCTACTTCATTGATATATCTTCTTCATATATTGTTTGCTTTTGTCATGATATGAATGAGTTGTGCTTGTGTTCTTGCTATAATATGTTGCTAGGCTTATATGCTCATGAGTTAGTCATATACCCTTTCTTCGGCAGTATAGACTTGAGTGCTCTCATACATGTTAGACTTTGCTCTAGTTCAACTAGAGTATGGTTTCTTATGCATAATAGTCTCCATGATCTATGCCACAGCATTGGTCCATCGGTCATTCTTATGGTGGCGTTGATCATAGTCTTATTAGTCCGGAATGGTCAACATGTTGTGAACAATGTGAGCATGGTGCTCGGGTTGGAATCATCGACTGGATATGAGTGTGCCCCACGGTTTGGCCGGGGTAGG
>CM014277.1:34623239-34659651 GCA_004135705.1 Alloteropsis semialata
GGGGGTCTCTAAGTAGTCAAGTTGTTCGTAAGGGCCTCGCCGGAACCAGAAGCACGATGGTGAACATGAGACAATTTAGACAGGTTCAAGCTGCCTCCAGTAGAGAGCGTAATACCTTACGTCCTGTATGGTGGATCACTTCATATTGATGGTTATGATTTTACAAGGGGTCCCTGACTCACCTTATATACTCGGGAGACAGGGTCTACAAGGCAAGAAATACAAACTCCTAGTCAGATACTAAACATAGAGTCCTAACATGAGTAGGTCGGGTTGTTTCCTAGTAGCCGACTAGTTTTCTTAAGCTGTACGCCTCTTCCTTGTATCTGTCAGAGTTGCCGGCCCAATTTCCTAGTGGGCCTACAGCCCATAAGGACTCCCATGGATCTTGGTCCGTCAAGCCCCCAAGCATCTTCATGTCTTCACGCCTGCTGAGTTGTCTCTCAACAGTTTCAGCATCAGCCGAGTTGTTTTCTCGTCATCCCGCTTCTTTGTTGAAAACCTTCAGAAGAGAACATGATGTGCTCCTTGCCGACTTTTTTTGCAATCAGCCCCCGGGCTTTGATTTTTAAATCAAAGATGAGGCAAAGACTTCCCCATTTACTATAATGGTGTCCAGCTTTTGAAAAAAAGATGGACCCATTATGGGTTTAGCCCTCGAGCCTAGAATTGTTTACAAGGATTAAAAACAATTCTAGGGTCTTTAACAAAAAAATTTCCAAAAGAAATATATTATTTTCCCCCAGCCCCCAAGCTTAAAGTAGATGCCAATAAGCTTAAAAACTTTTGCAGAAATAAGTATATTCTTTGATTTGGAAAAAAACCACTCCTATTAAGCATCAGCCCCCAAGTATGTAAATACTTTGGCAAATGACCTAGCCCATTAGGAAATTTCTGCACAAATATGCATCTAGGTTAAAAAACCACAAATACACAAGTGTTGGCATATTTAGTAAAAACGACTTTCATAGAATATGGTTAGGGTTACCGCTATGTTAATAAAAATAGAGAAAAACCGCTTCACATTCACATCTATTCCAGTCACCATTCCCAAATCTCCAATCTTCCATACTCACGCGCGCCCTCCAATCCGCTCCAGCCCCGCTCAAGATCCTCTTCCAAGGCCCTCGGCTGGCAGGATGGGTCGAAAACCGGCAACCAACAAGCCCGTGGGAAGCAAGTCCACAGCGAGCAAACCGACGGCGAGCAAGAAAGCCCCGAAGATCCCGTTCACTGGGATGCCGGTGTTCAAGACTGCTCCAGCACCTGCACTCGTTTGGAAGCCATCCAAAGCCACAGATGAGATGGTACAAGAGCTCGTCAATCAAGGTTATCTCCTCGACAAATGTATTTCTTGCTGGCGCACGGATGTAGGAAAACCGTGGCCATTTGATGAAGTCCATGAGATTGTTGTCTTCTCTTCCTTTTATGAGCGTGGCTTCACCCTGCCCGCTCATGATTTCCTCTGTGGCCTGCTAACCTTTTATAAGTTAGAGTTGGTTTATCTCAACCCTAACTCCATTCTCCAAATATCCCTCTTCATCTACCTTTGTGAAGCCTTCCTTGGAATCGACCCCCACTTCAACCTATTCTGGCTTCTTTTTCGTGTAAAGTCAAGCCAGGATAAGGTGATTGGTAGTGCCGGAATCCAACTCCGCCAACATCTTGGCTGTCGCAACAGAGCTTGGGTTATATGCTGTCTTGATCACGTCTCGCAAGCTACGCCACTACTTCGACGCTCACCGAGTTGTTGTAGTCACCTCCTTCCCAGTCGGCGACATTCACCACAACCGGGACGCGACAAGACGAATTTCCAAATGGGCGGTCGAGCTGGGCTCTCACGCCATCGACTTCGTCCCACGTGCTGCCATTAAGTCGCAAGCCCTTTGCATGCAGGGGGCTTGATATGGTTGGACCACTCAAGATTGCGCCAGTGGGATTCCGGTATATCTATGTAGCGATCGACAAGTTTGCAAAGTGGATTGAAGTCAAGCCGCTAGTCAATGCTGCAGCGTCAAAGGCGGCTGAGTTCATCTAGGACATTGCTCACCACTTCGGCATCCCAAATCGCATTATCACTGATCTTGGCTCTGAATTCACAGGGAGCGAGTTCTTTGACTTTTGCAACAAACTGGGAATTGAAGTTCGCTATGCATCGGTGGCGCACCCACGTGCCAATGGACAAGTTGAGAGAGCTAACGGACTCATACTCCAAGGACTCAAGCCAAGGCTCTATGAACCGCTCAAAAAGTACGGCGGCAAGTGGGTGCAAGAGTTTCCAGCCATGGTAAGGGGGCTCAGAACCCTGCCTAGCCGCGCGATGGAGCAATCACCTTTCTTCCTGGTCTACGGCTCAGAAACAGTACTCCCGGTGGACATCGAGTACAATGCTCCAAGAATCAAAAACTACTCGGAGGAAGCAGCAGAGCAGAGTAGAGTAGAAGATGTGGACATGCTAGAAGTAGCGAGGCTAGCCGCATTGATCAGGACAACCAAGTACCAGCAAGAACTCAGGAGGTATCACCACCAAAACGTCCAAGCAAGGTCGTTCAACATTGGTGACCTAGTCCTCCAGAGAATTCAGAGCACAAAAGATCAACACAAGCTATCTTCGCCTTGAGAAGGCCCCTTCATAGTATCAAGGATCATCGGCCCGGGTACTTATCAGCTACAGCGAGAAGACGGAACAGAGGTGCCCAATGCTTGGAACATTGAGCACTTGCGGCGTTTTTACCCTTAAAAAGTTTTTAGGAGTTGTTAAGAGTCAATAAAAGTCAGTCCTTTCAATGTACTGATGACGGCTTTTCAGCCAAACGATAATAAAGTGTCTATATTCTGTTGTCATCAAGCTTGGAATTCAGATACATGTATCATGCTACGCTTGCTCGCCAAGTAACGCATATACAAAAATGTTTTGGATCATGCTAGGTTGTTTAAAAACAATCCAGACAGGCTACATTCAAACACAAGCCACCTACTTTCTGTTTCTACACAGAAGGATCGGGCAAACCAAAATATAGATAACAAGTACTCTTGTTGAAAAAAACATTAGTATTTACATCTAATAAGTTCATTACAAAAGGATTCTTTTAAAGTACAAAAGAACCTAGAACTTCAAGCGAAAAACAATTTTTTTCGCCATGTCCTTCTCCTCTTCCATATAAGCATTGAACATGTCCCGAGTACATGAAGGGTTAATTCTACCCTGAGTAATGCTCAACTGTTGGGCAGGAAACCATGACTGGACCACGCCGAGTACTTGCCTGGTGCAAGACTAGGCTATCCATTGGAAGTACGCTCACACCTGCCCCGGAGTTGCATGGAGACGATCAATGAGGGGAGGAGCAGAACCACCCGCAGGTACCTTGGCATACACATCGACCAGTGGAGTAGCAGCCTCTTTGAAGGACTCAAGCTCCGCACCACGACGGGTTGACTTCCACGCGGAGAGCTTGGATCTCATCCTCTTGGTTGCGGATCTTGGTCATGTCTTGAATGAGCTGTGCATCGGCGTCCTCGCGCATTTTCTTCTCCTTAGCGAGCTCCGCCATGCAGTCCCGCTCCCGCTGCTCGGCCTGGTTCGCACGTTCTTGTTGCCGATAGAAAAGATTCTTCATATCAATCACTTCGGCTTTCAGGGACTCAATCCTTTTCTTATCCTCTGCATAAAACAAGTCTTATTATTTTTAATATACTATGACTTGGTCTTCTCCAAGACATGTTCTCGCTGATCCTGGTACATGTTTTTCTTCTTGTAAGCGGCATCTAGTTCCAGTTGAAGCTTCATCTTCTCCTCATCCCAGGAGGCCTGACCCTTGGCCAAGTCCTTTTCCACTTTCTCTGCTCGAGTAAAGCATGTACTGGCCCTGCAGAGCATCTCCGACATCTGAGAGAGTGGTGCAGGATACTCTGTTTCCAAAACAAGGCAGCAGATTGTCAGCAAAGCATCCAGTGGAGATAAGGAATGTTAAAGTTTTGATTTATTTCATACTAACCTCTGTGAGCTTGGAGAGTTGTTTCTACAGCTTAGCAGCCTTCTGACCAATTTGAGAGTTGAACAGGAAGGCATTATCATCATCTTGTCCTGCACCCGGTGTTCCAGTGTAGATCGGGAACAGTTCAGGCGATGGCGCTCGGGTTTTCTTCTTTTCCTAGATTATCTCTTCAATGGCAGCTGCTTTGACAAGACCTGTGGCGACATCGAGTTTCTCTGCACGCAGACTAGACATCTGCATACTTTCTGCAGATTTGGGCCAAGCGCCCTGAGCAGAAGTACCCGGAGCGGCTTGCTCTGGTACTTGGGAAGATGACGAAGCACTGGCTCTTGTCTCTCGTGGCTGTGGCCGCGGAGAAACCCGGGGGCTCGGCTCTTGCTCCACCCTTGCCTCCTTGGTTTTATCATCCTCGGACGGATTGACCTCCGGGATCGATGGCGACTGGGAAGGCTGAGGAGTGGGTGGCCGGCTGTACAAGATTCAAGAAACAAGATGATCACTTTATTGCTCTTAGTGGATGAACATTTTTGCAATGATTGATAGGACAGATTACACACCTGGTGAAATCCATATCAAATTCTGGCTCATCCAGGTCAAAGGTGATTCCTCCAAACGGGATGTCTTGAGGCTCGTGCATTTCTTCTTGGTGAGCAGGTTCTTCTTCCTGTGTTTGCTGTATAAAAGAACTCGGTTCAGGAAAAGAACCCGGAACAGGTCAAGACAAAGGGTTTCAAAAACAACTTAACATACCTTGGGCGGGGACGAATGCAGGGGAATTCCTACTGGTATCTCCGCATCTACCAGAGTCTCCGTGCCAAGGTCCTCTGCTTCAGGCAGACCGGTGTCGGCAGGCATCTCAGTAGGTGACACAAGCTTCTTCCGCACAGCCTGCCTTTTCTTGGGAATCTGGGGGCTTGGCGTGTCATCGGACATAGGCCTCTTCAGGCCCTACCCTCCCTGACCAAGAGTCTTCGGACGAGGCTATGGCAGCGTATCTTCATCTGACGAAGAGCCATCCTCCAACACCACCTCGTCAGCACCTGGTTCAGCTTGCTTCTTTCCCTTCCCGGAATCACCAGTGGGTTGCTGGGGTGGTGAGGAAAAGGGCGGCTCATGCAGGCCAGTTTGGCTCTCCTCCACTGCAGGAGGTGCGGAGACAAACCATGTGGGTAGATCCTGCAATTGGGCATTTGGACTAGTATCATATCATGTTCAGAAAGAATGCGCATATTAAAGAAATAGTATTTGGGTTGATGCTGCACTTACCGCTGCTGGAGGACAACTGGCCGAGTACTTGGGTACTCGGTGTGGTAGTTCTTGTGCGTCCATAAACAATGCCTGGACGCGCACAGCCACCTCATCAGAAGACAGGTTGGTGGTGGAGACCCTGGTCAGATCATTAGGGCCGGTGTAGTTGTAGCCAGCGTGTGCCCGCTTTTGGCAGGGTTGTACGCGCTGGCGCAAGAATGAACTGGCGACTCCAATGGTGGTCAGGCCTTTCTCCTTCAAGTCAGAGATCATCTTTAACAATCCGGTGAGTCCTAAAATCTCATCCTCACCGAGTGCTTCATTCCAATTGCTTTGTGCAGGGGCAAGTGGCCAGAATGCTTGGTCAGCCTTGGGGGCTGGTTCTCAACATAGAACCACTTGTCCATGTAGTCCTTGATTGAGTCATTCATCTTGAAATCAAAATACACATTCTTCATTCCATGGTGAAGTTAGGTTTCGGCGCCGCCAATCACCTTATCCTGGCTTGACTTTACATGAAAAAGAAGCCGGAATAGGTTGAAGTGGGGGTCGATTCCAAGTAAGGCTTCACAAAGGTGGATGAAGAGAGATATTTGGAGAATGGAGTTAGGGTTGAGATGAACCAACTCTAACTTATAAAAGGCTAGCAGGCCACTGTTGACGCTCATTATACGTACACTTTTAGTGCTATTTAAGTGGTGTTTTGGGACCAATTCATATACTAACCCGCCACTTGGCACTTGAAATAACCCTGTTTTCGCATATGCATGTATTTTTGGAGGATTTTGGTTTACGCTGGTTTTTGAGCTATAAATGAGCACTTTTGGATGAAGGCCAAGGTCATGCATAGCTTGGAGGAATATGAAGGCAAAGGACCTAATACAACTCAGATTTCGTTCGCTCTCATCTATGGTGAGCCAACCTCCAAGAATGTGGAAGGGCAAAGACTTGAAGATAAGGTCGGATGACTTCGGGATCAAGGCGAATCAGGTAGACATCCGGAAGGTTATCAAGACCCAATCTTATCCCGAAGCAATGGACATCAAATACCCACATGCATTGGCAAATCAATTCCTGGAGGATCAAGGAGCTTGCACGCAAAAGATGAGGCCGAGGCGGGCCAAAAAGGCCCTAGGCCGGCCGGCCTAGGACCTATGGGGCCGGCCGGCCTACCCCTTTCCTGCGCCGCCTCGACCTCCCCTTCGAGCTAGGGTTTCCTCGGACTATTTATGACCCTGTACTCTGAAGCCACGGCGATCCATCCACTAGAAGTCGGCGAAAACTAGGTCATACACCAAAGGGAGACGAGGGTCACTGCAAGTCTTCGAAGGTACCTAGGGCATGGCCTAGGCCAACCCTGGCCGCCATGGCCTCCCTACGCGGTTGTGCCACGGCGGAGCTCAAGAGTCAAGCCAGGATAAGGTGATTGGTAGTGCCGGAATCCAACTCCGCCAACATCTTGGCTGTCGCAACAGAGCTTGGGTTATATGCTGTCTTGATCACGTCTCGCAAGCTACGCCACTACTTCGACGCTCACCGAGTTGTTGTAGTCACCTCCTTCCCAGTCGGCGACATTCACCACAACCGGGACGCGACAAGACGAATTTCCAAATGGGCGGTCGAGCTGGGCTCTCACGCCATCGACTTCGTCCCACGTGCTGCCATTAAGTCGCAAGCCCTTTGCATGCAGGGGGCTTGATATGGTTGGACCACTCAAGATTGCGCCAGTGGGATTCCGGTATATCTACGTAGCGATCGACAAGTTTGCAAAGTGGATTGAAGTCAAGCCGCTAGTCAATGCTGCAGCGTCAAAGGCGGCTGAGTTCATCTAGGACATTGCTCACCACTTCGGCATCCCAAATCGCATTATCACTGATCTTGGCTCTGAATTCACAGGGAGCGAGTTCTTTGACTTTTGCAACAAACTGGGAATTGAAGTTCGCTATGCATCGGTGGCGCACCCACGTGCCAATGGACAAGTTGAGAGAGCTAACGGACTCATACTCCAAGGACTCAAGCCAAGGCTCTATGAACCGCTCAAAAAGTACGGCGGCAAGTGGGTGCAAGAGTTTCCAGCCATGGTAAGGGGGCTCAGAACCCTGCCTAGATGCGCGATGGAGCAATCACCTTTCTTCCTGGTCTACGGCTCAGAAACAGTACTCCCGGTGGACATCGAGTACAATGCTCCAAGAATCAAAAACTACTCGGAGGAAGCAGCAGAGCAGAGTAGAGTAGAAGATGTGGACATGCTAGAAGTAGCGAGGCTAGCCGCATTGATCAGGACAACCAAGTACCAGCAAGAACTCAGGAGGTATCACCACCAAAACGTCCAAGCAAGGTCGTTCAACATTGGTGACCTAGTCCTCCAGAGAATTCAGAGCACAAAAGATCAACACAAGCTATCTTCGCCTTGAGAAGGCCCCTTCATAGTATCAAGGATCATCGGCCCGGGTACTTATCAGCTACAGCGAGAAGACGGAACAGAGGTGCCCAATGCTTGGAACATTGAGCACTTGCGGTGTTTTTACCCTTAAAAAGTTTTTAGGAATTGTTAAGAGTCAATAAAAGTCAGTCCTTTCAATGTACTGATGACGGCTTTTCAGCCAAACGATAATAAAGTGTCTATATTCTGTTGTCATCAAGCTTGGAATTCAGATACATGTATCATGCTACGCTTGCTNGGGCCGGGGGGGGGGGGGGGGGGGGGGGGGGGGGAGGGGGGGGGGGGGGGGGGGGGGGGGGGGGGGAGTGAGGAAGAGGGACTCAGGCTTAGATTCTTCCCTCTGTCACTATCAGGGCCGGCGTTTACTTGGTTTACGTCGTTGCCAGCAGGATCAGTCACAGGATGGTCCGATATGGAGAAGCAGTTTCATAAATACTTCTTTTCTGGTCTCAATGAGATGAAGATTTCTGATTTGATTGCTGTCAGGCAAAGGAATGATGAGTCCGTTAAAGAGTACATTCAACGGTTCCGTGAAATCAGGAATCGATGTTACAGTTTGAGGCTATCTGACATGCAGTTGGCCGAACTTGCATTCCAGGGTTTGCTCACGCCGATCAAGGAAAGGTTTTCGGCTCAGGAGTTTGAGACGCTGGGACAACTTGTGCAGAAGGTGTCAGCCCATGAGGTCCGATATCAAGAGATGAAGCGCACAAAGTTTTCCAAACAAGTATCTTATCTCTCTGATTCTGAAGAAGAGGCTGATATCAACATAGCTGAATGGACCAAGTCTAAAAAGCCAGTATCATTGCCATGGAGCAAACAGAACCCTGAGAAGTTTGGTTTTGATATAACAAAGGCCGATAAGATTTTTGATTTGCTGCTCAGTGAAAAACTTATCCAACTTTCTGCAAATCATTCTATTCCATCGGCCGATGAGTTGAAGAAGCGCAAATATTGCAAATGGCACAATTCAACTTCTCATGAGACCAATGAATGCAAGGTGTTCAGAAGGGAGATCCAATTGGCTATTGAATCTGGCAAGATCAAGTTCGAAGATAATAAGAAAGCCATGAAGATTGACGGTCATCCCTTCCCTAGTAACTTTGCTGATTTCTCTTTTTCTGTTAATATGGTTGATGCTGGTGAAAAAGGGAAGATCAAGGTACTCACATCGGACCACGCCAAGAGTTCTGGTGCCGTTGATCCTACGGTTCAGGTTTCCGTTGAAGAACTACGAAGGAATCATCAGGCATTTGGGCGTGAATCTAATGCTCCTGGTGGATATCGGCCACGTGTGACTTCCCAGATGCTGATTAACAAGTACAAAAGGCAGCAGGCAGCAGCCCGAGCGTGGGAAGAACGCGAGGAACGACGACGTCGGAGGCGTGAGTATCAGGCAAGGCGACTCGATGAAGAGTTTGATGATCAGCGCCGACGTGATGACAGGTCCGATGGCCGACGCCGATATGATGAATGGTCCGATGGCCGACGCCGATATGATGACAGGACCGATAGCAGGCGCTGGTTTGATGATAGAGTCGATGATCGTCGTCAGTACGGTTATAGGTCCGATTGGCATATGGACAGGCGTCAAGGTTATGACCGGTATGATCAGGATGATGATCACTGGGGATGTCCTTTCTTCGTATTCTGCTGGAATGAAAAGCTTAGACTGCCGTCCAGAGCGGATTGTCCTGAATGCAGCTTTCAATATGAAGAATACAGAGTTTTTAAAAGAGGTCGACGATCAGTTCATGAACGGATTGGTGTCAGGATTGATGATCGTCATCAAGAAGATGAAGGCCGGGTTGATACTCATGGCCATAAAAATAATGAAGGCCGGGCTGATGCTCATGGCCCTGAAAAAATGGAAGAGAAGGCTCCAGTTCAGGATCGGACTAGAGAACCTCAAATGAAGCCTGGACAGTGGTGCATCAGGGATTTCTAGAACCAAGAAGAGACGCGTGCAGCGCTATCATGAGCAGATTCACGAGCAGGAATTAGCTAAGGAGAGGAAAACTTGGCGCATCAAGATGGCCAATGATGATGAAGCAAGCACATCGGCCCCAATAAACATGGTTTTGATGTTGCCTTTTGATTTTGCTGCTCCTGATGAACAAGATGATGGTGAGGTCGATTATGAGGAAGAAGCCGCTGCATGCTTGGTTCTTGATTCAGAGAAGGCTATCTTTGAGAAGCCAAATGCAAACGAATATCGGCACCTGAAACCTCTGTACATCAAGAGATACGTTGATGGGAAGCCGATGACCAAGATGCTGGTTGATGGAGGAGCTGCAGTCAATCTCATGCCTTATTCCACATTCCGCAAGTTGGGAAAAGGGATTGATGATCTGATCAAGACCAATATGACACTCAAGGATTTTGGTGGAAACGTTTCAGAGCCTCGGGGGGCAATTCATGTTGAATTGACCATCGGCAGCAAAACATTGTCGACCACCTTCTTTGTGATTGATGGCCAAGGTTCTTACAGCATGCTCCTCGGGCGAGATTGGATTCATGCCAATTGTTGCATCCCATCCACGATGCACCAGTGTTTGATTCAATGGCAAGGCAATAATGTGGAGATCGTCCCAGCTGATGATTCGGTTAGCATTGCAACAGCCAAGTCAACGATTTGGGAGTTTGAAGGGATTGAATGCCTATCAGGAAAAACATGGGATGGAGATTTCCTCAAGGTGTCCGATCAAGGATTACAGCCGGTCCAAGCAGTCGGCTCTGAAACTTTATTTTAAATGGCTGATTTGGTTGCTGATCATTGTGGACCTAATGTTGATACTGTTGAACAATGCACCATGGAGCTTGATGCAATTGGTCCGATCAATACAGAGGCCGATGTGGTTGACGCAGTTCCCTGGACCATGTTCTTTGATGGTTCATCTTGCAATGATGGTTGCAGAATCGGCCTTCTTATTATTTCGCCTCGGGGGGCAAGATTCAGTTTGCTTATCCGATTGAAAAGTGCACAAATAATTAGGCGGAATATGAAGCATTGATGAAAGATCTCTGGATTCTTAAAGAGATCGGCGTTCAATTTGTTAAGTTCGCCTTGGTAATTCTTAAGTATATGCCAAGACATCGTAACGAGGAAGCAGATCGGCTGGCGCAAAAGGCGTCTGGCTATCGGCCTATGTCCGATGTGATGGTACAGGAGATACCAGAAGGAGATTGGAGGAAAGAAATCGTTGAATATTTGAAGGATTCTTCTGTCAAGACTTCCAGGAAGTTACGTTACAAATCAATCAGACATGTCTTGGTTGAAGGGGAAACATTTCCTAAATCATTGAACGGGAAATATTTGAAGAAGAACAGTGCTGGAATACCAAGATTCAGAAGAAAGGATTTCAACATCTATGCTAACACGACGTCGGCTCGTCGATCCGAAAACTATGGTATGATCAAGTAAACTTTATTTCTTACTGCGAAATACTTGGGAATTTTATTTTGTGAAAATAAAATACATAGTTTAGCTCCTCAATGATATGAAATTCCTACCAGAGCCATATGTTGATATCTTCTGAAAACCTTACACATATGCTGCTTGTTTTGTATTGAGCATTGTCAAATTGTTTGTGACCCTTGTGAGATTTGTTTCATGCTTTTAAGATCGAGATCACGTACACTCCACATATTATTCCATTGTTGAGTATGCTAGACTTTAATTTTTGGGCACATCACTGTCGTTTGGTCTGGATTCACATACTCGACTATTCATATGCTGACTTCTATACTGGGAGTTACGCAAAAACATGCCTTCCATCCATACAAAAATACTCCGTCCCTTTGACATGACTCTTCAAATTCATTATGCAAAAGGTATGGGCTATGCAAAAAAAATGATAAAAATATATATGAAAGATAGCCCATATCTGAAAAGAAAAGTAAAATGAAGAGTCATGCAAAAGGGAGTTTCACCCAAAAATTCCACACACATGCACATCTTGATCTGATTGTATGACTTATTTTCTCCACTGGATCCGGTTTTTGACTTTGCAAGATATGCAATGCAAGTATGCTTCCTTTCTATCTCCTACCCTGAGCTCCACAAAAGCCTTATTAGAAGTAGGAAGAAAAAGAGACGACACAATGCCTTGGTGGGGAATAATACACATTGAGCGATCTGAGAGAATCATTTGAGGAGCGAAGTTATGTTTTGATTTGAAAACCATTTAAAAAAACCAAGTTATTTAGCAGGAAGAGTAGAGTTTTCTTGATTATTCATATTGGCTAACATGTTATGATAAAGAAGCTTGAAGAAAGGTGTTGGCTATGAAAAGGGCAATGCTAGAAAAGTCAAGGTGTTGAATCTATGAAGAGAATTGCATCGGCTAGGAGATTGAGATGTTGGATTTACAGAATTTCGAAGCATGAATCCTTCATACTCCGAAACTGGGGGGCATGTGTTGACACCAGATTTTCGCACCAGATATGCTGAGTCATGAGGTGACGTGGTAAGGCTAGTGGACCCATTGATTGGTCAAAGCCGAAGATGACAGAGAAGGAAGCCGATATGCAGAAGAGATCTGATGAAGCAGGAGTCTGACCCGATAACGAGTACAAGAGGAAAGGCGCGTCGGCTGAGAAGGAAGCGTATCAGATGCAGGGACTATTTCCTTTTTGAAGGCATATTGAGAGTCCCATTCTATATTAGATTTAGTTTACTTTGTCCGCAAGTTAGTCTGGTCCGATCAGGACTCTCCATGACCAGGGTATAAATATGAACCCTCGTTCCATTGTAAAAACTATTCTCACAATCAATACAACCCGGCTTCACGCCAAAAACCCTAGTAGTAGTTACCGACGAAGCTCATTGGTGGACGGGCTGCATCAGTTCTGATCTCCGGCTTACCAGTAAGTTAGTCAATTTATCGAACTAGTATAGGCTTTGAATTGAGGCGCATCGCCCTTTCTCGTTTATACTGTTCAACCGATTTATCTCTGGATAATCAAGATTGATATAGATTCCCTATGTCGGAGCTAGATCAATATTGATTATTCAACAAATTATCGTTTATCGGACTGCAGTTTATGTCTAGATTCCCTACGTCGGAGCTAGATCATCAAGATTAGTCTAGATTCCCTATGTCGGAGCTAGAGTAATCTTGGTTATTTAAAGGCAGTTTTTGCGGTTTGTTTGGAGTTGCTAGATTGATTTAGATCTACGCCATGTGAATTAATCTACTTCTTCAACGGCTTTGAGCACCGGTCTTGGTCCGATTTAAGCAATATTTATCTTACAGCATCGTTCTATGTCCGATCTTGCCTTGTGGTTTAATCTAGTTGTTCTTTGGGTATTACATTGGTGTAGATTCCCTACGTCGGAGCTGGATCTTCGCAATATGATTAGATTGATCTTTGATTGTCATGCTTGGTTTAGATTCCCTACGTCGGAGCTAGATTCATCTTGATTAGTCAAAGGAAGCTTTGGTTATACCTGATTGCTATTTGAGTGTTATGCATGATTTAGATTCCCTACGTCGGAGCTAGGTCTTGCTTGATTATTCGATAGCATACCTTAGAATCAGAATGATCCTGTTAATGTTTTATCTGCTTATTTGCTTAATCTGATTAACACTTGTGCGAGCATCTTGTTTAGTTGACAGGTTGATGAGTTGAGTTTGACTGTCTAGCTATCTGATCTGATCATAGCTGGAGAAATCTAGATTCCCTATGTCGGAGCTAGATTTCTCTGAAAAGGTTCTGGTCCGATTGGCTGGTTAGATGGTCCAATAAGATAAATCAAACTGGCAACTAGGCAAGATGGACGATGTATCGGCTTATACTTTGATTATTTAATATCTTGTCCAAAGGCACAGCTGATCCATTATTTACATATCGGTCATATTTTATGCTTTATTTTATTTAAAGGCTGATCTGTTACAAGGTCCGATCCTGATTGGTCCGATTCTGAGGTCCGATTAGATGACTGATTGAGGTCCGATTATATTGGTCCGATTGAGGTCATCTATGAAGTCCGATTTTGAGGTCCGATTGGCATCGGCCGACGCAAGTCTGATTGGGTCTTGGCTAAAATCCGACGTGCCTTCGCCGTTTGGAATAGAGCCGGCACAATCAAAGAGTAATTTAACTATTTTATTCCCTTGTCAATTTCAGGTCAAATTGACTGGCACGCCGCGAACTCGAACTAGGTGCAGGGCTGGCACTGCAGTGAAGCAGATCTCCCTGGTCCACGTGTGCTGACCGCGGAGGATACGACCGCCGATTTTTCGCGTCAACAAAAACAACAGAATATTATTAGATATTTAAAAGCCACATGAAGTTCTGGTTCCAACAAAACAAGAATCAAGTCAATCGGAGATTCCTACAAGCGGTTATGGTCAAAATATTCATGAAGATGTTAGAAGTAAATCCCAAAGGATTACAAAAAGGCAACATCAAGCTGCATGGATACTTCAAATTCTCGCACGGAGGACCATGGCTCCACAACAATGAGAAGGTATGTGAGAAAGTCTAGCTCTATGACTTTAAATGAAGCGCTTTGCGGGAGGCAACCTGATCTTTTGTTTATTATCTATATAAGATGACGGTCTATATTGTGCTCTTTAATCGAATCATCAAGTAACATTGTACCATTGCTCTAATAAATGCCACAACTTTATGTTGTATGATCTAAATGTTATTGAGGGAGCACTTTGTTATTTGATCTTGAAAAACTTGTAGACACTTTGTTATTTGATCTTGGAAAACTTGTAGACCACCTTAGGTAGATTTTCTGGTGTAGGATGTACTCGATGAAGGGCTTTGTTCACTCAGGTGTAATCACCATGACTTGCTGATGAGGGGGTGTTGTAGTTGGCTGTACTTCCTGCTCTCTGATGGATGGTTATAACAGCTCATGGACGAAAACACCACCCGGTACTTGCGCTCAGTGGGAACCAAGCTTGGAAAGTGCATCAGCAGCCATATTGTTGTCCCTAAGGACGTGATGAAATTTGAATCCATGGAAGTGTTTCATGTTTGCGAACCTCCATGCAGTATGCATCCATGTTCTCCTTGGTGCAATCCCAATCTTTGTTATCCTAGTTGATGACCACCGAGGAGTCGCCGTAGACCACTATGTGCTTGATGCGAAGGGAAGCGGCCAGGTGTAGCTCGTGCAGTAGAACTTCGTATTTCGCTTCATTGTTGGTGGCCTTCCAGAGGATCTGGAGCACATACTTGAGTTGATCGCCTTTTGGAGATATGAATAGTACTCCTGCGCCGGCTCCTTCAAGCTTCATTTACTCGTCGAAGTATATGATCCAATGCTCGAGTGGTTCTTCTGGCACCGCTTGTTGTATTTCTGTCCAGTCAGCAATGAAATCCACTAGGGCTTGTGACTTGATGGCAGCACGTGGGACGAAGTTGATGGCGTGAGAGCCCAGCTCGACCGCCCATTTGGAAATTCGTCTTGTCGCGTCCCGGTTGTGGAGAATGTCACCGATTGGGAAGGCGGTGACTACAACAACCCGGTGAGCATTGAAGTAGTGGCATAGCTTGTGAGACGTGATCCCTTGAGGCCGGTACCCATTGTTGCCATTTACGAACTTTACCTCCTCTTGTGTCTCGGGGCAGCTGTTCCCCGAGTGGCCGGTTTCTCCATAGACTTCACACATCATGTGTGAATCCAGTGGTCCTTCATTGTTGTCGGCTCCATCTTTGGTGCAGTCGTCAAGGCGCTTCATGATGAGGTTCATCTTGGCGGCCAGCATGTCCACCTCCTTTACGGTGTGCATACCATGTTTGCGCCCCTAAAGGCGGTCGTCATTCCAGGCTTGGTTTGACACCATCTTCTTAATGAGTAGCTTGGCGGCGGCCACAGTCAAGGAGAGGAATGCCCCTCCAGCAGCAGCGTCCATATGTTCACGGGCCGTCTAGGACAGCCCAGGGTAAAAGTTCAGGAGCAGGAGCCACTCTTGCATACCGTGGTGTGGGCATGCTAGGATGTAGTCCTGGAAATGATCCCACGCCTCCGATACAGTCTCCTCGCACTCTTGCTGGAAGCTGAAAATTCTTCCCCAAAGGGCATTAGTTTTCCCAATGGGGAAGAACTTGGCCAAGAATGCATTGGAGCACTTGGTCCACATGTTCACCACCTCACAGTTGGAGTAGAACCATTGCTTGGCTCTTCCCAACAGCGCGAACAGGAACAAGCGGAGCCAGATGGCCTCTTGTTCGACTCTCCGGATGGTGATGGTGCTATACACCTCCAGGAAGTGCTGCAAGTGAGCACTAGCATCTTCATTTGCCTTCCCATAGAAGGGGCTGGCCTGCACCATGTTGTTCTCCTTGGTTGGATGACTCTCCGATGACTGGCTCAGTTTTCGATAAGAACACCTGAAGGATAACGACACGAGAACGTACCCTCCTTCCTATGGGATTCGGGTTCTTGACGTAGTTGGATGGTAGTTGGAAACCAGTCATACACTACCCTGTTTCACATCACAGAGAAACAGAGCAAAATGGGTAAACCTACTAGATTACTAGCAGTTAATTATGCTGTATTAAATGCATGGATGATCAAGACTCTTTAACCATTGCTTTCCCCAAAAATGACGCTAGAAATGCTTGTTGGCATTTCTTAGCGTCACCACTGGATTAGTGATGGCACCAGAGATGCCTTAATGTAAATCTAAACGTTACAGATATTCGGCAAGCGCACAGAAGTACGTTGTAGCATTTTACCTGGGAGTATTCTAGAGTATCATTATTTGTTTATTTATCCGCAAGAAAAGCGTTTAGTTAAAGAGAGGTGTCATCCAATGCATTTACTTACAACAACATTAATCTACCATAACCTCAATAGGGGTAAATGATATGGAAGTGTAAGGGTAATGTGACATACAGAAGTTCATTGCTCGTCATTATGGTAGTCTTAGTTTGTCATAGAACATTAGCACAGATTACAAAGGGTTCACTAGCATCACACAAATGGGACTTGGATACACTACAATACCCTATACAAATTCATATGATTGACATATGCAAGAGGACATATCGAGGTGTCCAGTGGTTCCCTCATCAAGGGACAATAGGAGGATGTCTTATCATAAAGGCCTAATATCATCTCCCGAACGTGGAGGATTACAAAGTACGGACAGGGCTGTCACTACCTGCCGCCTACCTCTACTAATCCGTGGGGTAGCGATACCCTCAACAGGATCCTGTATTTCAAATACCAAGTTTGCAATAAGAAATACAACTCTATCTATCACGTTAACAAATAGAGCAACCATATGGCACATTGAGCCAATGTCATAGGATACGTCAACTTGAACAAAGTGCAAGACATAAGTAGTATATACTAAGTAGATAAAGTATAAATAAGGCATACAACATGAGTATGAAGATACTTTCATTAAGCTCAGAATATTACAGGTAAGTAAGATAATATAAGAACTGAACTCTAAAACTTACCAAGACTCCTTTGGAAGCCCTTCAGAAGATCTACTACTAGAACTATCACTACTAAGACTAGGACTAAGCTTGTAGCAAAGGAGAGCTCTTCTTCTTGTGTGTGTTGAGTACGGCGCCCTTTGCAAGTATTTATAGCATCCATAGGCGGTGGAGGATCAGCCAGAGGCGGTTGAGGCCGGTAGGCTGTGGGCCCAGGTTGGCCGACCCTTGGATCCATCGGCTTGAGCATTGCACGGTTGAGATGAACTCCCAAAGGCGGTTTACAGGTACTGGTCAAAGGAGGGCCGAGTCGGGCGCACGGGGAGGTCGGCCGGCCCTCGACAACCGCCTCTCTTTCCCACCTTTGTCTGGGAGACTATCATGTGGGTCCTGAGGTCGGTTCTAGGTACCCACTGTCGGTTTGAGTGCACGAAGCTCTAGTTGTGGGCCCTTCAATCCTTGGGATTGACACTTGGCTCATCTTTCACCATTGGCTTCAACCGACCATGATTTAGCGTCCATGATCATCTCTTAGTGTGCTTCTTGACCTATGTGGAGGTTGGACTCAAACGGCATTCAGGCTAGGTCGCCCGACCTAGGCCTGTGCCCATTTTTGTCCATCTTTTGCATCGTGGTCCCTGTACTCAAATATATTCTAGATATGCATGCTACAACATTATTTGAATATAAATGTCTAAGTTATGCTTGATCTCTATTAGTTTTCTGAGCCTATTGACGGTCGGATTTCCGTTATAAGGACCGTCAACACCCATGAGTATGTGACCATTAGGCTGCTCAGTCACTTCATTTGAAATTCCATACAGTTCCTGCGATAGGTTCAGTAGACATGCACAAACCTTAGTCTTTATTGTACCAAATAGTATTGTGATGCTCCCTTCAAATGGTTTGACAAACAGGTTTAAACCATCTCGCACAAGCTGCTGCCATTTTATAGAACTTGATAACAAATGTTTTTTTTCTACCAAGCTTGATCCCCCTTCTTGAGCCCCAACTGAAGTGCAATAAAATGCTCAAATCGCTTGATGCTTTCCTGAAGATTTTCTCCATTCTTTCTAAAAGGTACACATGAAGCTCAAGAAAAGAATCTAACAAAATATTGGGATGTAGAAAATTCAGCATCTTAATCAAGACAAATCAAGTTGTTAAGTAAGTTGTAACTGCATCAAGGTTCAATTTTTTTTTTTGCGAGGAATCTTGGTTCAAATTTTACCTTGGGGCGAAATGGAATGATTGACCCCAGTGATATTCAGTAAAGCTGATTACAAGATCGTAGTACTTGTTTACCTAATGTGTACAGTATGAATTGTGCAAATGAGTCCCATTCTTAAATCATTTGAGTACGTACTTAATTTCAGCTCAAATAAAAAGAATTGTATCTACCAAGTCACTATAGTTTGATTTCCTGAGCTCTTCGTCACCTCCATGCAGGTCATGATACTTTGCATATCTGAAGCGAGATGAACATTCAGGGCATACTGTGGAAAAGAGGAAGATTTCTGATACACACAAAAACTAGAGAAACGAATACTTCTGCTCCAAATCATTCAGTTAACTGTCTTCAACTAAAAAGCCTTGGAAATAACATGTAAATTGGCTGGCATGGTATATATCTGTATGGATGAATTTACTAACATGTAAATCACAAATAAGCACTCATTGTCAACACAAATGTTAATAAATTTAAATTTAATCGCACTCATTGTCTCCAATTGTAATGCAGTAAAATGTAAAATTAGTTTATGACGTATCCCTTTTTGGTTTGAAATGAATTGATCTCCTTATTAGTTCAACTGTGGCAAATACCTCATTAGAAATCTATATTTATAGATCATATGTTCCCAAACATAACCTAACGTGGCATGAACCTCTAGCAATGAGTAGGTTTGAAGCATGCCATTTGATTTAGCAGATTACAGAGAGATAGTACAGTTCAACGGTCGATTCAAGCTGGTCCTCGGCAATGTTTTTCCCCTTGCAAGCCCGAAGAAAGATGCAAGGCCCGAGACTGTGACATTAGTTCACAATGTTGTTCTGCAAAAAAATTATTTTCAGACATAATGCTTATGACAAACGGTATTAATTTTATATGTTCAAACAACAAAAATACAGTACATGAATTATTTCTTCCTTGGTGTCCGAGAAATCTCTGTCTCAGTCAACTCTATAAGGTTTGGCAACTTAGATGTTTGAATTTATATAGCAACTCACTAATGAAAAATATGAGCCCTTTTACAGTGGTTGTTTGTGCCTCTTAGTGCCTCCTAGTGCCTCCCCAAATATCATGTTTAGCTAAATTTAACAGTTTAAGGGTAGTATAGTCATTGCGCAGCTCCACCCCCTCCCCTCTACCCACGCCACAGGGGGTTTCTCAGGGTCACAGCCATCGCCCCTGCCCGCACTTGCCCGCAACGTCCTCCCTCAAGCAGCGCCGCCACGCCATCGCTGCCTCGCTCCGTCGCTCGCCTGCGCCGCCTGCTGCTTGTTGTCGCGCTCGCACCCACTCATCGGCCGCCGCCGCCTCGCCTCTCCCGCGTCGCGCCGCCGCCCACCAACCTTAGTGCGCCGCAACCCCAGGTCACCACCGCCGCTCTGCTCTCAGATGTCACCATCCTGTCCTCATTGTCGTTCGCCGCGGCAACCACCTTTCCCTCGCCCTAGCCAACGCCGCTGCGACACCTCACTGCACTCGGACGTCGACTCCCGCCTCGCCTCTCCCGCGTCGCGCCGTCGCCCACCAACCCTAGTGCGCCACTACCCCGAGGTCGCCCCCGCCGCCCTACACTCAGACGCCACCATCCAATCCTCTTCATCGCTCGCCGCGGCAGCCACCTTTCCCTCGCCCTAGTCAATACCGCTGCCACACCTCGCCGCACTCAGCCGTTGACTCCCTTAGCTATGGAGGAAGGAGAAGTAGTGGC
This sequence comes from Alloteropsis semialata, assembly GCA_004135705.1. Taxonomy (NCBI): domain Eukaryota; kingdom Viridiplantae; phylum Streptophyta; class Magnoliopsida; order Poales; family Poaceae; genus Alloteropsis; species Alloteropsis semialata. Next base: position 34,643,279 of record CM014277.1, read on the forward strand.
TGGTGTCGGTGCTCAAGTGAACCTTGATTCACTAGTTTGGATCATCTTCCTTTGATCTCATTGCGTATTTAGTATTGGCGAGAGCAAATTTCTACAATGAAAAGAATAGTTGATACGATGAGAGGCTGTATATGATCAAATTTCTCTAATTTGTTCTGTGGATTTTTAATTTGCTTAATGTTGTCAATGGATGCAGGAGGAAACGACGGATCTTGAGTCACTGCTGGAGTACAATGAGATTGTTAGGAAGATGTTCGCTAATGAAGGAGAAGGATTTCAGTTTTATAACCAATACGGTCTTGTTAAAGGATTTAATGTGAGGAGAAGCTATGTCAAGTGGGATAGTGGCCACAATGAGAAGACCCTTCCGAAGTTTTTTTTGCAGTCGTGAAGGTTACCGTGAAGAGAAGCACATTAAGAGGGAGATTAAGAAGCGGAAGCAACAAAATATAACTCGTGTTGGATGCCGTGCAAAATTGGTGCTGCACGAGATGGGAACACAGGACAGTGGCATGTAAAGGATTTCAACGATGAACACAACAATGCGTTGGCGGCAGCTGACCTTGCTTGTCTACTCCATTCACATAGAAGAATCAACAATGAGCAGAAAGCTGATATTGTCATGATGGAGATTTCTGGGGTCCGTAAACACTAGATAATGGATATTATGGGAATGCAGTACGGTGGGTATGATAAGCTTGGCTATAAAAAGAGGGACCTGTATAATTTTTGCCATCACAACAAGCAGGAGTCAATAGCTGTTGGTGATGCTCAAACAGTCATCAGTGACCTGACGGAATGTCAAAACAGAGACCCTGATTTCTTTTCAGGTACATGGTTGATGTGGAACGACACCTGCAGAGACTGTTCTGGTGTGATTCTCAATGTCTGCTTGATTACGCAGCATTTGGTAATGTCGTCGTATTTGATAGCACCTACAAAACAAATAGGTACAACCTGCCCCTCGATCATTTTGTTGGGGTGAATCAGCATCAAAACACAGTGATATTTAGATGTGGAATTATTGCTGATGAAAATATTGAGTCGTATGTGTGGCTGCTGAGAACATTTACTGACGTTAATATTCAGAAGCGTCCAGTTTCTGTGATCACAGATGGATGCCCCGCTATGGAGAGAGCAATCAAGGTGGTGTGGCCGGATTCCTTGCATAGGCTATGCGGATGGCATATTGAGCAGAATCTTGTGCGTAATGTTAACAATGAGGATGTGAAGGATGCATTCAGGGTTTTTATGTCTGATTGTTGATCCATAGAAGAGATTGAGAGGAAATGGCAGTCATTCCTTGTTAAGAATAAAGCTACAGATAATGGCTCATGGCTATGTCAGATGTTTGAGGTGAGGGAAAAATGGTGTGCTGCGTATCATGCTGGAAAGTGCTACTTAGGATTGAGGAGCAACCAATGGAGTAAAAGCTTGAACTCTAAGCTTCAGATGAATCTAGATCGTAAAATGACACTATTGGACTTGGTACAGCACTACGAGCACTGCCTTAGAATGGTGCACAGAATTGAGGTGGATATAGATGCTAATACAACGCAATTGGAGCCATTCACCAAACCAGATGCTTCAATAATTGAGATAAATGCGAAGCAAAGGTTGACACCAACAGTTTTTGCCATGGTGTAGTTTAGCATAGCAGCAGCCAACAAGTGTTTTCTGATTGAGATTCTAGATGGTGATGATACAAGTGAGTATATTGTTAGCAGGAAGGACAAAGCAGGCATCATGGTATATGTGAAGTGTGAATTAAGTGAGGGAGGCAATCTGAAGGAAATTTCTTATTCCTGTCGTAAGATACAATCCCTTGGAACCCCTTGCTCACACATCTTCTATGTATTGGGCCTTCAGGAAGAATGCAAGCTTCCAGACTGCTGTGTTCTGCAAAGGTGGACAATGGGAGCGAAGAGTGCATTTCTATCGATAAGAAAAAACACCATGTTTGACTATTCCGAGTCCCTACTGCGGTACTGTGAGCTACGCAACATGAGTCACGCTGCATCTTTCATGGCATCTCGTTCAACTGAAGCATATGTGCGGCTAGAAGGAGTACTGTGTGATGAAGCTGCTATGAAACCGCCAAATGGAGGAGAGAATGGAGGCAAGTTATTTGTACCAGCGCTGCCACAAGCCCCAGATGGTGATTGTGACAATTTCAGAGATGTCTTGGATCCCTTGCAGGTGCCTGGTAGAGGGGCACCAAAGAAAAAGTTGAAGTCAACTTCAAAAAATAGTAAATCCTCGACCAAATGTACCTTGTGTAAGGATGTGGGTCACAATCGGCAAACATGCTCCATGAGAAAAGAGGTAGTTAAGAGAAAAGTTCATCAAAGCTAATTATTAGCCGTCTGTGAGGCATGTGTAATTATGACTAATGTTCCTCTTCATATGTTGGTCCTTGATGATGTGCTAGATATGTGATTCGCGAGGGATGTGATTTCAGATCTTCAATTTTTATAGGTGAACTGGTGCTCATGTTTATCTCTTGCTACCATGCACTGAGAAGGTGATTATAAGAATTGATTTCATGATTGCAGGTATGGGTGGACTTTCGGTAGTAGATTAGGAACTTTGCAATGTGATCTCTGTCGCTCTTTATATATGCATCTATGGTTTGAAGGCACACTTGTAATGCATATCCGCACATGGATGTTTCATTGACAATTGACACAACTCAAACACTAGACAGCATCATCGGACTATATTTCATTGACTTGGTAGATTTGCCGACGAAACTGTTATTTCCATGAATGACAGTTCGGTGAGCTCAACGGATCATATGATGCTTCTATGTAAGCCGAACTTGTCCATTGGTGCACAGGCATGGTCTGGTGTACTATACGGTACCTCACCGAACGCTATGTTGCTTGGAAGTTATAGTTCCACCTTCAACTTAGGCATGGTCGATCCACTCACTGTTGATACAGTCCAGTGAGATCAACATATCATCTTGTGCTTCTATTTAAGCCAGATTATGTTATTTTTTTCTATACCACCGATTGGATAGCATGGTTGCCATCAAGCAGCTCCGGTAATGACCATAGGGTCAATGATAAGTCAAACAGTTGGCACAACTCAAACATCTAAAGGGGTATTTGGTTCTGGGGGCTTAAAATAAGCCCAGTCACATCGAATATATTGATGTCATTTAGGAGGGGTAAACATAGTTTAACTATAAAACTAATCCCATAAGACTAGGGCTTTTTCATGAAATGAAACTATTAAGCCTAATTAATCCATGATTAGCACTTGATTATTGTAGCATCACATGGGCTCATCATGGACTAATTAGGCTTAATAGATTCGGCTCACGAAAAAGCCTAGGGATTATGGAATTCATTTTATCATTGGTATACGTCTAATACTCCTAATTACCAACCTAACTTTCGATGGTAGGGATCTTATAATAAGCCTCAAAACAACCAAACACCCCTTAAGAATCAGTTCATGTTGGTATTTCTTAACGTTTACATAATTCTGCAAGTGTATAGAAGTACGTTGTAGAATTTCACCCGGGAGTATTCCAGAGTATCATTATTTGTTTATCCACAAGGAAAGCGTTTAGTTAAAGAGAGGTGTCATCTAATGTATTTACTTACAACATTATTAATCTATCAAAGTCTAAGCAGGGGTAAAGGATATAACATGTTGAGGGTAAAGTGACACACTGAAGTTCATTGCTCATCATTAAGTGAGTCTTAGTTTGTGAATATAACATTAGTAAAAATCATAAAGGGATTCGTGAACATCATACAAATGGAATTTGGATATACAACCTTATCCTATACAAGCTCATCCAAGGGACATATGTTAGAGGACATATCAAGGTGTCTAGTGGTTCCCTCATCAAGGGACGACAGGAGGACTTCTTATTATAAAGGCCTAATATCATCTTCCGAACATGGAGGATTACAAAGGACGGACAGGGCTGTCACCACTGCCGCCTACCTCTACTAATCCATGGGGTAGCGATAACCTCAATGATATCCTTATATCAAACACCATGCTTGCATAAAGGAAAACAATTCTATCTATCACGTTAATAGAAAAAGCAACCATAAGGCACATTGAGCCAATGTCATAGCATACGTCAGCTTGAATAAGGTTCAAGACATAAGAATTATATGCTAAGTAAGTAAAGTAAAGTAGAGGCATACAACTTAAGTATGAAGATATTTCCATTAAGATCAAAGACTTACAAGTAAGGAAAAAGATACAAAAGCTGAACTCTAGAGCTTACCAAGACTCCTCCGGAAGCCCTTCAGAAGATCAACTACTAGAACTATCACTACTAAGACTAAGACTAAGCTTGTAGCAAAGGAGAGCTCTTCTCCTGGTGTGTGTTTAATACGGAGGCCCTTGCAAGTATTTATAGCATCCATAGGCGGTTGGGGCCATTTGACCATCGGCCCAGGTTGGCCGGGGTAGGGGCATTAGCTGACCCTTGGATGCACCGCCTCGAGGCGTGCATGTCCCAGATGTGATCCCAAGGTTGATAACGAGGCACCAGTCAAAGGAGGGCCGACTCGGCCGTGCGGGGAGGTCGGCTGACCTAGGGGGGTCGGCCGACCCAGCTCCACTGCCTCTCGGGCCCACCTTTCTCTGGGAGACTGCCTGGTGGGTCCTGAGGTCAGTTCCAGGTGGGTGCCGTCGGTTTGGGTGCACGAAGCCTCGGTTATGGGCCCTTCAATCCATGTGATGGTGTTGAGGCCAAATCTTGTCCATTGCTTTCAACCGTCATTGAATCAACGTCTATGATGATCCAACATTGTGCTTCTTTGCCTGCAGGGAAGGTGAGCTCGAGTGGGTGCTAGGCCAAGTCACCCGACCTAACCTGGCCGGCCGACCTGGGCCTGGGCCCAATCTCCTTCATCTTTTGCTTATTTGTCCCTGAACTCAAATATATTCCATATATGCATGCTACAATATTATTTGAGTATAAATGCCTAAGTTATGCTCATGTGATAATAATATTCTAGAAGAGATAGCAAGATGTTGTGATATCAGGCTAGGAAACACTCCTAAGGGAGTTACCGAGATTTTGTCTACAATGAAACTTGAGGAAGCTGCAAGGGAGGCAATTGCTGAGGCAAACTACAAGGCACAATTGGAAGAAAAGTTAACCTAAATTCATGCTTTAGATGGGGAGAACCTGAAGTTAATAGTTGTGGATAATCAAGAAAGAGGGGAAGAACAGGTGCTGGAGAAAGAGGGGAAGAACAGGTGCTGGAGAAAAAGCGGGGTAAAGGAAAGGGCAGAGCTCTAGGCTAATTAGGGAACTCAAAAGAATTAGTATCCAATGACAACCTTTTTTTGGAATATAAGGGGTCTGGGTAAGCTATCAAGGGTCAGGCAACTCAAGGAACTAATGGGGAAGGAGAAAGTAGAGGTTGTGGGGCTTCAGTGGCTTTATCCGCAGGAGAACCTTTTACTTGGAAATGGTTACCTGCCAAAGGTCACTTAGGAGGCATTCTCATGGGGGTGAAAGAAAAAAATTATGCAAGTATAGGACTGGCATGTGGGGGACCACTTGATAGAGGTGACAATCAGGCATAGGATTCTAAACTTCAGATGGGTGCTCAAGACAGTGTACGGACCTACACAACATGAACATTCAGATGGCTTTTTGGGGGAGCTCAATGACAGATGGGAAGCTAGAACACTACCTATGGTAATTGGGGGAGATTTCAATCTCATGAGAACTAATGATGACAAGAATACTGGAATTGGGGATACAAGGCTGATCAATGCTTTCAATGGTTGCATTGATAAATTCAGTATGAGAGAGATATTGAGAACAAGTAGTAAATATACATGGACAAACAAACAAGATCATCCAGTTCAAAGCAACATAGACAGGGTGTTTGTGACAACTGAATGGGAGCTACAATATCCACTATGTTCTGTCAAGAGTCTCATAAGAATTGGTTCTGATCATAACCCTCTTTTACTTCAGACTGGGGAGTATGGGCAAAAGAAAGAGAGACAATTTTTCGTTGAGAAGGCTTGGTTCACCCAAGAGAACTTCATAGACATAGTACGGCAAAAATGGATAGAAGGCAAAGAGAAACAACCTGAGAATGCTTATTCCATAAACAAGTGGCATGGAAATGTCTGCAGACTAAGGCAATTCCTGAAATGCTGGGGGAAAAATCTAAGAGGAGAATATAAATGATAGAAAGAAGAGATTCTAAATAAGATCAACTATCTAGATAGTAAAGCAAAAGTGGGTGAACTACAGATAGAGGAGACTGGAAGAATACTTGGAGAAAGTGATGGAAATGGAAGAACTTTACTGGCAATGGAGATGGGGTGAAACATCTTTCTTTCACCTCATTGCCAATGGGATGAGGAGAAAGAAAAACATTTTCTCTTTGGAAGAGGAAGGGGTAATAATTACAGATGAACAAGGTATCAAGTAGACAATTTATAGTTCTTAGAAGCATCTGTTTGGAAAGCGAAATAAAAGTAAAGTATGTCTAGAAGAGGGGGCTTGTCAGTTTGGTGGGAAACTAGAACCAACAGACAATGAATGGTTAGCTAGAAGTTTTACAGAAGAAGAAGTCAAAACAACCGTCTTTGACTTGAAAGCTGAATCAGCACCAGGTCCAGATGGTTTTGGGGTATCTTTCTATAAAAGATTTTGGGAAGTTATTAAGGATGACATAATGGCAACGGTTAATGACTTTTGCAATGAGAAGCTGGATGTGTCAAGGCTGAACTATGGGGTAGTAACTCTTATACCAAAAGTAAAGGAAGCAAATAATGTGAGACAGTTTAGACCTATTTGTCCACTAAATGTGAGCTTTAAGATATTCACTAAACTACTGATGGATAGAATGACACCATATGCGGACAAACTAGTGAGCAAGAGTCAGTTTGCTTTAATTAAGGGGAGATACATTTTGGATAGTGTGGTGATGTTACATGAAACTCTCCATGAGCTGAAATCAAACAAAATGAAAGGGGTGATTATAAAAATTGACTATGAAAAGGCTTATGATAGTGTGAACTGGGAGTTTGTGGAAGAGATGCTAACAAGGAAAGTTTTTTGAATAAGCTGAGAAAGTGGATCATGAGCACTGTTAAAGGGGGTAAAGTTTGTATTAACATCAATGGGGAAAATGGAACTTATTTCAAAACTCATAGGGAACTGAGAGAGGGGGATCCCATGTCCCCATTTTTATTCAACATTGCTGTTGACAGCTGTTAAGCACCAACAATAGCCATCAATATACTCGAATAAAGTGATGGATTGGTGATGCTTACATGCATATTTCCCTTCGAATAATGTAGTTCCACATGTCCTTGAAACTATTGACATTCTCTTCAAAATCGGTTCTGCACTACAGAAATGGCGGGCGCTATTGAAACCAACTGAATAGAAGAAGCTGGATGAGATGAAGAAACAAGGGGACGAGTGGATGAAGACATTCTTGAAGCAGCGACGCAATGTAGAAGATAGCTTTCTGTGATGTTTTGGTTGTTGTTTTACCTTTGGTTGGTTGATGGTCGTAGCTTTTGTTTGGGCTGCTTAGAGCTGGTGGCTCAGTTACTGTGTTTGTTCTTTTGCGTCTTGCTTCATTGTAATCTGGTAACCCCAGAGGTCTGTGGCCGGTGGCCTGTGTAAACAACTTTATATGCTTTCTATAAAAGCAGGGGAAAACCGTTATAAAAAAAAGTTATGCTTAGCCTTTATTCATTTTCTGAGACTATTGATGTCGGTTTTTTATACCGGTTAGCCTACTATAGGGGGTCCCTAAGTAGTCGAGTTGTTCGTAAGGGCCTCGCCGGAACCAGAAGCACGATGGTAAACACAAGATGATTTAGACAGGTTCAAGCTACCTCGAGTAGAGAGCGTAATACTCTACGTCTAGTATAGTGGATCGCTTTGTATTGATGGTTATGATTTTACAAGGGGTCCCTGCCTCACCTTATATACTTGGGAGATAGGGTCTACAAGGCAAGAAATACAAACTCCTAGTTGGATACTAAACATAGAGTCCTAACATGAGTAAGCCGGGTTGTTTCCTAGTAGCCGACTAGTTTCCTTAAGCTGTACGCCTCTTCCTTGTATCTGCCAGAGTTGCTGGCCCAATTTTCTAGCAGGCCTACAGCCCATAAGGACTCCCATGGATCTTGGTCCATCAAGCCCCCAAGCGTCTTCATGTCTTCATGCCTGCCGAGTTGTTTCTCAACAGTTTCAGCATCAGTCGAGTTGTCTTTTCGTCATCCTGCTTCTTTGTTGAAAACCTTCAGAAGAGAACATGATGTGCTCCTTGCCGACTTCTTTTGCAATTAGCCCCTGGGCTTTGATTTTTAAATCAAAGATGAGGCAAAGACTTCCCCATTTACTATAATAGTGTCCAGCTTTTGAAAAAAGATGGACCCATTATGGGTCTAGTCCCCGAGCCTAGAAATATTTTCAAGGATTAAAAATAATTCTAGGGTCTTTAATGAAAAACTTTTTAAAAGAAATATACTATTTCCCCCCAGCCACCAAGCTTAAAGCAGATGATAATAAGCTTAAAGACTTTTGTAGAAATAAGTATATTCTTTGATTTGGAAGAAACCACTCCTATTAAGCATCAGCCCCGAGTATGTAAATACTTTGGGAAATGACCTAGCCCATTAGGAAATTACCGCACAAATATGCATTTGGTTAAAAAACCACGAATACACAAGTGTTGGCGTATTTAGTGAAAATGACTTTCATAGAATACGCTTAGGGTTACCGCTCTATTAATAAAAACAGAGGAAAACCGCTTCACATTCACATCTATTCCAGCCACCATTCCCAAATCTCCAATCTTCCATACTCGCGCGCGCCTTCCAATCCGCTCCAGCCCCACTCAAGATCCTCTTCCAAGGCCCTCGGCTGGCAGGATGGGTCGAAAACCGGCAACCAACAAGCCCGTGGGAAGCAAGTCCATAGTGAGCAAACCAGCGGCGAGCAAGAAAGCCCCGAGTTCACTGGGATGCCGGTGTTCAAGACTGCTCCAGCACCTGCGCTCGTCTGGAAGCCATCCAAAGCCACAGATGAGATGGTACAAGAGCTCGTCAATCAAGGTTATCTCCTCGACAAATCTATTTCTTGCTGGCGCACGGATGTAGGAAAACCATGGCCATTTTATGAAGTCCATGAGATTGTTGTTTTCTCTTCCTTCTATGAATGTGGCTTCGCCCTGCCCGCTCATGATTTCCTTCGTGGCCTGCTAGCCTTTTATAAGCTAGATTTGGTTCATCTCAACCCTAACTCCATTCTCCAAATATCCCTTTCATCTACCTTTGTGAAGCCTTCCTTGGAATCGACCCCCACTTCAACCTATTCTGGCTTCTTTTTCGTGTAAAGTCAAGCCAGGATAAGGTGATTGGCGGCGCTGGAATCCAACTCCGCCAACATCTTGGCTGTCGCAACAGAGCTTGGGCAGATGGCCCAAACCCCGGAGATCCAGAGGATGAAGATGATGCTCATGACAGCGGCCATCCAGCATGACGTGGTCAACCCTGCCAAGACCATCACCAAGTCCAAAGCAACAAGCCGCCAAGCAAGCAGCCGACCTGCTGAAGGCGGCAACTACGGAAATCGGTCCCATCACCCAAGCAGAGTCCGCCAAGAACCCGGCAACGAGGGAGGCATGGTAGTCGGCGCTGGAGGTAGAAACCACTGCTCCGGGCCTAGCCACCACGTTGCTCAACAGAGTCACAACAGCGGACACGATGGCAATAGGGACAGAGACACATGCCGCAACAACTGTGATGATGACAAGGATTTGTGACACCGGCTGCAGAGCAAGGACGCACGCACCGTCATCTCCGCGCGAGTTCGCAATCGGGAAGAAGAAGAATGCAGGCAGCGCCAAGAGTACGACCAGATCTACGGGCCCCCAGGCCAAGGCTATCACAACCTTGGCAAGAATGAAGGGTTCCCGGTTTTCTCAAACTGCATCGCACCACTTCCTGGCCCGAGAAGTTCAAGCCGGCTCATGTCGAAAGATATGACGGAAAGTGCGATCCCGAGTAGTGGCTCCGCATCTACTACTCGGCAATCAAGGCGGCACGGGGCGACACCAACACCATGTGCACATACTTCCCAGTAGTCCTCGAACAAGCTCCACTGACTTGGTTGGAAGGACTAAAACCAGGCTCCATCTACTCGTGGGATGCACTCTGCAAGGCGTTCATCAACAACTTTCAAGGTTCATGGCAGAAGCCGGGTACTCATTTTGACCTAGCCCAGTGCAAACAGGGCCAAAATGATACCTTCGAGGCTACAACTGTCGGTTCTAGGAGAAGCATTCAACATGTGCTGGCCTCTCTGACCAAGACATCATCGACTGCTTCCATAGTGGTTTCACTGATCCCACGTTGCACCTCGACTTCGGGAGAAACATGCCAAAGACTCTTGAGGCCATGCGGGAACTCATCGGTCACTGGGCCAATGCCGAGGACCTGCAGCGTGAAAGGTTCAACTGAAACAGGATGGAAGGTGACTACAACAACAACAACGATCGCAACAAAGGGCAAGCAAGTTGAGAATAGTGGCAAGCACGACTTCAACGACAAGAAACGCAAGCCCAAAGATTCAGTCAACGTTGCTGAGAAAGGTCCTTCCCGCAAAAGATTCGAGAAACTACTCAACAAGCAGTGCCCTTTCCACCCAAAGGACAAGCACTCCAGTAGGGATTGCATCGGGCTCAGGAAAGCTTTCGGCACCAGAGGTGGCCCCAAGCTTGACGAACCCGACAACAACGGAGGCAAGGGTGACAAAGACACCGACTACCAACAATCCAACAAGGTTGTCAATGTCATCTTTGGCGGGATTGCTCAGACAGACTCAAAGCACAAGCAAAAGCTGATCCATCGCGAGATTGGATGCATCGAGCCTGCCATCCCACCTTCCTGAAGTGGTCAGAGGTGCCGATCAGTTTCTCTCGTGACGACCAATGGACCAACATCAAGAACCCGGGAAGGTACCCACTGGTACTAGACCCGGTAGTGGCAGGCGCATGACTCATGAGGACGCTAATTGTCGGTGGAAGTGGACTCAACATCCTCTTCACCAAGACATTGAAGAAGATGGGCTTGGACATCACCAACTTGCTCAAGCCCACTGATTCACCCTTCTACGGCACTGTCCTAGGCAACGCTGTCATACCCCTTGGCCAGGTATCACTTCCAATTACATTTGGTACCGAGGCAAATTACAGGACCGAGTACATCACATTCGAGGTCGCCGACTTCGAGTCATCATACCACGCGATCCTTGGAAGACCTACTCTGGCAAAATTCATGGTGGTTCCACACTATATCTACCTCATCTTGAAGATGCCAGGCCCTAAAGGGATCATATCCCTAAAGGGCGACCTGAAGACCTCCTATGATTGTGACACCGAGGCAGTGATGATTGCTCCAAGCATGCAGCAACCGAGCCAGGCAGCAATCGTAGCAGCTGTGACGAAACAACTCGGCGAGGCTGAGTTGGACATTCCAACAAAAAAGTCAGTCGTGTCAACCATGAAGCCCTCCCAGCATGTACCCATCAAGGCAATTGACCTAGGGATGGGCGACCCCTCCAAGACGACGCTGATCGGCGCTGACCTACCTACCAAATAGGAAAGCGCGCTCACCAGCTTCTTACGGGACAACCGCGACATCTTCGCATGGAAGCCATCTGACGTGCCGGGAGTCCCAAGGGAGTTGGCTGAGCACAAACTCAATGTCGATCTAGCCGCCAAACCGAGGAAGTAACGCCTACGATGTTTCGACCAGGACAAGAAAGAAGCCATCCGATCGGCGCTGGCAAAACTACTAGCAGCCGAGTTCATTAAAGAGGTGTTCCACCCTGACTGGCTCGCTAATCCTATCCTAGTGCGAAAGAAGAATAACAATGAGTGAAGGATGTGTGTCGATTACATCGACTTGAACAAGCATTGCCCAAAGGATCCTTTCGGGCTACCATGCATTGATCAAATGGTGGACTCCACAGCCGGCTGCTCTCTGCTCTGCTTCCTTGACTGCTACTCGGGCTATCACCAGATAAGCCTGCATGAAGACGACCAAATCAAGACAGCGTTCATCACCCCGTTTGGAGCCTACTGCTACACCACAATGTCCTTTGGACTCAAGAATGCGGGGGCAACATACCAGCATGTGACTCAGAGTTGTTTGAATGCTCAGATCGGTCGTAATGTTGAAGCCTACATTGATGACATTGTTGTGAAGACAAAGAACCCGGACTACCTCATTGATGACTTGTCCGAGACCTTTGCACATCTCAGGGAATTCCAATGGAAGCTCAACCCTACAAAGTGTGTGTTTGGCGTGCCCGCAGGAAAACTGCTGGGTTTCATAGTCAGCTACCGGGGAATCGAGGCCAATCCCTAGAAGATCACTGCCATCACATCCATGGCGCCTCCTAAATCCCTCAAGGATGTCTAGAAACTGACCGGATGCATGGCGGCCCTCAACAGATTCATCTCAAGACTGTGTGACAGGGGATTACCTTTCTTCAAGCTCCTCAAGAAGCAAGACAAGTTCGTATGGACTGCAGAACCTGATGCGGCATTTGAAGACCTCAAGAAATTCCTCCAGACACCGCCTATACTTATTGCACCAGCTGATCAAGAACCACTGCTCCTCTACATTGCAGCCACAACCCATGTGGTGAGCACTGCCATTGTAGTCGAGTGGGAGGAACCCGGCCATGTATATAAAGTACAGCGCCCAGTCTACTTCATCAGCGAGGTGCTTACAGAATCAAAAGTACGCTACCCCCAGGTCGAGAAGCTATTATATGCTATCTTGATCATGTCTCGCAAGCTACGCCACTACTTCGACGCTCACTTGGTTGTTGTAGTCACCTCCTTCCCAATCGGCGACATTCTCCACAACCGGGATGCGACAAGACGAATTTCAAAATGGGCGGTCGAGCTGTGCTCTCACGCCATCGATTTCATCCCACGTGCTGCCATCAAGTCACAAGCCTTGGTGGATTTCGTTGCTGAGTGGACAGAAATACAACAAGCGGTGCCAGAAGAACCACTCGAGCATTGGATCATGTACTTCGACGGGTAAATGAAGCTTGAAGGAACCGGCGCAGAAGTACTGTTCATATCTCCAAAAGGCGATCAACTCAAGTATTTGCTCCAGATCCTCTGGAAGGCCACCAACAATGAAGCGGAATATGAAGCTCTACTGCACGGGCTACGCTTGCCCGCTTCCCTTGGCATCAAGCATATGGTGGTCTACGGCGACTCCACAGTGGTCATCAACCAGGTTAACAAAGATTGGGACTGCACCAAGGAGAACATAGACACATACTGCATGGAGGTCCGCAAACTCGAGAAGCACTTCCATGGACTCGAATTTCATCACGTCCTTAGGGACAACAACATGGCTGCTGATGCACTTTCCAAGCTTGGTTCCCACCGAGCGCAAGTACCGGGTGGTGTTTTCGTCCATGAGCTGTTACAACCATCCATCAGAGAGCAGGAAGTACGGCCGACTACAACACCCCCTCATCAGCAGGTCATGGTGATTACAGCCGAGTGGACAAAGCCCTTCATCGAGTACATCCTACACCAGAAAGAGACCGAAGATAAGGTGGAAGCCGAGCAAGTCATCAGGGGAAGCAAGCACTACATAGTAGTCGGCTCCACCCTCTTTCGACGCGGTGCATCATCTGGAGTCTTGATGAAGTGTGTCCCTCCAGAAGTTAGACAAGAGATCCTTGAAGAAATCTATGGTGGAATCTATGGCAACCACGCTGCCCACCGCACGATCATTGGCAAGGCCTTCCGGTCCAGGTACTATTGGCCATCTGCAGTGGCCGATGCAGAAGAAATCGTGAAGACGTGCCAGGGCTGCCAATTCTTTGCCCGGCAAGCTCACGTCCCCACAACCGTCCTCAACACAATACCAACCTCTTGGCCCTTTGCATGCAGGGGGCTTGATATGGTTGGACCACTCAAGACTGCACCAGGGGGATTCCGGTATCTCTACATAGCGATTGACAAGTTCGCAAAGTGGATTGAAGTCAAGCCGCTAGTCAATGCTGCAGCGTCAAAGGCGGCCGAGTTCATCCAGGACATTGCTCACCGCTTCGGCGTCCCGAATCGCATTATCACTGATCTTGGCTCCGAATTCACAGGGAGCGAGTTCTTTGACTTTTCTGACAACCTGGGAATTGTAGTTCGCTACGCATCGGTGGCGCACCGACGTGCCAATGGACAAGTTGAGAGAGCTAACGGCCTCATACTCCAAGGACTCAAGCCAAGGCTCTATGAACCGCTCAAAAAGTACGGCGGCAAGTGGGTGCAAGAGTTGCCAGCCGTGGTATGGGGGCTCAGAACCCAGCCTAGCCGCGCGACGGGGCAATCACCTTTCTTCCTAGTCTACGGCTCAGAAGCAGTACTCCCGGTGGACATCAAGTACAATGCTCCAAGAATCCAAAACTACTCGGAGGAAGCAGCAGAGCAAAGTAGAGCAGAAGATGTGGACATGCTAGAAGAAGCGAGGCTAGTCGCATTGATCAGGGCAACCAAGTACCAGCAAGAACTCAGGAGGTATCACGACCAAAACATCCAAGCAAGGTCGTTCAACATCGGGGACCTAGTCCTCCAGAGAATTCAAAGCACAAAAGATCAACACAAGCTATCTTCGCATTGGGAAGGCCCCTTCATAGTATCAAGGGTCATCGGCCCGGGTACTTACCAGCTACAGTGGAAAGACGGAACAGAGGTGCCCAATGCTTGGAACATTGAGCACTTGCGGCGTTTTTACCCTTAAAAAAGATTTAGGAGTTGTTAAGAGTCAATAAAAGTCAGTCCTTTCAATGTACTGATGACGGCTTTTCAGCCAAACGATAATAAAGTGTCTATATTCCATTGTCATCAAGCTTAGAATTCGGATACATGTATCATGCTACGCTTGCTCGCTAAGTAACGCATATACAAAAATGTTTTGGATCATGCCAGGTTGTTTAAAAGCAATCCAGACAGGCTACATTCAAACACAAGCCACCTACTTTTTGTTTCTACACAGAAGGATCGGGCAAACCAAAATACAGATAACAAGTACTCTTGTTGACAAAACATTAGTATTTACATCTAATAAGTTCATTACAAAAGGATTCTTTTAAAGTACAAAAGAACCAAGAACTTCAAGCGGGAAACAATTTTTTTCGCCGTGTACATGAACATGTCCCGAGCACATGAAGGGTTAATTCTACCCTGAGTAATGCTCAACTGTTGGGCAGGAAACCATGATCGGACCACGCCGAGTACTTCCGTTGGCAGTACGCTCGCACCTGCCCAGGAGTTGCTCGGAGATGATCAATGAGGGGAGGAGCAGAACCACCCGCAGGTGTTGGGGGATTGGCCTGTCAAGGAAACGCCTTCACCCGGTTACCTTGTTTCAGGTTCAAGGAAATTACCTTCGCTACTTATCCCCAAAAGGAAATTGCCTTCGCTTATGACAGACAGAAGTTCACCGTACTCACATGCGAAGGCAGTCTGTGAGCATCACCCACTCGAGTTCGGTTTCTCTTACCTTCGCTAGGAGATTGACATTGATTGGCGGCCTGCTACACATGGCGCTAAGCAAACACTTAATGGTGATGCGAGGATATTGCGAGGCCTTAAATTGCCTTCGCCACCATGACCGTTTTTGAGGGTGCGAAGGCGATTCCCAGGTTTTACTTGCGTATAGTTTGGTTCAACTTTTTGTACAGGCCTAAGACAGGTTTGGGTGATGGCGACGCATTTCTTCTCTGAGCAGGAGAAGGCGCCGTTCAACTGAAGGAGCTCAGAGGGGGTGAAGGTGACAGAGGTCGTGGGAGGCACTGTGAAGGCAGCGTGGACCAAGTCCAAACCGAGTCAAAGACGGAGTTGTTGGTCCGCGCATTCACATTGAGACGTGCGAATGTACTCTAATACCCCTGGAAAATATATGTTGTATAGTCTAGAGGATGATGCCTGATTTGTAGGGGTATAAGGGGATTGTAAAATGTGCCTCTTGACCTCCCTATAAAAGGGGACCTCCCACCAACGTGTAAGGCTGATTCCCGAGAACACTATTGATAATAATTTACTGTTGCTTGTCTCTGTTCTCTGTCTTGGCTGTTGTTTGGGCTCATTGGCTTCGGCTATATCCCAACAGCAGGTACCTTGGCATACACATCGACTAGCGGAGTAGCAGTCTCTTTGAAGGACTCAAGCTCCGCACCACGACGGTTGACTTCCACGCGGAGAGCTTGGATCTCATCCTCTTGGTTGCAGATCTTGGTCATGTCTTGAATGAGCTATGCATCGGCGTCCGCGTGCATTTTCTTGAATGAGCTATGCATCGGCTGG
>CM014277.1:34660651-34671760 GCA_004135705.1 Alloteropsis semialata
GACGAATTGGCTCTGCATCCTGGACAAGATCGATGATATTTTGGTGAAGGAGTGCAGATATATCAAGCAACTTCGCTTTCACCTCGGCAGATAGCAAGCTTTGCCCAGAACTGATTTCTTCCTCTTCAGTTTGTAGCCGATCAAAATCGACTGATATGTTCTGGCTGGTTTGAGGGGTATCTTGAGCCTGCAAAAGAGATAATTAGATATAATATCAAAAGGCTGATATGATTATATCGGGCTAAAAGGCTTACTTGTTTCCAGGCTAGTTCTTGCTCGGGTCCGATTAAAGGGTTGTTGCTACCCTGAATGTTTACTTGAGCAATCTCAAGATCCGTCAAGACATTCTGAATGATTTGGGAGAATAAAGATAAGTTGGCTATCAATTATTAAAGAAATTGATCAATGATTATCATTACTTCTGTAGAGTCAGATGATCGGACCTGTGGAGGAGTTACTGGTTGATCTTCTTGGAAGCCTTGATCTATTTGTGCTTGAGGTGGCGGGCCTGATTGACGAGGCGACCCAGTTATAGTCCTCTCAGATGAAGACGAATGACCCGAGTGTTCCTGGATTGGGCTTGACTGCATCTGAATAGGGCTTGATGATTTTTGAGGGTCCGATTCTGGGTCTTCCCCAGCCGATAAATTTGGAGACTTGGTCGGGCTGGACCGAGTTGCAGATGATTGTCCAATGGTCTGATTTTGCAAGAAAATTGGTTTCGATGAAGAAGATAATTGAATTTGATGAAATTTTAAAAGGCTTACCAGAGTAGTCTTTGGACGCTTGACAATTTTGGAGGACACTGACTTCTTCCTTTTCCTACTGTCACTAAGAGCCGACAGTAGGTTGCCAATGGTTGGGGAATCACAGCCGATCCACGGATCTGGCGAGATGTTGCTATAAACAACCGGCTTCCCAGATTGAGTCACCGTTGGGGGAGAGCGGTCAATGTCCTAACGAAAGGGAAGTTTCAGATTTAACCAATTAAAATGATGTAAAGAAAAGGGGCAAGCTTGCAGATATTACCTCTGATCTGCCCTTGAAAGTAGGGTGCATCTTCCGAACATAATTCTTGCAGGCGATGCAGAATAGATGCTGACGCCATTCGGCCCACCACGTGTTGAAGGTCCGATGAGCCATGAGACTGATTGCCTAAGTGTCCAGATTGGTTTGATCAAGGGAAGGCTCGAACTCCAAAAGGCGATCCCATTCTACACCGGAATCAACTTTTCCCCTTGGGAAGATCCGATCGGTTAAAACTAGATGAGGCGGGAGCTGTCCAATGCCAAACTGACGAGCGACCAGATTTGAATGGTAGTACTCGTAAGATGATTGTCCTGGTTTGCTCAGACTATGGCCGATCGGGAGGAATTGAGCATTGATGCAGGTTCGGAAGATAGCAAGGGCTTCTGTATCAGTCTCCACGATCATGCCGAATCTGAATTTATAGGGCAGCTCATATTCATCGGCATGATCATACAAGAACCAGAGCATTTTGTCATCAGCAATACCTCTATAAAGAAGAGCAAAATACTTGGAAGATTCCTTGCCCGATAATTTCTCAGCAGGGAAACCCATGGCAGCTTCACCAAGCGAAGTACATCGGCGCCAGGTGATCTCTTCCGATTCAGGCTTGCTTTCTGGGAATTTGATCTTTCGAAAATCTACTTTGACGGCCTTGCTCAGATGTAGCATCAACCACATCTGAATGAACCACCATGGCCCGCCAAGGTTGGTGATGGGTGATCCGGTCCTCAGGCGCTTAGCGACTTGGTGAAGCAGATTGTAGATACTGGCCGAGGTTGATGACGTGATTACTTGCCAGCGATTCGGCCAAATGTTGAAAATTGGCCGTCGGACCAAGAGTAGTGCCACAGAAGAAGAATCTGTCCAGCCACATGTTCAGAAAGGCCGCATGCTCACGATCAGTTACCGGTCCGGTCCGATGATGACTCTCCATATATCCTTTCCAGCCGCCACAGTTTTTAGTTTTGAAATGGTGACTTAATTTGACATTAAGTCTGAGAGGAAGCTTGTTACTGGTGACGTTGAGGCCGAGGAGCATGACCACATCGAGCAATGTTGGGGTCATCGGACCATGACCAAAGATGAAGGCATTCATTGCATCGGACCAAAAATGCGATGCGGCAATCAGGAGGTTCTCATTCTTGGCAATAGGTCCGATGCTGAGGCCAATACATTGGGCGATGTCTGATCTATCCCAGATTGCAGATTTGGAGGCCGATACTCTTAGATACCAGTCTTTCCATCCGGGGAGAACCGTCGGCCAGGAACGAAATGCATTCTTCCAATCTTCAAGATCGAATCCGGAAGTTTTGAATGGGATGCGCAAGGTTTCCAAATTGATAATCTCGGTGGGGTCCAGATCTCCCATTGGACCAAGAAAATAAACCCCATGAACATTGCCTACAGGAATTAGGGTTTGGGCACGAATGTCCTAGAAGAAGGTTGCGAAATGAGGACAAGATTTAAAAGCCGAGTTCCAGAAGATGCGGAAAATAAAATCGGATTCAGTAGAATACCTCCGGGATTGGATGACGTACTTCTCCTATTGATGGTCCTGCGGGCGTCGAAGAGGAACCTGAGGCGAAGAAAGTCGATGAAGAGGAGGCTGAGGAATTTGCTGCTGCCGCCATTGTCGAACTTGAGGCTGCCGCCATTGTCGAGGTCATAACCGCCGCCATTGTTGAGGTCGTGACTGCAGCCATAGTAGAAGGCATAGCAGATGGAGAACCCGCTGGAGCGGATGCGGAGATGAGAGCAGATGTAGAAGACTGGAGGGCGCCCATGGAGGATGATTGAGCCATTTGAAGTAGTTTTGATGTAGGTTTGAATGAATGTGAATGGCCGCTCGGGAGAGAGGAAGAAGAAGATGAGCAGTGTAAGTTCTCGGCAAGGAAGGAGAGGTGAACAGCGTGGCCGCCGGCGGTAATTTTATAAGGTGAAAACAGCTATGGCTCGAGAATCGAGGAACGGCACAGTGCAGGGATGGAAAGTTTCGGCACGAAAATCGATGGAGGAGTTATGATGACGGATACGAATTTTGGAATAAAATATATTTTATCCCAAAATTGGGGGGCATGTGTTGACACCAGATTTTCGCACCTGACATGCTGAGTCAGATTGTGACGTGGTAAGGTTGGGACTGCGCAGTGGGCCCGTTGAATGGTCAAACAGAAGATGACAGAAAAGGAAGCCGATGCTGAAGAGGAGTCCGATGAAACAAGAAGTCCGATCTGATGATGGAAGAAGGGCGCGTCGGCTGAGGAGGAAGCGTATTAGATGCAGGGACTATTTCCTTTTTGAAGGCGTATTGAGAGTCCCATTCTATATTAGATTTAGTTTTCTTTATTCGCAAGTTAATCTGGTCCGATCAGGACTCTCCATGACCAGGGTATAAATAGGAACCCTCGTCCATTGTAAAAAACTATTCTCACAATCAATACAACCCGGCTTCACTCCAAAAACCCTAGTAGTAGTTACCGACGAAGCTCATTGGTGGACGGGCTGCATCAGTTCTGATCTCCGGCTTACCAGTAAGTTAGTCAATTTATCGAACTAGTATAGGCTTTGAATTGAGGCGCATCGCCCTTTCTCGTTTATACTGTTCAACCGATTTATCTCTGGATAAGCAAGATTGATATAGATTCCCTACGTCGGAGCTAGATCAATATTGATTATCCAACAGATTATCGTTTATCGGACTGCACTTTAAGTCTAGATTCCCTACGTCGGAGCTAGATATCAAGATTAGGCTAGATTCCCTACGTCGGAGCTAGAGTAATCTTGGTTACTAAAGGCAGTTTTTGCGGTTTGTTTGGAGTTGCTAGATTGGTTTAGATCTACGCCATGTGAATCAATTCTACTTCAACGGCTTTGAGCATTGGTCTTGGTCCGATTTAAGCAATATTTATCTTACAGCATCGTTCTAGGTCCGATTCTGCTTTGTGGTTTAATCTGGTTGTTCTTTGAGTATTGCACTGGTGTAGATTCCCTACGTCGGAGCTGGATCTTTGCAATACGATTAGATTAATCTTTGATTGTCATGCTTGGTTTAGATTCCCTACGTCGGAGCTAGATTCATCTTGATTAGTCAAAGGAAGCTTTGGTTATGCCTTATTGTTATTTGAATGTTAAGTGTGGTTTAGATTCCCTACGTCGGAGCTAGGTCATGCTTGATTATTTGGTAGCATATCTTAGAATCAGAACGATCCTGTTAATGTTTTATCTGCTTATTTGCTTGATCTGGTCAACACCTGTGCGAGCATCTTGTTTAGTTGTTAGATTGGTAAGTTGAATTTGACTATCTAGCTATCTGATTTGATCATAGCTGGAGAAATCTAGATTCCCTACATCGAAGCTAGATTTCTCTGAAAAAGTTATGGTCCGATTGGCTAGTTAGATGGTCTGATAAGATGAGTCAAACTGGCAACTAGGCGAGGTGGACAATGTATCGGCTTACACTTTGATTATTTAATATTTTGTCTAAAGACACAGCTGATCCATTACTTTACATATCGGCCTTGTTTTATGCTTTACTTTATTGTTCAAAGGCTGATCTGTTATATCAATCAAGGTCCGATCCTGATTGGTCCGATTCTGAGGTCCGATTCGGTGTCTGAATGAGGTCCGATTACTCGGTCCGATTGACGTCATCAATGAAGTCCGATTTTGAGGTCCGATTGGTATCGGCCGACACGTGCCTGATTGGGTCTTGGCTAAAATTCGACGTTACTCCATCGTCTGAAATAGAGCCGGCACAATCAAAGAGTAATTTAACTGTTTTATTCCTTGTCAATTTCAGAGTCAAATTGACTGGCACGCTGCGAACCTGAACTGGAGTGTGGGCTGGCACTGGAGTGAAGCAAATCTCCCTGGTCTTCGTGTGCTGCACGCGGAGGATACGACCGCCGAGTTTCCGCGTCAACACCCCCCATAGTAGGCTAGCCGGTATAAAAAAACTGACTGTTGGCGTGCCCGGTAGGAGCTCTCGTCGATAATCGTTCAGCAAGCTCGATGGCACCAGTCATCATCAACTGCGACGGCGACATGGCATTTGAGAAAGGCGCTACCTTTGTCTTCAGCACCTGGGTCTGCACGACGGACGGCGCGGGCAATTTCGACCGCGTCCTCAAGTCACCGACTCTGGAGCAACTCGCCGACAAGCTTGACGAGATCGCGCCCCTGGGTCCGAATACAACTCGGGCTCAGGGAACCTCGGGTTCGAACTCAACTCGGACTCAAGGAATCACTCTTCCTAGCCCGATTCCAACTCGGGCTGGGAAGATTCTGAAGCAGGACAGGCAATCCGAGTCGGTTTCTGAACCATCAGCTATGCCAAAATCCGCCAATTCAAAAATCCAGAAGAAAAGGAGTCCAGCCACTGCTAAGCGTGAGGCCGACACCCCGAGCCGATATCCCTTTGGACTCGTGGGCCCCACCTCCGCTTTCCAGGCGGCGTCTTCAAAACAACTCCGATCTCTGGTCCAATTCGACGAACTTCCCCTGAACAGGGAAACAAGTCGGACTCATCATTACTTCAACCCCCGAAGGACGATTTGTTCACTGGCCGAGACGCAAGCCAACGCTTGGAGCAACACCACAGGAGGACCTAGACATGTCTCGCATCATCGCGTGCGTCGATCCACTCCTGTTTCAACACGGACAACCCCTGAATTCTTCAAACAGCCGCGGCTCAACAGCCCCAGTAACTTCAAGCACAGGAAGCTACTCACCAGGGCATCAAGCCATGGTGTCGGATTTATGAGCCCGGCAGTCCACACAGGGTAGCCTACGTGGTTGATTTGTTGAGGGACAGATCGAGGATCACAAGACGATGGTAACACAAGACACAAGGATTGAACAGGTTCGGGCCGTCAAGATGACGTAATACCCTACGTCCTGTGTTGGGTGTATGGATTGCTGTGTATGAAGTTCCTGAAGGATCTCCGTAGTTGGGTTCTGTCCTAGGTTGAAGTTCATGTTCTGGAGGGGGGTCCCAAGGCACCTTATATAGTCCGGTTGCCTTGAGTTACAAGTCGGCTAGAGAACATAACCTACCCGAAATACAAGGATCTGATCCTATAATGATTACAGATATCTTTCCCTATAATTCCGGCTAGTTTATCTTGATCTCCGATCTTCTTGCGTGATACGCCGCCTGCTTCCTTGCCGCGCGCACCGTCGTAGTCATCCCGGTTCGTCCGACTGGTGGGCCTCCCGAGTGGTGGGCCACCCAGTCTGACAAACCGGCCCGATAGCACTCGGATTGGGCCGCCCCTGCTGGTTGGGCCAATCCGCCTTCTGGGTACCCCCGGGGGTCTATCCCCGACAAGCCCCCGAGTAGTACGTGGTTGAGCGACAACTCGGCGAGGTCGTGCTGTCTGCTGAGCTTCGAGCTTGCTGCGGTTGGAAGCAAAACCGTGTGATACTGGAGAGAAAAGAGAGCCGTCTGCAACGGATGCGCCGCAAGATGCGTCCGTTGGCCGTAGCCCCCAAGCCTTGAAGCGATTCCAAAGGAATCGGTCCAAGGGTGTGTAGCCTTGCTCTGAGGTCACCAGATAATCAACGGATGCGCCGCGAGGTGCGTCTGTTGGCCATAGCCCCCGAGCCTTAAGGCGATTCCGTAGGAATCGGCTCAAGGCTTGATCGAGGAGCATCTGACTGAATCATCCGGCGTTAATTTCGGCGGCCAGCCCCCGAGCGCGAGGGCCGGAGCGCGCCGAACTCTCGTCCCCGCGCTAGCCCCCGAGCGTCAGGACTGAGGCACGCCGAGTAGTCGTCCCGGCGCTAGCCCCCGAGCGTGAGGGCTGAGGCACGCCGAGTAGTCGTCCCGGTGCCAGCCCCCGAGCGTGAGGGCCGGAGCACGCCGAGTACTCGCCCATAACCTGTAGCAAAAGCATAGTGCAAAGGCAGTATATGGTGCAGCAAAATACAAATCCGAGAAAAAAGTATTCGGCAGCGCATGAAAATGATTCATGCTTCCAGCTTTTTAAGTCTATTAATTTCTCCGGGTAGTTAGCCTGTTACGTTTATGCACCTGATCCCCGATAGCCATAGTCCGTAGCGCAGGGAGCTGGGCCGCGTGCACGCGTAGGAGCGTAAGCGTACGGAAGAGTCGAGGTTTCACGAATTAAGGCGTGTGCCACCCGAGTACTTTAGCGACTCGCGCAAAGGCTTACGGAATTGAGGTTGGAATGTGATCGGAGTGGTCGACGAAAATCATGGAGACACAGAAGAACCACGAGGCGAGAAATCATAAGATATTTAATCGAAAGTAATACTTAGCTTTGGTTTGTATCCAAGTTCTTGAAGATTCCTTTTCCCTCGAACGTTACAGGGAAGACAGTCGTTTCTGGCATGCGGCGACAAGAACAGTCTCCCCCGTGAACACACAGGACTTACCCGTGGTCGGGCAAAACCCAAGGTGATAAGGGTGTCCTGTGCACCTTGATAGGAAAAAGGACGCGTGGCCAAGAGCCACATGCTTGACAATGCTAGGGGAGTCCCTTGTTTCCTGGCAGCCTGAGGCTATAAATACCCATTGGGGAGTTAGAGCTGCCACCCATAGGCGAGAGTATGCACAAGATCTTTCATAGCGAGTGTTCTGGGGGCCTGCGGGTGGATTCATCCACCAGGTGAGTTCATGGAGTTATAAAGCGCGGTGCTAGAAGAGTGCTTGCGATGTACTTGAGGTGTTGATCAGCGTCTGGATGCTGTCCCATTCCCCCCCTCATTCCCATGTGACGAAGGCCATGTGGGATGAAATGCTTTGTAGAGCAAGGGATAGCCGGAGGCATTCGCTAGCAACCCTCAATCGGTGCTGTCTCGTCGACGGCTGCAGTGGTGCTACAAGAGAGCTTGCGATGAGCTCATGTGGGCCAAGCTTGCTTCGGATGCAGCACTAGGCACAGGGACAAGTGCCCAAGGCCGTCACCTTGACAGCTGATGTGTTTGATCTTTGTGACCGGCTTGTGACCGGCTAGCTTTGTACTTTGTAGGCACTTCTTGTTTTGTAAAAGGATTCTCCTCGTGGTTTGTTTTGAGAACAGAGCTTCTGCATTTTGTTTGCCGACAGCGTGAGCCCCACGAGCTGTTGAAGCTGGGCTACGCTCGCTCAACCGCCGTGGCTTGTTTGCAGCGCCAGCCCCCGAGCGTTTTGGGGTGATCGAGCCCAATGGGCACGCTGTCTTCGATGCGGCGCCAGCCCCCGTGCCCGAGTGCCGATCGAGCCTTGGCGGCACGCCACTTGTTTTGCAGTGTCGACTCCCGAGTGGTTCGGGGCCAATCGAGCCCGAGAGGCACACTGTCTTTAATGCGGTGCCAGCCCTCGAGTCCGAGTGCTGGTCGAGCCTTGGCGGCACGCCACTTGCTTTGCAGTGTCGACTCCCGAGTGGTTCGGGGCCAATCGAGCCCGAGAGGCACACTGTCTTTAATGCGGCGCCAGCCCCCGAGTCCGAGTGCTGGTCGAGCCTTGGCGGCACGCCAAATTCTTCATCTTGCCCGAGTGCTTGGAGTCGTTTTTTACCGTTGACGTTCCAGACGTAACGGTTCGCGTGGGCATTCAACGGCTCTTTTTCCCGTTGCAGCCTCTTCCGTTAATCGCGCCGTCTCGCGGTAATTTTGGGCGTTGTGAGCGCCATAAAAGGCTAGGGTTAGGTCTTGACCGGGAAATTACTGTTCCGAGATCCATTCCCCCTTCTCTCCATTCCTCATCCAGCCGCCACCCGAGCCTTTCTTCGCATCTAGATCCGCCCCGCGGATTTAGCCATCACGAGGAGCGCAGCCACGCGAATGCGAACAAGGCGTTCCGTGCCCAAAGCAATGGCGCCGAAGAGGAAGCTCTCCGATCTCCCCAAGTCAGACAAGATCCCCTCCCCTGTGGTCGCATAGGCACGGGGAAGGTCACCACGGAGATGCTGGAGGAGATGGTGTAGCGGAGTATCCTTCCGCCTCAAGCAGTGGTGGAATGGCGCCCAAGCGCCAAGGAGGCCTTCCCGTCGGAAAACTCCGGCGAACTGGTGCTCTTCAAGCCGTTCTTCGAGGCGGGGTTCGGTCTGCCGACGGGGGCCTTCTTCCGGGGCCTCCTTCACTTCTACGGGATCGAGGCCGTCCACCTCAACCCCAACTCAATCATGGCGATCTCCGTCTTCATCCACCTGTGCGAGGCCTACCTGGGGATCACTCTCCATTTCGACTTGTGGAAGTACCTTTACTGGTTGAAGCCTCAGCCGAGCGAGGAGAAGATGGTCGTCGTGGGAGGCGCTGGATTCATGCTGCGCCAAGGACGAAAGGACGAGTACTTCGACATCGCCCTCAACACCTCCAACGAGGGCTGGAAGTCCGAGTGGTTCTACGTCGGAAACCACGCTCCGACAATCCCTTGCCACGCTGGAGCGCGGCCACAGATCAAGAGTTGCTGGAACGAACTTCCAGCGGACTGTCATTTGCCCGAAGTGAAGGAGCTCCTTGGGATGATCAAGGAGCTCAAAGATCGGGGTTTGACAGCGGTCGGCGTGGCCTGCAACTTCAGTCGGCGGCTGGTGCAGCCAATCCAGGAGAGGAAGCACCCGGGCTTCGAGTACTCGGGCCGGGAGGACCCTACCCGGGGGGCCCACCGGACGGTGGGCAAGGAAGAGATGAAGGCGTGCGTGGGCGGATTCTTCCTCGGCCACGTGTCGGAGAAACATCAACCGCGCTCATTTTCCTTGAAGAGGCCTGCTCCACCGGTAAGTCTTCATTCAGAGTGCTTTGTCGCGTTGGTTTTGATTCTGATTTTTAATTTTGATCTGATCGTCCGTTGGCCGTCTGATTTTGCGGCCCTCGCAGGATCGGGTCTTCGAGTATTTTTCCCCTTCTCCGCTTCTAGAGGACTCGCCTAGGAAGGCGTACCTGGGGGTAGCGGCTCCGGGCGATCAAGGCGACGCCCCGACGGAGGGTCCAGTCAGCCCGCCTGCTCCCCTAGAGTGGGCGGCCAGTGACACGGAGGGTTCCCTGAGCCCTTCGGATGAAGAAGTGGAGGAGGCCCACCCAAGGAAACGGCGGGTGGCGATTGCAAAGGTTGGGACTCGCAGTGGGCGTGTCTCGAAACCGGTGGCGTCTGGGGCCGGCGAGGCGGCTGACGACGACTCGGCCACGCTCTCCGACGAGGCGCCGTCCGTCCAGGAAGCGGTGGTGCATGCGGCGCCGCCTCCTAAGAGGAAGCACTCGAGGAAGATGACCGCGAAGAAGGCGGCTGCGCAGCCGGCCAATCAGCCGGTTGCCGGCTCGGACGCCGATGTTGATGAGCTGGGAAGACCTTCCCCGGCCGTCTTGGAGAGGGAGGAAGAGGAGAAGGACGAAGCAATGTCCGACTCCTTATTCCAAGAGCAGGAGCACGCCCGGGCCAAGGGCGTGTCGGTGGAGGAGAAGCGGCGGATGATGGCGGAAGCTGTTGTCCAGGCTGCTGCGGATGCTAGGCCGGTCTCCGATCTGGGGACCAGGCCGATCCTGACAACGGCTACGGCGCAGCGGCGGCCCAAGCTCCAAATCTTTCGGCCCCGAGTTGTTGTGGTGAAGAGTACTCAGTAAGTCTTCGATTCTCATCTTTCTCTTGTAAGTCGTTATTTCCGAGTTCCTAATTTAACTTTTGACTTCTTTTTTCAGCAAATCCTCCAATGTTGATGGCGCAGCGGCCAGCGGGACGGGATCGCCGACTGCTACCCCGCAAAAAGCGAGTTCTCCCCCGGCTACACCTGTTGGCGCGCCACCTTCAGGCGTGGTGCCTGGTGTGACAGACTCGGCCCAGGGGTCAATGGCGCCGCAACCAGAACAGGTGCCAGCCAGGCCTGCACCGGAGGACGACGTGGTCGGGACCGGGTCGGAGAACGTGGAGGCACCGAGGACGGAGGGCGCGCAGGGCGAGGCCGGAGGGACGTCGGCTCCCCCGAGTAGTGGCGCTGGGGATGCTGCAGCGGACCCTTCGGTGCCAGCCTTGCACGCGGGCAAGGATGCCGCTGCTCAAGGAGAGGTTCTCCAAAAGCAGTCGGAGGACCCGGGGACCATGACGGTCCCCGCGATTGATGCCAGAGCGGCAGAGGAGGAGGT
>CM014277.1:34672760-34684757 GCA_004135705.1 Alloteropsis semialata
GGCGATAGCCGCGCTGCATTCTTTGGTCATCTTGATGGTGCTTGGCGGTGGCATCTCACGCTTGTTCAAAATTATATCTTTGAAGTAGCGAGAGTATGTTGGAACTTGTAGAGCGTCCAAAAGCGGTGTATTGATGTTCAACCTGCGAACCGCTTCAACAAATTTTTTGAAATGCTCATCAATTTTACCTTTGTGGTAACGTGGCCTCGAAGGAAGAATCTTTGTATCTTCATCGATCATCTCAAACTCCGGCTCTTGGGTGACTATTTCCGGTGCGGGAGTAGGTGCCTTCTCCTTTTGATGTCATCTCAGCTTCAACACTTGTCTTAGGCTTCCTTGCTCCGGCCGGGTGTTCGGGATCTTCGGTCTCCTTCCCCGAGCGAGTTTGAATTGCTTTTGCCATCTTCGGATTTTGAGGTTGCCCTGGTAGTCTTCCTTCATTACTAGGTAGGCGTCTGGCTAGCTGGGTCACTTGTGTCTCTAGCATCTTCATCATGTTGAGCACTTGGTGGTTAGAGCTTCCGACCTCCGTCACCTTGCCATCAATGTTCTCCAATATCTTGTCCACAGTCTTGAACTTGGCGACGGTGTCCTTGTTGATCTTGCATTGCTCCTCCATGAACTCCTTCAATTGTATACGAAGAGGCACCAAGTTTTGAAGAGATGAGCTTGCATTAAATTGAGGTCTACCTTGCCCGTAGCGGAAGTAGGACGGTGGGGACAAATCCCCTTTCCTCATGTACTCGAGCACTTTAGCTTCCTCTGGACAATTCTTCTGGACATGGCCATACTCTCCACAATCTTCACATGTGGACCTTGCTTCGGCTGCCTTCAAATCAAGAGCATGGGCTTCCTTCTTGTCCACCTCCATCTTCTCCAACCTTCTCATGAGTGAATCGATCTTCCCTTCTAGTATTTCTTCACGCTCCACTTGCAAAACACTTTTAGCAACTCCCGCGGATGGTGTAGGATGCAGCCGTCCCGATGATGCCCACGCATCATTATGCACCACCTTCTTGAATAGCTTGAGAGCTTGAGTTGGGGTTAGCTCAATAATGGATCCCCCAGCCGATGCATCGATGATTGCCCTTGATGCGATCGTGAGGCCTTGGTAGAACTTCTGGACAATATCCTCCTTCAGAAACTTGTGATGTGGCACAACTCGGATGTAGTAGTTGAAGCGCTCATAGGCTTCCGCAATAGTCTCCGTCGGGATTTGCGCAAAGGTAGCGATCTTGTTGCACAAAATCTGAGTCTTGCCCGGCGAGTAGAACTCCGTCATGGAAGCTTTCATCAAGGCATCCCAACTTTTCACCGTCTCCGCCGGTACAAAATGAAACCATTGAAGTGCCCTCCCAAGTAGAGAGAATGGAAAGAGCCTTGCTCTAACTTGGTCTTGAGTTACTCCTTGCATATCGAAGGTGTGACATAGTTGGATGAATGCTTGAAGGTGAAGGTTGGCATCTTCTTTTTCGGTGAAGGGCGAGCTTTGCACCATACGAATGGTTGAAATCTTGATCTCGAATGGTCCTTCGACATCGCCAAGGTCTTGGATAGGCAAATCCTTGACGTTCAGGATGCATAGCTCTCCGATCGTGCATTTCGCCATCTCGGGTTGCGGTAGCGGCTTCCTTGGACTTGGTGGTGGAGTAGATGATGAACTTTCGGCCTTGCTTTTCGGATCTACTAATTGTTGGCATTTCTTAGCATCACCACTACTGGAGTGATGGTACTAGAGATGCCTTAATATAAATCTTAGCGTTATACAAGTTCTGCAAGCGCACAGAAGTACATTGTAGCATTTCACCCGGGAGTATTCCAGAGTATCGTATTTATTTCCTCAGGGAAAGCGTATGGCAAAGTAATATATTTTCCAATGTATCAACTATATCATAATTAATATGCCAGGACTAGGTCAGGGGATAAAATGATATGAAAGATTGAGTATGTTGACACACAGAAGATTTCACTGCTCATTATGTAAGTCTAGTTAGTATGAAGGTCCTACGAGAGAACTAGGGATTCTATGTACTTCTTACAAATGGGTTACATTCATTACAAGTGTATCCTATACAAGCTTAGCAGTTGATACATGTTAGAGGACAAATCGAGGAGTCATGGGATCCCCTCATCCAAGGGTACTGTCACGATGTTTATCACTAAGGCCTGCAAACGCCCAAACCCAAACGGCGAGGATTACAAAGGACGGACAGGGCTGTCACCACCTGCCGTCTACCTCTGAATACGTGGAGTAGGGTATCCCCAACGGTATTCCATAACCCAAACACCATGTTTGTAATATGAAATATATCTTTACCAATTGTACGGAAAGGTAAAGAACAATCATAGAGATTCATTGGGCCATTGCCATAACATGCACCTTCCAAACTAAGGTGTAAGACATACAGCTCATATGATGAACACACAAGACTATAAGTCAAGTAACAAAGGTAAGAAAGTAATTCCATTAAGGTTCTAAGTCTTACAAATAAGCTAAGGATACAAGATAACTGAGCTCTAGGCTTACCAAGACTCCTTCGGAAACCTGTAGAAGCTCAACTCCTAGAACTACTTCTCTACTAACTAAGACTATGACTTGTAACACTTGGAGCTCTTCCTTCTGGTGTGTGTTGTACAGGAGGCATTGGCACCTATTTATAGTACTTGGGGACGGTTTAGGGTCGGTACAAGGCGGTTGAGGGCGAGTGGGCCCACCCCCGAGTCGGCCGATCCGTGGACGTCGCCCGACCGTCAGATGAACCAACTGAAGTCATACACGATGTAGATTTGCTACTGAAGACGATGTGGATACGCCAGAGAAGGGAGGACCGCAACGGCCGCAAGACTGGGTCGGCCGACCTGGCCAGGTCCGCCGACCTGGTCCAGGCACGTTTTGCCTTGATCTTCTTCTGAGTCGCTGGAATGTGGACCTTGGTACTCGTGGTAGATGTGTATGAATTCTTGGAGTAACTGTTGATTCTCATGTGGGCCCATCAATCCTTGTAATCCTCCTTATCCTTCTTGTCATCCCTTGGATATAACCATCATTGATTCAACGTTCTGGATGACACTAACTTGTGCTTCTTCTGCATGGCTAAAGTTAGGCTTGGATGGACATTAGGCCAGGTCGGCCGACCTGAAGGGGTCGGGCGACCTGGGCCTGGCCCTGTTTTACCTCATCTTTTGGCCCATATCTCTTGCAATCAAATAATCTCCATGTACAAGTGGAACTATGTTATTTGAAATAAAATCCTATTGATCATTACTAATTTATTTCATTTTATCATATTGGCGTTACAAAATAATTATGACTTAACAAACGCCAACAAACTCCCCCAAGCTAAGACCTTTGCTCGTCCCGAGCAAAACTTGGAGAGTTAGAAACATAGGATCAGAATTGCTTACTTCCCATAAAAGAAACTTTTCAATAAGGAAGCAATTCATAACTTGATTAAGTTGGCAAAGATTAAATCATCCCTTTTTACCTTATCACTCATAGGGCTTTTTAGCTTTTTCTTCATCTTGAGCGGTTGAAAGCCAGAACAACTTAGCGAGAGCACTTTTCCCTAAACCTTTGTTCCACCATCACACCGGAGGTTTTAAAAAAAAACTTTTGCAAAGAAAAACACAAGACTCCTCAAGTGACTCTCAAGTCGCTCAATTGTGTTTATACCTCTACCATCACTCCTCTCAATTTCCCTCAAAAGAATAAACAAATGGGGTTCATAAATGGGAAACTATTGTTTCACACATGCATTGCTTATCTTGTTGAGTCAAATCCAGAATCAATGAAGAATTAAATCATACACTTAAATTGGAGTGTGCAAGTGTGGATATATGGCACTGGAAGAATGAACTCCTTTTAGAGAATTTCTCTTCTTTAGAAACTTTGCTATAAAGCTTGGCTCCTCTTTTTTTTCATGGACTAGACTTATGTCCATATCTTTTATTCTCTTATTTGGCTTTCATCGGGAGCCTAAGCCTTATTCCTTGAAATATTTTTGGAGAAGAGTCTCCTTGGAGTACTTTATTCTAACGAACAAGTGATAGGCATGCTGCTTACTCCCAGGATAGAAGTATTGCAAAAGTGGTGACGTGTATGTGACTCCAATTTTTAAGAGCATGAAGTAAATCTTACAATGATCGCAATGAACTTGACAGAACTCAAAACAAATACACATGCTTTTTGCACGTGGTTTGGAATATGAGGCTCTGGTAGGATCTTCACTCTTCACTGAGGATTCTAGACTTTTGTTCTTTTTGAAATAAAAACTCCGGGATCAGATTTCACTGTGGTAAAGATAAAGCAACTCTAGCTTATTATCTCTTAGCTCCCAACAACCTAGAATCAGATTTAGCATTTGCTACCCACAAGTTTTAAGTTTCCAAGGAAGTCATTAATTTAAGCCAACAAATTCAAGACACAAATGCCTGCCTTATTGAGACTTGCATAAATTGGGAAAGTCATAGCAAATGTTCATCACTTCCAACTAGAGCTTCATCTTTCATTCGTTTCCATTTTCATCATCTTTTTTTAACAAGATAAAAGAAAACAAGGAGAATGGTTCAGACAACTTACCTGTACACTGGACTTTTCACTGCTGGCGGTAACGAGGGTCGTTAGGGTCGAAGCCTTGGGACCGAAGGTAGGCAGTTAGGTTCTGGTTGCCCGCCTGGATGCTGTTCTGGAGGGTGTTGAAGTTCTGTGCTGACTGGTCCCACCAAGCTTGCGACTGCTGCACATGCTGGGTTAACGTATCATCAATACGGTGAGTGGTTACCTCAAGGGTTCCCATGCGGTTGGATAACCCATCCATGCTGCTGCGCCAGTCCCTTGCCGAAAAGGAACGTCGGGCGTCGAACGGAGGAGTGCCGCCACTTGAGCTAGACGACTGATGATAGCGCGGGTCTTGGGGATTCCATTGTGCGTGCGGCGCTTCATGCCATCCCGAACCTCCTGCCATGTATGGTGGAGGCGGCTGCAGCTACTCCCAGTTTGATCCTTCAGGTATGTACGGCGGAGTTGGAGGCTCCCATGCTGATTGTGCTTGTGGCACTCCGGCTTCTCCCCGTCGGGACATGCTTCTTGTCACCCTCCCTGTCACGCTTTGCCTGCCTTCCTGTTGCAATTCCAACAAAAGTGTTTTGCATCTGTACAACCAGTATTCCGGTGCTGGCAACGGAATTCTGGTTGTGCTATTATGATAGACCATAACAAGCTTTTGGTCTATGGCATGAGTAACAAGGTGACTCTGAACAAAATGAGACTCGTCCAGAGTTGGGCGAGGCTGCGGAAGGAACTCGACTCGATAATTGTCTAAAAGGCCCATCGACTCAAAAATGCGAGTAACCAAAGAAGTGCATTCAATGGGACCTTGCCTTTTAAAAACACCCATCCATTGATCAATCATGAAAACAACAGGTGAGACTTTTATCTTCTTAACCATTGCATATAACAATTTTAATTCGTCAATGCGCACGGTTCGAAGATCATTTCGAGGAAATAGAGTCATGGCAAGCCAGCGGTGCATGAAACGAAGAGTGGGATTATGAATGTGACTAGTTCTAGGGGGAGTGCCATCTGTGATACCCGAGATATCCCGCCAAAAGGGTTCTCTCACAAAATGCCTCAAAACTTTATCAACTTCCAAACTGCAACGCTTGCTAAAACCCAGATAGGTACTAAGCTGCCTCCAAGAAATGAAATACTCTTCCCTTAAAAAGCGAAAAGTAATCCCTTCCTCACCCTTTCTCAGAGTAGCAAGAAATTGGATTGTTAACAAACGACACCCATCCTCGTTAATGCGAGCAAAATCCGACCACCCCACAGTACCCCACACGGTTTCAAAATCAGTAGCCATACCTGATTTCTCCATGAGTTCGCTTGTGAACACACGCGTGTGATCAAAAGCGCGACCCAGAAGAATTTGATATGCTTCCATTTCGTAGC
Source organism: Alloteropsis semialata (assembly GCA_004135705.1). Classification (NCBI taxonomy): domain Eukaryota; kingdom Viridiplantae; phylum Streptophyta; class Magnoliopsida; order Poales; family Poaceae; genus Alloteropsis; species Alloteropsis semialata. The sequence continues at coordinate 34,678,711 of CM014277.1, forward strand.
CTTCTTCGATGTCAAGTTGATCGTCGGAGATGAACGCTGGGCGAGGATCATCGTCGTTTTGGTTGCTGCTGGAGCTGTCCCCGTTGCCATCTCCATTTGCCCCTTGGGCTCAATCACCCCAAAACGCTCGGGGGCTGGCGCTGCAAACAAGCCATGGCGGTTGAGCGAGCGTAGCCCAGCTTCAACAGCTCGTGGGGCTCACGCTGTCGGCAAACAAAACGCAGAAGCTCTGTTCTCAAAACAAACCATGAGGAGAATCCTTTTACAAAACAAGAAGGGCCTACAAAGTACAAAGCTAGCCGGTCACAAGCCGGTCACAAAGATCAAACACATCAGCCGTCAAGGTGACGGCCTTGGGCACTTGTCCCTGCGCCTAGTGCTGCATCCGAAGCAAGCTTGGCCCACATGAGCTCATCGCAAGCTCTCTTGTAGCACCACTGCAGCCGTCGACGAGACAGCACCGATTGAGGGTTGCTAGCGAATGCCTCCGGCTATCCCTTGCTCTACAAAGCATTTCATCCCACATGGCCTTCGTCACATGGGAATGAGAGGGGGAATGGGACAGCATCCAGACGCTGATCAACACCTCAAGTACATCGCAAGCACTCTTCTAGCACCACGCTTTATAACTCCATGAACTCACCCGGTGGATGAATCCACCCGCAGGCCCCCAGAACACTCGCTATAAAGATCTTGTGCATACTCTCGCCTATGGGTGGCAGCTCTAACTCCCCAATGGGTATTTATAGCCTCAGGCTGCCAGGAAACAAGGGACTCCCCTAGCATTGTGAAGCATGTGGCTCTTGGCCACGCGTCCTTTTTCCTATCAAGGTGCACAGGACACCCTTATCACCTTGGGTTTTGCCCGACCACGGGTAAGTCCTGTGTGTTCACGGGGGAGACTGTTCTTGTCGCCGCATGCCAGAAACGACTGTCTTCCCTGTAACGTTCGAGGGAAAGGAATCTTCAAGAACTTGGATACAAACCAAAGCTAAGTATTACTTTCGATTAAATATCTTATGATTTCTCGCCTCGTGGTTCTTCTGTGTCTCCATGATTTTCGTCGACCACTCCGATCACGTTCCAACCTCAATTCCGTAAGCCTTTGCGCGAGTCGCTAAAGTACTCGGGTGGCACACGCCTTAATTCGTGAAACCTCGACTCTTCCGTACGCTTACGCTCCTACGCGTGCACGCGGCCCAGCTCCCTGCGCTACGGACTATGGCTATCGGGGATCAGGTGCATAAACGTAACAGGCTAACTACCCGGAGAAATTAATAGACTTAAAAAGCTGGAAGCAGAATCATTTTCATGCGCTGCCGAATACTTTTTTCTCGGATTTGTATTTTGCTGCACCATTACTGCCTTTGCACTATGCTTTTGCTACAGGTTATGGGCGAGTACTCGGCGTGCTCCGGCCCTCACGCTCGGGGGCTGGCACCGGGACGACTACTCGGCGTGCCTCAGCCCTCACGCTCGGGGGCTGGCGCCGGGACGACTACTCGGCGTGCCTCAGCCCTCACGCTCGGGGGCTGGCGCCGGGACGACTACTCGCCGCGCTCGGGGCTGGCCGCCGAAATTAACGCCGGATGATTCAGTCAGATGCTCCTCGATCAAGCCTTGAGCTGATTCCTACGGAATCGCCTTAAGGCTCGGGGGCTACGGCCAATGGACGCACCTCGCGGCGCATCCGTTGATTGTCTGGCGACCTCAGAACAAGGCTACTAACCCTTGGACCGATTCCTTCGGAATCGCTTCAAGGCTCGGGGGCTACGGCCAACGGACGCACCTCGCGGCGCATCCGTTGCAGATGGCTCTCTTTTCTCCAGTATCACGCGGTTTTGCTTCCAACCGCAGCAAGCTCGAAGCTCAGCAGACAGCACGACCGCAGCAAGCTCGAAGCTCAGCAGACAGCATCACGCGGTTTTGCTTCCAACCGCAGCAAGCTCGAAGCTCCCGAGTTGTCGCTCAACCACGTACTACTCGGGGGCTTGTCGGGGATAGACCCCCGGGGGTACCCAGAAGGCGGATTGGCCCAACCAGCAGGGGCGGCCCAATCCGAGTGCTATCGGGCCGGTTTGTCAGACTGGGTGGCCCACCACTCGGGAGGCCCACCAGTCGGGCGAACCGGATGACTACGACGGCGCGCGCGGCAAGGAAGCAGGCGGCGTATCACGCAAGAAGATCGGAGATCAAGATAAACTAGCCGGAATTATAGGGAAAGATATCCATAATCATTATAGGATCAGATCCTTGTATTTCGGGTAGGTTATGATCTCTAGCCGACTTGTAACTCAAGGCAACCGGACTATATAAGGTGCCTTGGGACCCCCCTCCAGAACACGAACTTCAACCTAGGACAGAACCCAACTACGGAGATCCTTCAGGAACTTCATACACAGCAATCCATACACCCAACACAGGACGTAGGGTATTACGTCATCTTGATGGCCCGAACCTGTTCAATCCTTGCGTCTTGTGTTACCATCGTCTTGTGATCCTCGATCTGTCCCTCAACAAATCAACCACGTAGGCTACCCTGTGTGGACTGCCGGGCTCATAAATCCGACACCATGGCTTGACGCCCTGGTGAGTAGCTTCCTGTGCTTGAAGTTACTGGGACTGTTGAGCCACGGCTGTTTGAAGAATTCAGGGGTTGTCCGTGTTGAAACGGGAGTGGATCGATGCACGCGATGATGCGAGACATGTCCAGGTCCTCCTGTGGTGTTGCTCCAAGCGTTGGCTTGCGTCTCGGCCAGTGAACAAATCGTCCTTCGGGGGTTGAAGTAATGATGAGTCCGACTTGTTTCCCGTTCAGGGGAAGTTCGTCGAATTCGACCAGAGATCGGAGTTGTTTTGAGGACGCCGCCTGGAAAGCAGAGGTGGGGCCCGCGAGTCCAAAAGGAAATTGGCTCGGGGTTTCGGCCTCACGCTTGTCAGTGGCTGGATCCTTTTCTTCTGGATTTTTGAATTGGCGGATTTTGGCATAGCCGATGGTTCAGAAACCGACTCGGATTGCCTGTCCTGCTTCGAAATCTTCCTAGCCCGAGTTGGAATCGGGCTAGGAAGAGTGATTCCTTGAGTCCGAGTTGAGTTCGAACCCGAGGTTCCCTGAGCTCGAGTTGTATTCGGACCCAGGGGCGCGATCTCGTCAAGCTTGTCGGCGAGTTGCTCCAGAGTCGGTGACTTGAGGACGCGGTCGAAATTGCCCGCGCCGTCCGTCGTGCAGACCCAGGTGCAAAAGACGAAGGTAGCGCCTTTCTCAAATGCCATGTCGCCGTCGCAGTTGATGATGACTGGTGCCATCGAGCTTGCTGAACGATTCTCGACGAGAGCCCCTACCTGGCGCGCCAGCTGTCGGTTTTTTATACCGGCTAGCCTACTATGGGGGTCCCTAAGTAGTCGAGTTGTTCGTGAGGGCCTCGCCGGAACCAGAAGCACGATGGTGAACACGAGATGATTTAGACAGGTTCAGGCCGCCTCGAGTAGAGAGCGTAATACCTTACGTCCTGTATAGTGGATCTTCTCGTATTGATGTATGATTTTACAAGGGGTCCCTGCCTCACCTTATACTCGGGAGACAGGGTCTACAAGGCAAGAAATACAAACTCCTAGTCGGATACAATACACAGAGTCCTAACATGAGTAGGCGGGTTGTTTCCTAGTACCCGACTAGTTTCCTTAAGCTGTATGCTCCTTCCTTGTATCAGTCAGAGTTGCCGACCCAATTTCCTAACGGGACTGTGGCCCATGAGGACTCCCATGGATCTTGGACCGTCACTAATATATGCTCGTACCCATGTGAGTTCAAGAATAGTCCCATGAAGTTGATTCCCCACACATCAAATAGATCGATTTGCAAATTGTAGTTGAATGGCATGGCATTCTTTTGCGATATGTTTCCCATCCTTTGACATTCCGAGCAAGTTACAACAAATCTTTTTGCATCTTCATGCATCTCCGGCCAATAGAATCCACATGACCATACCTTAGCATGAGTTCTATAATGTCCATAGTGTCCTCCATATTCCGATGAGTGACACTTTCTTAAGATTTCTTCTCTTTCTTCTCTTGGAATACACCTTCTTAGAACTCCATCTTCTCCATGTCTATATAAGTATGGCGCATCCCAATAATATTTCCTTTTCTCGGAGATAACCTTTTGCCTTGCATTTCTATCCAAATGATCCAAAGGCATCCCCCTTATCGCTCTTATTAAGTCTTCCATCCATCCATCCCTATCAAATATTCTATAAAGATGGTCATCTCTCATTTTATCTTCAATAGGCTTCATTCCATCATCTCCTTGATGCATCCTTGATAGGTTGGCTACCACATTCTTTGACCCTTTCTTGTCTCGAATCTCCACATTGAATTCTTGTAATAATAAAATCCATCAAATCAAAGGTGGCTTTGCATCTTTCTTGGACAAAAGATATTTAATTGCCGCATGGTCGGTGTACACAATCATCTTTGAATTTACAATGTAAGATCTGAATTTTTCAAAAGTGAATACCACGACAAGCAATTCCTTCTCTATTGTTGCATAAATAGCTTGAGCTCTGTCGAGGTTGTACTCGGCAGATATTTGTCCGGCAAGCACCCCGCTTCGTGCGAAGATTGATCACGGTGGATGAACAGAAAGACACGGGATTTTATACTGGTTCGGGCCCTCGAGATCGAGTAATAACCCTACGTCCAGTTGCTGCTTGTATTATTTCGTCGAGTACAGATTACAATGCGTAACAAGTACCCTCGGGTTGATTGTCTGAGATTGTGGATACCCTCTACATACAGGACCCCCGCTATTTATATCCAGGGAGACGTGCCTTACAAGACAAAACAGACCTAAACCTAGTAGGACTCTAACTATCATCGGGCCTTCCTTCTGCGATCTGGTTGTCGTGTCTTGTTCGGAGTCTTCTTTGTTCGGAGTCGGTAGTCAGTAATCCTCGTGATCGGGCACCCTGGTATTATGGCCTCAACAGGCTCCATCGAGAGTTTTGCTTGCATAGTAAATAGCATATACCTTCCCTTCTTTTCTTTGTCCAAGAACGGCTCCAACGGCGTAGTCACTTGCATCGCACATAATCTCAAATGGTTGATTCCAATCCGGAGGTTGAATGATAGGGGCACTTACGAGTGATTGCTTCAATGTTCTAAAGGCATGTAAACATTTTTCATCAAAGTCAAACTCCACATCCTTTTGAAGAAGTTGTGTCAACGGTTTAGTGATCTTCGAGAAGTCCTTTATAAATCTTCTATAGAATCTAGCATGACCAAGGAAGCTTCTTAGGGACTTGATATCCGTAGGAGGTGGCAATTTTTTCACAGTTTCGATCTTTGCTTTATCCACTTCAATCCCACTTTCGGAAATAACATGCCCAAGAACTATCCCTTGTTTCACCATAAAGTGAAACTTCTCCCAATTAAGCACAAGGTCGACTTCTCCGCATCTCTTGAGAACTTTATCTAGATTTGATAAGCAATTTTGGAAGCTAGTACCATGCACCGAGAAGTCATCCATGAATACCTCCATAATTTCTTCAATAAAATCCAAGAATATAGCCATCATGCATCTTTGAAAAGAAGCGGGTGCATTGCATAATCCGAAAGACATCCTTCTATACGCAAAAGTACCATATGGACAAGTGAACGTGGTCTTGTGTTGATCATCCGGATGAATAGGTATTTGGAAGAACCCAGAGAATCCATCAAGTTAACAAAAACGTGAATGTTTTGCTAACCTCTCAAGCATCTCATCAATGAATGGTAGTGGAAAGTGATCCTTCTTTGTAGCCTTATTCAATTTCCGATAATCTATGCACATCCTCCAACCCGTAACGGTCTTTTGCTGTATCAATTGATCATTCTCATTCTTCACCACGGTGAGTCCTCCTTTCTTTGGCACGCAATGCACGGGGCTCACCCATTCGCTATGTGGTACGAGATATATAATTCCGGCATTCAACAATTTGATTACTTCCTTCTTAACCACATCACGCATAGCATGGCTCAATCTCCTTTGATGCTCCACAACGGGTTTG
>CM014277.1:34685148-34705464 GCA_004135705.1 Alloteropsis semialata
TTCAAAGTTTTACTATAAAGCTCATCATAAACCTTTGAAGACATAACACTTACTCGGGCTCCAATGTCGCATAAATCTTTGCAAAATAATTCTCCATTTATTGTGCAACTTATGTGAGGTGTAGGTAGTGGCGTACCTTCGTCATGATTTGTTTGTATGGCATACACCTCGGCTAGGTGCACGAATGGAGATGCTTCCGGTTTTACTCCCATGATTTTCTTCACTTCGGCGACATGGTCGGGGTCTATTTCTCCATCTTCATCAAAAAGCTTCCGAATAATTTCTCTGGCCGATCCTTTGTCCAATATGTAGCCCATATGTTTATCCGGTGGAAAATCCGACTCTATGGCTTTCATGGACTTCTTTTGATTTGGGTGCGATCTTCCTTTGTCGAAGAGTTTACCAAAGTCGATCGGGATCCAATCCATTTGCTCAAATTCTTTTAGCGACTTTGCATTTGCCAAATTTCTCCCAATTTCCATCTTCGGCTTATTTTTCTTCGAGTCTTGGACTGGTGCTTCTTCATCGTGGGTTGCTCTTGTAGCTTTTTCATGATTCGGTCGTTCTTCTTTTGCTTCTGGGGTCTCTTTTCTAAATTCAAGCAAGCACCCCAACATGGGATTCTTGCTCGACATCTCCTGAAAGGCGATTTTAACAATCTCTTCGCATGGCTGCCCCCTTGCTTATCTTTTGTAGAATTTGGGCAGCTTCCGTGAGTGTTTTCTCCATGAGATCCCCTCCTGTGCACATTTGTATGAATTCCATGCATTTGGGGGTTAGGGAAAAATAGAAAGTATGCAAGAGTACATCATCGGAGAATCCTAGCTTCGGTCCTTGTTCAATCAATATATTGAATCTATCCCATGCTTGATCTATTCCTTCATCTTCTCCTTGCGTAAAGTTGATCACTTGCCTTCTAACGTGTTGGATTTTGGATATCGGAAAGAACCGTCCATAAAATTTCTTCATTAACTCATTCCAATTTCCTTTCACCTCAAAGGATGCAAGCGCGTACCATCTTTTTGCTTCGTCTGCAAGTGAGTAACGGAAATGATTCCATTTAGACCAAGCTAAAGGAACTCCATCTTGTTGTACCATATTGCATATCATCATGAACCACTTGATGTGTCTATATGGGTTGTCCGTCTCCACCCCTCTAAATGAATTTGCAGCCGCCATCTTGATGATTTGAGGCTTGATCTCATACTGGGTGGCTTCAAGTGTCGAATCTGATTTTTGCATGTCGAAGTCCTCTGATTGCAGGATTGCATAATCCCTTAGTGCTTTTTCTCCTTCTTCCATGGGTAGGACGACAAGAGCCATACAGACAACAAAAACAAAAATGAAAACAAAGATTTTTCTAGAGAAAAGGTTAGGTGTTAGTAACCAACAAAATTAATACAAAGTTAAACGTAGCAATCTAACTTGATCCCCGACAACGGCACTAGAAAACCTTGTTGACGGCCCTTAGGCACGCCAGTTAGGAACCACAAGCGCACGGATTAGTTGTAGCTTTTCCCTTGAAGTATTCCCCCAAGGTTTATCAATCCACGGAATAAGGGATTTCTACGCTTAACCTAGCACTAATGATGTTAGCAAGAGAGTTCTTTTGATTGAATAGCGATGTATGAATCTAAGAACAGTCTAACCTAATCAATGTCACGAACGGTAGAGAGGAGTACACAAGGTATGAAAACATTTGCCCATAGGGTCTAGGATCACTATGAGATGTAATCGCCAAGCAAGATAAAACCAATCTAATCTATCAATAAGATACGAACCAAACTCAACACTTTCTCTCCCGCATACTGTCACTACACGAGGGTACTCACCTATCGAGCTATAAGAACACGAATCGTTGATGCGATCTAGATATGCGAAGCAACGAGCGATGCATACCCATAGAGCTGTCGGCCAACTATTAGGATGAAAAGCACCATCAACTAAGAACATGATAGATTGATCTCACAAAAGGATTCGGCAATTACAAATCAAGATCTCCTTACAACCCCATGGACAAATCAGGACTTTACCCCATGAAGCTAAGCATGACATCGCGATTCATGGTGTGGAAGCCTCCGGCGAGGATGAGCTCCTCGCTGTCCTCCAACTTGAGACGGTGCCCGGACGATGGGTAGGACCTCGGCGGTGTCTCCTCCTTGTGTTTCTCTCCAATGATGGCTTTAGATCTAATCTCCTCGATGGCTCTCTCCTTGACGATGTCCTCGAGGGTGTTTATATAGGTCTTTGATGGATGTCGGCGGCTGGAACCCTTAGGGTTTGCATTTACTTCACGCTGACGAAAGGGGAGCACGAACGGGCTTCGGAACGGGCTAGGCCGGCCGGCCCAAAGCCTCCAGGCCGGCCGACCTGGGCTCCTTCTGGCTCCTCTGCTCTCCATCTTTCGCCTGCTGGCTCTCCTCTTCAATCCTTATCCATGTAGGTACTTTGGTCCACGTCAAACTCCACCAAATATGCCGTATTTCCTGCAAATTCACAACATAATCCAAAATACAAGACATACTCAAAAACGGGGTTATTTCAGGTTCCATGTGGTGGGTTAAATAAGAATTATTCCAAAACCAATGCCAAATCAGCCCTAAAAGTGTACCAATAATGACCGTCAACACTTGCTCGCCAAATAACGCATAAACGAAAATGTTTTGGATCATGCCGTGTTGTTTAAAAACAATCCAGACAGGCTACATTCAAACACAAGCCACCTACTTTTTGTTTCTACACAGAAGGATTGGGCATACCAAAATACAGATAACAAGTACTCTTGTTGAAAAAACTTTAATATTTACATCTAATAAGTTCATTACAAAAGGATTCTTTTAAAGTACAAAAGAACAAAGAACTTCATGCGGGAAACTATTTTTTCTGCCGTGTCCTTCTCCTTTTTCATATAAGCATTGAACATGTCCCGAGTACATGAAGGGTTAATTCTACCTCGAGTAATGCTCAACTTTTGGGCAGGAAACCATGACCGGACTACGCCGAGTACTTGCCTGGTGCAAGACTGGGCTATCCGTTGGCAGTACGCTCGCACTTGCCCAGGAGTTGCTCGGAGACGATCAATGAGGGGAGGAGCAAAACCACCTGCAGGTACCTTGGCATACACATCGACCAGCGGAGTAGCAGCCTCTTTGAAGGACTCAAGCTCCGCACCACGACGGTTGACTTCCACGTGGAGAGCTTGGATCTCATCCTCTTGGTTGCGGATCTTTGTCATGTCTTGAATGAGCTGTGGATCGGCGTCCTCGTGCATTTTCTTCTCCTTAGCAAGCTCTGCCATGTAGTTCGGCTCCCGCTGCTTGGCCTGGTTCGCACGTTCTTGTTGCCGATAGAAAAGATTCTTCATATCAATCACTTCGGCTTTCAGGGACTCAATCCTTTTCTCATCCTCTGCATAAAACAAGTCTTATTATTTTTAATATACTATGAATTGTGCTAATTATGGGGAGAGGAAGTCGGCAACATACCTGCAAGTTTCTGTTTCAGTGACTTGGTCTTCTCCAAGACATCTTCTCGCTGATCGTGGTACAGGTTTATCTTCTTATAAGCGGCATCTAGTTCCAGGTGAAGCTTCATCTTCTCCTCATCCCAAGAGGCTTGACCCTTGGATATGTCCTTTTCCACTTTCTCTGCTTGAGTAAAGAATGTACTAGCCCTGTGGAGCATCTCTGACTTCTGATGAGAGCGGTGCGGGATACTCTCCAAGGAAGCGGCCTACTTTCCTGTATAGTAGTCGGCCATTATGGGTCTAGCCCCCGAGCCTAGAAATGTTTTCAAGGTGTCGAGGTTGTACTCGGCAGATATTTGTCCGGCAAGCACCCCACTTTGTGCAAAGATTGATCACGGTGAACGAACAGAGAGACTCTAGATTTTATACTGGTTCGGGCCCTCGAGATCGAGTAATAACCCTACGTCTAGTTGTTGCTTTGTATTATCTCGGCGAGTACTGATTACAATGATGTAACAAATACTCTCGGGTGGATTGACTAAGATTGGGATACCCTCCACATGAAGGACCCCCCAATATTTATAACCAGGGAGACGTGCCTTACAAGACAAAACAAACCTAAACCTAGTAGGACTCTAACTATCATCAGGCTTTCCTTCTGCGATCCGGCCGTCGTGTCTTGTTCGGAGTCTTCTTCGTTCGGAGTCGGTAGTCGGCAATCCTCGTGGTCGGGCACCCAGGTATTATGGCCTCAACAGTAGCCCCTGAGCTCATCTTGTTCAGAAAAGGTTGATCCTCAAATATTCTTCAGGTCTTTTTTACTCTTTGGGTGATTTTAGGATATGCAAATATCTCGACCATCACTCTAAAACGAGAGCTGGAAAAAGATCCCGAACTCTTGAATGGAGAAACCTGCAGCTGAATGATAAGGTCAGAGAAAATATTGGCCATAATAATAGTAAATAAAGAATGTTCCATCTTAGAAACTGAAACACCAAGGGTTGATGTAGCCTGCCCCGTGCATTTAAAACCTACTCCGCACGTCTCCCGAAACTCTAGCAGTGCACGCGGCATAAATTATGGCACTGTTTCGGTTCCTCGATTCTCGCGTGAAGCATCACCTCAGGGTCTTTAAATATCGAATCCCTTGGATAGATCTGCACTTGAAGCTTCCTTTTCAATCCTTCTATGTCCCCACATCATGGGAAAGAGAAGAATCAGCCGCAAGTTCAAGTTGCCTCGCCTCCTTTTCGGAGACTCTCCCCACAGCTCCCCCGAACCGCCTTCCAACTCGCCGGAGGACCCGCCGACGACGACACCACCTCCCGCTCCCCCTCAGGCTCCCCTCCTAGCTCTCCCCTGGCATGGGGATGAAGGAGTAGCGGATGAGCCACAAGAAGAGGCTCCGGAGATGGCGCCTCCAAGTCCGGAGGCTGCTCCGTCGAGCATCGCCACCAGGAAATGGCCAGCGCCTCCTTCCCCAGCCCCAGTGTCTCCCATCTCCCTCTCCTCCGACGACGAGCCGGTACAAGGAGGAAGCGGAGCTCAGCTGAAGCCGAAGTCCTCGCTTGCAGGCGCATCTTCGTCTTCTGCTCCAGTCGACACCAGCGGCGATGAGGATTTCGCCCGGTGTCTCTTCAGCTCCATGAACCGCGAGCTGATCGGGATCCCAGGAGATGGAGCGCTCGTGGACCTCGTCAGTGACTCCGAAGAGGAGGATGCGGAGGAGGCTCTGCCACCTGGCGCCGCACCGCCCTGATCCTCACGGACGACATCAATCGGGCGAGGACCATTATTTTGAATTTTTAGTTTCAGGATAGTTATCGATCCTATGTGAAATGTACTCCTTTTTGGATTAATGAAAGAATTTCACTTGAGAGATGTAACAATAGTCCCTTTTTCTATGTTCGAAAACTTTCACGTTGATCAGCTTATGAGACTATTTGTCCAGAGAATAAAATCCCCTGAACAAGACCTCTTTCCAAACAAACCAACTATTTTTAGCATGTTTGGGAAATTTGACCCCAATCAAAGATGATCAGGCTATTTCCTCTGGACATACCAAGTATTTGGTCATTTTAAAATTGGTAGCTTACCAAGTAAGCCATCAATCCCAAATGCATTGTATTTGACTTGCACAGTTTTTGAAACGATGCCTGCCGTAGAGAAAGGAAAGAAACTTTTTGACCCAACAGTGACTGCGGATTGTACGGATCGAGGCCAGTTTTCTCGGGGTACGTGCTCCCTCGCGAAACCATAAAGCCCCCAGGCGCAGCCGCCTGGACTCCATTTGAGTCTTCGTCTTCCTCACTTGCATCTGCAAACACTCGCCATTCCGCATCCGTTCTCTACCCTTCACCCTCTTACTCCTCCAACCATTCGAACCAGCCTTTCGCCGCCATGGCCTCCTCACACCAATCCTCATCCGGTGATGAATCATCGGGGGATTAGAGCAGTGCCGCCGCTGGACGTGAGCTGCATAGTTGATCCACGATTTGCACCACGGACAAATCCACCACCACGGCGAAACAACTGCAACAGCTGGAGAACCTTGGATTGCTCCCAGACACCACCACCTTCCCTCGTCGCCATGCCAAAGGTCAGGTTTATCCGACCCCTGACACCCTTGAGTTGGTGGCCTTCTTGGAGTTCTTCCACTGCAGCATCTGCGACTTTTACCAAATAGAACTCGTGCACATCAAGCCCGGCGCCATAACTATGCTTAGCACCTTTGCCTTTTTGTGCGAAGCCTGGTTAGGGATTCAGCCATCATTGCTTCTGTGGAGATATTTTTATACCCCTGCATTTTACAAAAATCAACTCATGATCGGGTCAATCAGGTTTTCCTTGAGAGATCGGGAGACCTATATCCCCTTTCCAGTGAAAGATTCTTGGAAAGGCTATGAGCGGCATTGGTTTTACATCACCCTTCCCCAAGCCTCAGTAGCAAAAGGGAAGCATTTGATGCCCTATCTCAAGGAAGAAACCAAAGCCCTGCCGAAAGTTACTCCTGAGATGCAAAGGCATATCGATCAGATCCTGGCACTTCGCGACGCCAGCTTGACAGCAGTTCATGTAGGAGAGATCTTCATCAGATGGAGATTTATCCCACTCATGACTCATGACCGCTACGCCTGGACGTTCAGGGGTGACAATGACCCAAACAGGACGAGGCCCGATGGTAAGCCCTTGTCTTTCTGTTCGGCAATTTTCCTGAGTTTGTTCGGTCATTTGAGATGCCATGACTCTTAACTAATAGTTGTCCCGGAATCGAAAGTGGCAGCTCGCTTGAAGAAAATGTTGGGCACCAATATCCCGGACTGGTCAGGCGTCCCAACACCTTACAGCGCTGACAACCCTCCTCCAGAGGTAAACTGTCTCTCAGAAAATTTTCCTTCTTACTTAATGGTCGTATGATATGATTCTCTTTCCCGAACAAGCTCCACCTGTCGTTGATGCTCCCGCTCAGAGCGGAGCCATAAATGTTGAGGAGGAAGCAGAGACGCCCGTAGATCAAGGCGCCAAGACCCCAACCGTCGAACTACTCGAACCATCACCTGCTGTGGAGAAAAAGAACCCGAGCAGCCCCAAGGCGACCATTCCTCGAACCCGCAAGCGCTCTCGCAGCGTGAGCATGGAGAGGACGACCACGGGTTCAGGATCTCTTGGTGTGCCCGAAGTCAGTGAGCTGCCACCCAGCTGTGATCCACCTCGTCCCGATGACCAGGTACCAAGCATGGTCGTATTTGGGTGTTTATTTGCAGCCTTTGATCGCATAACCAAAGCTAAATATGTTCGGGAGATTTCTCGTTAGGAAATTCGTCTGACCTCACCTCCGTCAAAACCCCCTCTGGTGCCAAGAAGTTCAAAGTCACACTCCCGATGTTCGAGTAAGGGTTCTAACTTGTTTGGTTTCGCTTGATTGCCTCTCATAGGGAGAATATTTTTAACTATTCTGTTTGTTCAGGAACTCAGGCTTTTCAAGCCTACAGCTTCTCCTCCCACTAGACCATTAGAAAAAGAGAAAAGTCCTGAGCCCGACTCGGGAGCCCAGCCCGATGGTGCGAAGAAAGCTGTTGAAACTGCAAGACCTGTCCCGACGCCCTTGGCCCCGATCATCACTTCGCTTTCTACAGCTGAGGAGCAATGGCATGCGTTAGACGCTCGTGCCTCTGCTGCGGAAGTGTCTATGACCAGACTAAAGGCCCAAGTTGTCATTCTCCAGTCCGAGAAGGAAGGTACTGGTTTTATGTTACCATGTCTGTATTCGGTCCTTAATCGTCAAACTGTTGTTTACACATAGCCTCGGATCCTATAGTCAACTCCAAGAGCATCGAGGTGCTCGAGAAGAAAAACTCGGATTTGGAAGGCAAGCTGGCTGTTCGGGACAAGGATACTGCTGATCTCACCGCCCGCCTTGATGCTTCAGAGAAGCGCAGCTCGTCCTTGGAGACCAGGCTCATGGAGGGTGTGTGTGTTGCTGCAACGCACACTGTTGGGGCCCTGAAAAGCCATATTCCCGATCTCAATGCCTCACTGCTCTCCAAAGGCTTCAAGTGTTCGGCTGCGGATGCTGAGGTATTGTTTAATAGTCTCACCCCACTGGTGGAACCTTTTGTTAAGAAACTTGATCTCCATCCGAGCGATTTGGAGGACTCATCCTAAACTTTGTGCTTGGTTACTGTAATAGGGCAAAACTTGAAGGTTTAGCATGCGACTTTTATTTTGCGAAACATATGCTTGCATGTTTTTGCTTAAGTCTTAGAGCTGATCGGTCATTTGGTGGAACTTTTTAACTGATAACACTATCATGGACAAAAGTCCCGTTATCATAAGCTATTTTGGAATTGTTTAGTCGCCGAGACATGGGCGGCCTGCTGAACTGTGTAACTCCTTGTAGTTATGATGTTCGGTATTTTAGCACAATCTAGCTTTCTTGATTTGAAAAGCCCGATTCTTGCACGGTAGTAGTACCATAGTAGCCCCCGGGCTCTTTTGTAGCATGTAAGCATGCTAGAAAAGAGTCTATAAGTACTAACCACAAGAATTTCCCGATCACATGGGGAGCCCCCGAGCGTTGAGCTTGGGGTGCGTAGAATAGGTCCGAAAAAACTTTCAGCATGGTAGTCCTTGGCTCTTTGTTAGTATATGCAATATGGTAACAAAGAGTAGAAACAAAACAGAAAAATAACACGCAGCCCCCGAGCGTAAAAGCGAGGGTGAGTAAAGTGTATAGAACTTATCTTTTTTTGTTGGCGCTGAAGGTGACGCGAATGATGGCTTTATCTGCCAAACTTGCTGGACAGGCTTGAACTTGCTTGATTACCTTTGTTTAGGCGTAGAATCTATGTAGCTGATCCATGTTCCAGGTATTTGGCAGCATATTTTGTCACAACCGGATTTACGAATAAACCCGAATGCTACTATATGTGTACCCAGGAAGTCCAACACACACATATAGCTTTAAGATAACAGAATATCAAAGTAAAACAAGTGCTCAAATTACAAAAGAATAGCTTCTCAGAATTATTACAAATAAGACTCAAGTCTTTAATCAAAGTTTACGCATACGAAAAGATAAACTCTCCTGGCTCCACAAACTCCACAAGGACACCGACTGGTTGACAGCTGCCTAGAAGTCTGGAACATCCTCAGGGAACTCCACAACACCTTCAGATTCATTTGATTACCCATCTGGGATATTGTTGAATAATGCAAGTGTAAGTAAACCAGCTTTACTTACCAAATATAACACGAGGGATGAAGGCTTAAAAGGCTAGACACGGTTTAACTGCGGTAAGCACTTTTAATAGTTTAATTTTAACATTATCCAAATTACTACAATGTAATAGGAATATCCAAGTTGTAACCCAAATTAAGACTATATAGAAGTATCATCAAGTCCACCATCATTCCATTGTCATTTCATTTTAAACATCACCGGGGTAAAAGTCACTGTCAAAAAGGATCCAGGCCACTCGTAACCGTGAGTACGGCTGTTATAACAGTTTACACTCTGTAGAGGTTGTACACTTTCCCCACTGGTCGCATAAAAATTCAGAAGAACTTTATAACCCAACCACGCAGTGCTAGCTAGGCACATTCATCACACTACCTTTGGTGTGACTGCATAGGGACGCTACGAGACCTTTCAAAATTTACTTAGTCAAGATCAGAGCCCATTTGATTCCTGTGGTTGCACTGTTCTCCCGGGTTGCCACTTTAAGATAGACCATAACAAGTGATGCCCAGAACAAAGCACACAGCATATGTTCCAGTTTAAAGGTTGATTAGAACAAAGCACACAGCACATGTTCCGATTTAAGGTTGTCTATAACAAAGCACACAACACATGTTCCAGGTTTTAAGGTTGTCTAGAACAAAGCACACAGCACATGTTCCAGATCGTGAATTGCCTAGAATAAAGCACAC
Source organism: Alloteropsis semialata (assembly GCA_004135705.1). NCBI lineage: Eukaryota > Viridiplantae > Streptophyta > Magnoliopsida > Poales > Poaceae > Alloteropsis > Alloteropsis semialata. The sequence continues at coordinate 34,695,047 of CM014277.1, forward strand.
AGCACATATTCTAGAACAAGAGTTTGCTGAGAACAAAGCACACAGCACATGTTCCAGCTCTAACCATGTTGCTAAAAAGCAAGTTTTAACCATTCATCATTAAGAGGTATCAAGTATCATTGTTCAGCAGTATCAAGTTGCATAGCCTAGCACATTGTTACCCAAAGATGCATAAACCCAGGTTGATCAAGGTAAACAAGGTAAAAGAACTCTAGGGATAACCTTAAACAAATTCACACATGCATGAATGTAAATGAGTATTAAAGGTGTATAGGTATCAAGGAATTCTCATGTTATACTTGCCTTCCTCTTGGTACTGCAGCTGCTGCTCTTGCTCTTCAAAGTGTTGCTCGAAGGACGGCTCGAACAGCTCACCGGCTAGACACGATCAACAATCACCAACACACAATCCAGACAAGCCAGTACATGCATATCAAGTGAAATAAATTAGAACAGTACACCAAACAACTCAAACAGTGGCTAAAAAGCTAATAAAACTATTCTACGCATCACTACAAACACATGAATGCAAGAAACACTGAAATCGGAGTTAAAACGCATAATCTAGAGCTAAAACAAGGTCTAGGGGCTTGATGGGAAAGAAACTAAACTTTCAGGGACCTATCTGTGAGAAAACAGGGGCCTAAACATAATTACATATAAAAATAGAAGGTCTAACATGTAAATAATACAACCTAGGATGGCGGGTTCAAATATTTAAAAGCTCAGGGTCTAAATCGCAAGAAAAAGGACCTAAACCTAATTACTTTTGAACTACGCAGGACTGCGGGTTAATTCCAGGATAACAGAGGGGCCTAAGTGCAAAAAGGGGCGCTGCGTGGCTGGCTGGCTGGCGTGGCGCTGACGTGGCGCTGATGTGGCGGCCACGTGGCGCTGACGAGGCGGTGGACCGCGCCGTGGACTCGGTCCACTGGTCCACGGTGGACCGGATATGGGGCGAAGGGGTATGGGCTGATCTCGGCCGTCCAGATCAGATCGGGCGGCTGAGATCGAAGCGGGCGGCGGTTGGTCACCGGCGGCGAGCGGGGACGGCGGCGAGCGGCGGCGCAGCGTCGGTCTAGGGGCTAGAGGCCTCGGTTTCGCGCGCGGCTTGGCTTGGGAGCGAGAGGAGGTCACGGCGAAGCTTACCAGGGGGTCGTGGCTGAGGTGGGCGGCGGAGCGGCTTGCCGGCGTCGGGAAGCGGCGGCGGCGCTCGGGTGACGGCGACGAGGATGCTCCGGTGCTCGGCTGGGCTCGGGGTCGACGGCAGGGGCACGCGGACGCTGCGGCGAGGTCAACCACGCGGTCGGGGTGAGCTCGGGGCGGCGCAACGGCGGCGGGAAGCTCCGGCGGCGAGCGGCAATGGCGGCGGCGACGGGAGCTCGGAAAACGGAGCTAGGGTAGGGGCTAGGGTTCCTTTTATAGGCTAGGGGCGTAGGGGATAAGCTCGGGGAGTCCGCGGCGGTCACGGCAACAGCCTTCGCGGACACGGGCAGCTGGGCGGCGGCGGCGGCGGCGTCCCGATCGGAGTCGAGTCCGACTCCGACTTGGCCGGAGGTCGGGGACGACCTGGCGGTGGGGCCCGCCTGGCAGCGAGGGAGGAGGAAGCAGGGAGCGGGCGAGGGCGTCTTCGGCTCAGGGAGGCGGGAACGAGGACGGGCGCCAGTGGCTGGGCCTAGTTGGGCCAGCTGGGCCGCGGTGAGGGGTGGTAAGGCGGGCCGGCTTAGGAGTTTAGGGCCTAAAACCGGACCGGGCAAGAGTTCAAGGGCCTAAACCAGACTTAAAGCGAGAAAACAATTAAACACTCATTCAAGAGCAGATTCAATGAGGATTTCAAATATAAATTCAAAACCCATCAAATGAATTGCCAACAAACAAAAATATGCTCTGGCATGAATGCACATACATGTTTTCCTACGCTTACCCTTGCTTTTAGTTTTCACCAAATTTTTAATTAACCCCTATATGACACGAACAATTCGTAATTAAATATATTAAATCCTAATTTTTATTAAGGCCTAATTTTTAGGGTGTTACAGACCTACCCTTCTTAAGATGAATCTCGTCCTCGAGATTCGGCTGCAGATTGGAATAGATTGGAAAATTCTGCCCTGAAATCCTCTTCTCTTTCCCAGGTTGCCTCATCCTCTGAGTGTTGGCTCCAATGTACTTTGCACATCCTTATCACCTTGTTCCGTGTAACTCTTTCTGCTTCTTCCAGAATTCTGATCGGGTACTCGGTATATGTGAGATCTTCCTGCACATTCAGCTCCTCCATTGGTAACTGTTCCTCTGGCACTCTCAAACACTTCTTCAGCTGTGACACATGGAACACATCATGAACTCCTGAAAGTTTTTCTGGCAACTCCAACTGATATGCCACTTCACCTCTTCTTTCTAGCACCTTGAAAGGTCCAATATATCGAGGTGCTAGTTTACCATTCATATTAAATCTGCGAACTCCCTTCATGGGTGACACCTTGAGATACACGTAGTCTCCAATCTCAAAGCTAAGCTCTCTTCTGCGCACATCTGCATAGCTTTTCTGCCTAGACTGGGCTGCCTTTAAATTTTGCCTAATGGTCTGCACTTGCTGTTCTGCTATTCTGAGAACCTCAGGTCCAAACACTTGACTCTCTCTTGTCTGGTACCAGAATAACGGGGTTCTGCATTTTCTGCCGTACAATGCCTCAAACGGTGCCATCTTAATACTCTGCTGGTAACTATTGTTGTAGGAGAACTCTGCATAAGGTAAACTCTTATCCCAACTAGTTCCATACTGTAGAGCACATGCTCTCAACATATCCTCGAGTATCTGATTAGTCCTTTCTATTTGTCCATCAGTCTGCGGGTGATATGCTGAACTAAACTTCAACTCGGTATCCATAGCTTCATGGAGCTTCTGCCAGAAATGTGACATGAACTGTGTTCCCCTGTCAGACACAATCCTTTTAGGCACTCCATGCAGACACACTATTCTTTCCATGTACAGTTCTGCTAGCTTGGCACCTGTATAGGTGGTTTTTACCGGCAGAAAATGTGCCACCTTGGTCAAACGGTCAACGATCACCCACACAGAGTCATAACCCCCCTGCGTGCGCGGCAGACCGGTAATGAAGTCCATTCCAACTTCTTCCCATTTCCATTCTGGTATCCGGAGTGGTTGCAGTAAACCAGCAGGTCTCTGATGTTCCGCTTTGACTCTCTGGCATGTATCACACAATGAACATACTCTGCAACTCCTCTCTTCAGTCCATACCACCAGTATCTCTCTTTGATATCGAGATACATCTTAGTACTGCCTGGATGAATCGAATAGGCTGAGTCATGAGCTTCCCTCAGTATAGCTTCTCTGATATGCTTCACCTCTGGTACACATAATCTCTTACCATACCACAGCGTTCCTTGTTCATCAACTCTAAAACCTGGTGCGTGACCAAGCGGGATCTGCTCTGCGATTTCCTGCAGCTTCTTATCCTCCAACTGTGCCTTGCGAATTTCTTGTTCCACAGTAGGCTCAACATCAAGTTCTACCAAGTTAGCTACCATTCCCAGGTTCAAATGTTCAAACTCCTTGGTTAACTCATCTGGCATCTGAGCCACTTCTATCATGTTGGCGTAGCTTCTTCTGCTCATGGCGTCAGCAACGAGATTTGCCTTCCCTGGGTGATAATGAATCTCTAGGACATAGTCCTTGATCAACTCTAGCCACCTTCTCTGCCTCAAGTTTAGGTCAGCCTGAGTGAACACGTACTTCAGACTTTTGTGATCTGTGTATATATCACATTTGTGGCCAATCAGATAGTGTCTCCAAATCTTCAAGACATGTACTACAGCTGCCAACTCCAGGTCATGAGTCAGGTAGTTGACCTCATACTTCCTAAGTTGTTGAGAAGCATATGAAACTACTCTTCCTTCTTGCATCAGCACACATCCCAATCCCTGTCTAGAAGCATCGCAGTAGATCGAGAAACTCTTGTTCAGATCTGGCAGAATAAATACTGGCGCGGTAGTCAATCTTTTCTTGAGTTCCTCAAAGCCTTTCTGACACTGCTCGGGCCACACAAACTTTGCATTCTTTTCTAGTAACACGGTCAAGGGTTTGGTGATTTTAGAGAATTCCTCGATGAATCTCCGATAAAAGCCTGCCATTCCCAAGAAACTCCGGATCTCACTAACATCCTTTAGTGGGTTCCAGCTAAGAACATCCTTCACCTTCTTAGGATCAACTGCTACTCCATTAGAGATAACATGTCCAAGGAATGATACTTCCTTTAGCCAAAAACCACACTTACTGAACTTGGCATACAACTGTTGTTCCCTCAACCTCTGTAGTACCAATCTCAGGTGTTCCTCATGCTCCTCTTCGTTCTTTGAGAAGACCAAGATGTCATCGATGAATACCACAACGAACTTGTCCAGATAGTCCATGAACACCTTATTCATCAAGTACATGAAGTACACAGGTGCATTGGTTAGTCCAAAAGACATTACAGTAAACTCATACAAGCCATACCGGGTGGTGAAAGCGGTCTTCGGTAAATCTGACAGACGAATCCTCAGTTGGTGATATCCCGATCGCAGATCAATTTTAGAGAACACGCAAGCTCCTCTTAACTGATCGAATAGGTCATCAATCCTAGGCAAGGGATACTTGTTCTTGATGGTAACCTCATTTAGGGCCCGGTAGTCGACACACATTCTCTGAGTACCATCCTTCTTTTCTACGAACAGCACTGGTGCTCCCCAAGGTGAAGAGCTAGGGCGGACGTAACGCTTATCTAATAACTCTTTTATTTGCTTCTTTAGTTCCTCTAGTTCATTTACTCCCATCCTATATGGTCTTTTAGCTATAGGTGCAGTTCCAGGTTTAAGCTCAATAAGAAACTCAGTGTCGCGTTCTGGTGGCATACCTGGCAACTCCTCCGGAAAGACATCCGAAAATTCCCCCACAACTATGATATCCTCCATGGCTCCTCCTTTCATCTGGTTGATCTGACAAGTTCCCAGTGTAGACGGATCTGCTTGAAACTCAACCTTTTCTCCAGTCTCGGTCGTCAGTTCCACTGCCCTCTGAGCACACTTGATTACGGCATTATGTACGTGCAACCAGGTCATTCCCAAGATGAGATCAATTCCCATGGAATTTAGGACTACAGGTGTGGCATGGAACTCTACCCCCCTTATTTGTACACTTACATCTGGGCATGCTAATGTTGCCCTTAATTCCCCTCCAGGTGAATTAACTATCAACGTATGTGGCATGGGTTGCATAGTCATTCTATACTTTTTCACAAACTGAGCAGATATGAAAGCATGTGTAGCCTCAGAATCGAATAGAACAGATGCAGGGTGTGAGTTGACTAGAAACGTACCGAACACCACGTCGGTTGCTCCTTGAGCTGCCTCCTCGCTCACGTGGTTCACCTTGCCACGTGCAGCGTTCTGCTGTCCTCCATTGTTGCGGGGCTGCTGGGGGTTCTGACCGTTGTTCCTTGGGGCGTTGTTCTTCCCATTAGCATTCTGGCCTCTCTTAGGGCAGTTGTTAGCATAATGCCCGGGGTCACCACTGTTGTAGCAAGCTCTGCCAGCCATGGGAGCTACAGGCACAACATTGCTCTGAGTGAGACGTGGTGCCTGGTTCTGCGGCTGCTGCTGTAGCTGGTACCTCTGTTGGTAGGGTTGTTGCTGGCATTGTTGCTGTTGCTGCTGCTGTTGATAAGGTGGGCGCTGCTGGTACTATTGGCGCTGCTGCTGATTCCCAGAGTTCGGTGGGCCTTGAATGCGGAGCTGGCCACCGGACTGCGGGTTGAAGCGGGGGCACGAGCTACTCCCACCCGTCTGGTTGAGGAACTTTCTTTTCTTGTCCTCCATCTCTCGACGCTTGTGCTCCAGCATCAGGGCATTATCGACCAACTCATGAAAGTTGTCGAAGGTGTGAGTGAGTAGCTAGTACTGAAGGCCATCATTCAGTCCCCGAAGGAACTGCCTCTGCTTCTTCTTGTCGTCCGCCACGTTCTCAGGAGCGTAGCGAGATAGCTCGATGAACTTGTCACGATAGGCAGTGACAGTCATTGATCCCTGCTTCAAGGCCAGGAACTCCTCTTGCTTCAGGGTCATGAGACCCTCTGGAATATGGTGAGCACGGAAACGCTCACTGAACTCTGCCCACATGATGTGGTCAGGGTCCTGGTGAGAGTACAGATATGAGTCCCACCATTCTTGGGCAGCTCCTTGTAACTGTCCAGACCCATAGAGCACCTTCTCCCTATCGGTGCACTGAGCTATATCCAGTTGACGATTCACCGCCTTGAGCCAATCTTTAGCTTGCAGTGGCTCACTAGCGTGGGTTAAGACAGGCGGGCATCCTTTCATGAACTCTCCTCGCCGGTCTCTGACTTGTGGTTGGTGCTCGGGAGGTGGCTGGTTCTGCAAGTTCTGCTGTACAGTTGCGAACGCGTTGGCCATCTGCTGTAGCAACTGGTTCTGATTAGTCAGTAGCTGTTCGAGGGGCACTGGAGGTGGTGGTGGCGGGTTTGGGTTGGCACGACCTCCACGAGCATTCCTCCGGTTGGCCATCTGTTACAGACACATGTCACTGTTACTTTTCAATTCCATACCATGAATCCATTCTAACTGATTATGAGTAATATGACAAGGACAGGTTGAGAGAACTTAGCAGACAGAGTATAGATATAGGATATGGAAGCAAAGTAAAGAGACAGGTAGATTATAAAAACCCCACTATTTATTCATTAACGAACTAAACCAATATTCTAGATGTATGTGAACAATAGGTTCACATGCACCACACTCATTACAAAGATCCAAATCACACAAGTTCACAAGAATAATAAAGTAAGCACTCATTAACACGGTTCAAACACTAAGACTCAAACGACTCACACGACTCAAACGGCTCAACTCACAAGACTACGCGGTGAGTTCTCATCTATGGTGGTGCGACTAGCAAAAGTCCCGTAGCGAGTCCTCTTGCGCGGCGGTGCTTCTCCAAGGTACTCCGGCTCCTCCATAGGTGGTTCAGCGCCGGGGTGCTCCAACTCTGCGATCCTAAGCCTTGCTGCTTGAAGCTCTTCCCACATCCTGGAGTGCTCATCCAGCAGCGAGTCGAACTCCGTGTTGATGGTTGCAGCAAAGCCCACGGTCTCCACGAGTCTGGCACTCTGCTCTCCAGCTGGGTTGGCGATCCTGCTAGCCCTCCTCCCACGTGGCACACGTGGAATGTAGCGCTCTGCCCCATCGCGGACAAGGCTGAAGTAGAGCCCATGATAGGCGTAGAGTGCCTGGCGAGCAGCATCAGTGATGCCAGCCTCCTGTGTCTCCCTGGGAGCCAGCGCGGGGTGCTCTGACTCAGTCCTGGCGGCGCCTAGCAGTCGAGCAGACACTCGAACACAAGCCGTGGTCTTCCAGAAGTCAGTGTAGCGGTGATGAGTCCACCACTCACTGCGGTAGTCCACACTGACATGGCCATGTCCATAGTGGCGCTGAAGTAGATGAAGCAGACAACGATGGAAGTAGCAGTCTCCTCCATCACGAGTAGTCTCCACCACCTTCCATCCTGTAGCTGGAAGTGGGTGGTCTTCTCCATCATCATCAGAGTCATCAGAGCCATCATAGTCGGAGTCTTCTCCATCTGAATCATCACCATCACCTTCGGGGTCCTCTGGGCCTCCTCTGGCAGCGGTACCTTCTTACTTGACTGGAGCTAGTGGCGTCGGTGGTAGAACAATAGGCACGAACTGGTCCTCCTCCTCATCGTAGATCTCGACCATCTCGGGATCTTCTTCAGCATCCTCCACTGGTGGCTTCTGAACAGGAGGCAGCTCTATCCGTCCAACTGGATCAGGGTTGAAGAACTGCAAGGCATGCTCAGCAACTCTGGGAGGCAAGAACTCTCCAACACACTTGCGCGGAGTGACCTTAGTGCGAGCCATCTATAGACAAAAGAGACCAAGGAATGAATTAAAATTTTGTAATAGAATAAGATAGAATAATAAGAATAAAGATTTGTATAAAATAACTCAAAGTGAGACAAGAGATTAAAGTAAATTGGAAATAAGCAATAATAATAATAAGGATAAGTAAAATAATCAAGATTAAAACTTAAATGGAATAAGGACAAGGACAAAAGAAGACTCTTAAACGACCATTCTAACTAGGCTGCGTGTCCTACAATCAGCACTGCTTTCATACCAGTCTGTCACACCCGGATTTACGAATAAACTCGAATGTTACTATATGTGTACTCAGGAAGTCCAACACACATATAGCTTTAAGATAACAGAATATCAAAGTAAAACAAGTTCTCGAATTACAAAAGAATAGCTTCTCAGAATTATTACAAATAAGACTCAAGTCTTTAATCAAAGTTTACGCATACGAAAAGATAAACTCTCATGGCTCCACAAACTCCACAAGGACACCGACTGGTTGACAGCTGCCTAGAAGTCTGGAACATCCTTAGGGAACTCCACAACACCTTCAGATTCATCTGATTACCCATCCGAGATTTTGTTGAATAATGCAAGTGTAAGTAAACCAGCTTTACTTAACAAATATAACACGAGGGATGAAGGCTTAAAAGGCTAGACACGGTTTAACTGCGGTAAGCACTTTTAATAGTTCAATTTTAACATTATCCAAATTACTACAATGTAATAGGAATATCCCAGTTGTAACCCAAATTAAGAGTATATAGAAGTATCATCAAGTCCACCATCATTCCATTGTCATTTCATTTTAAACATCACCGGGGTAAAAGTCACTATCAAAAAGGATTCAGGCCACTCATAATCGTGAGTATGGCTGTTATAACAGTTTACACTCTGCAGAGGTTGTACACTTTATAACCCAACCACGTAGTGCTAGCTAAGCACATTCATCACACTACCTTTGGTGTGACTGCATAGGGACGCTACGAGACCTTTCAAAATTTACTTAGTCAAGACCAGAGCCCATTTGATTCCCGTGGTTGCACTGTTCTCCCGGGTTGCCACTTTGAGATAGACCATAACAGAGCACCCAACATATGTTCCAGTTTAAAGGTTGATTAGAACAAAGCACACAGCACATGTTCCGATTTAAGGTTGTCTAGAACAAAGCACATAGCACATGTTCCAGGTTTTAAGGTTATCTAGAACAAAGCACACAGCACATGTTCCAGATCGTGAATTGCCTAGAATAAAGCACACAGCACGTATTCTAGAACAAGAGTTTACTGAGAACAAAACACACAGCACATGTTCCAGCTTCCTAACCATGTTGCTAAAAAGCAAGTTTTAACATTTCATCATTAAGAAGTATCAAGTATCATTGTTCAGCAGTATCAAGTTGCATAGCCTAGCACATTGTTACCCAAAGATGCATAAACCCAGGTTGATCAAGGTAAACAGGGTAAAAGAACTCTAGGGATAACCTTAAACAAATTCACACATGCATGAATGTAAATGAGTATTAAAGGTGTATATGTTGCAAGGAATTTCTCGTGTTATACTTGCCTTCCTCTTGGTACTGCAGTTGCTGCTCTTGCTCTACGAAGTGTTGCTCGAAGGACGGCTCGAACAGCTCACCGGCTAGACACGATCAACAATCACCAACACACAATCCAGACAAGCCAGTACATGCATATCAAGTGAAATAAATTAGAACAGTACACCAAACAACTCAAACAGTGGCTAAAAAGCTAATAAAACTATTCTACGCATCACTACGAACACATGAGCGCAAGAAACACTGAAATCGGAGTTAAAACGCATGATCTAGAGCTAAAACAAGGTCTAGGGGCTTGCTGGCAAAGAAACTAAACTTCCAGGGACCTATCTATGAGAAAACAGGGGCCTAAACATAATTACATATAAAAAAACAGAAGGTCTAACGTTTAAATAATGCAACGTAGGATGGCGGGCTCAAATATTTAAAAGCTCAGGGTCTAAATCGCAAGAAAAAGGACGTAAACCTAATTACTTTTGAACTACGCAGTACTGCGGGTTAATTCCAGGATAACAGAGGGGCCTAAGTCCAAAAGGGGGGCGCCGCGTGGCTAGCTGGCTGGCGTGGCTGATGTGGCGCTGACATGGCGGCCACGTGGCTCTGACGAGGCGGTGGACCGCGCCGTGGACTCGGTCCACTGTTCCACGGTGGACCGGATATGGGGCGAAGGGGTATGGGCTGATCTCGGTCGTCCAGATCAGATCGGGCAACTAAAATCGAAGTGGGCGGCGGTTGGTCAAAGGCGGCGAGCGGGGACGGCGGCAAGCGGCGGCGAGTGGCGGCGCAGCGTCGGTCTAGGGGCTAGAGGCCTCGGTTTCGCGCGCGGCTTGGCTTGGGAGCGAGAGGAGGTCACGGGGAAGCTTACCAGGGGGTTGTGGCTGAGACCCGGGCGGCGGAGCGGCTTGCCG
>CM014277.1:34706464-34723235 GCA_004135705.1 Alloteropsis semialata
CTCGCTCAAGGAGAACACCAACCCCAAGTGCCTCCTCAAGAACCACCCCCGCCACCACAACGGCTCCTCGCAGCGGTTCTCCGGCAACCTCAAGCCCACGGCGGCCCCCATCATTGGCCTTTCCAGGAAGCTCGGCGGCGGCGGCCAGGGCGGTGGGGGCGCGCGGAAGCCGCACCGCCCTCCGGCCATCTTCCCCAAGAAGGCCAAGACCGGGGGCGGCGGGCGCGCGCCCAAGGCGGCTGTGACGGAGCCCGGGTCGCCCAAGGTTTCCTGCATCGGGAAGGTCCTCTCGGACCGCGAGCGCGCGCGCCTCGGCCGGCCGCCGAGGCCGCGCGGGGGGTCGAGGCCGCCCGGGTGCTGCGGCGCGCTCGGGTTCTTGATGCGCCGCAGCCGGTCAAAGAACAGCGCCGTCAAGTGCGTCGACCAGTCCCCGCCGCAGGCGCTGCCGCCGGCTGCGAGGCGGAGGGAGGCGATGGAGAAGGAGGAGGCGGCGCTGCCGCCGGGGCTGGGCGGCGTGCGTCGGTTCGCGTCGGGGAGGCGGGCGGCGGAGTGGACGGCCGAGATGGAGGACGACGGACGCGTGGCGAGATCTGGGCCGTTGTAGCGTGAGCAGGGGAGGTTGAGCGTTGCTTTCGGTTTGGTTGTGGATGTGCTTTACGTGTAGTTGAGGTGTGTACATAGTGCAACTAGAAATTGAGGTTTCGACTTTGGATTGACAGATTTTGGTTGCTCTCTGTTGTGGCTTGTTTTCATTTGCTGCTAGTTAGATTGTAGTCTTGAGTTAACCATATTTGTATACAATTTGTTAGAATTTTCGGATTTTGATCCATTTGTCGATTATTTTGTTGCCGTGTCTGGTATCAAGAGGCCACAACAAGCAATAGTCTTTCCACAGTGTACGTTTAGTTGGCCCTAGTTGATAGGGGATGTATATTTTAGAGATATTGGAATTAGAAAATTTGCTTGTTTAGCTTCATTTAGATCAGCTAGAGATTGTGAAAACTGGTCAGTAGCTTGGGGTGAAAGGAGGATGGGCGAGGTTTGAATTTCTTTGATTGTACAGGACTAGTCTATAATGCTCACTAGGGGTGTTGGGTAGATGAACGACAATGCTGGAGAGAATGGGAAATTTGATTATTATTATTTGCAATGCACAAGTTTTTTTAGAGTTAGGATTCAGCTTGTGGGATCTAAAAATTAACTTGCATGAATCAGCTAGAACTTTTACGAGACACAACCCACAATCTTTGGCTCATCAAGAACATGACCTTAATGGGAATGAGAATTTCAATGGGATGAGAAATGAGAATTATTGAGATAACAATTGAGATAACATCACTTATCATGGGGAGGAGTGGATGTGTGAGAATTGTACATTCTGAAGTGGACGATGGATATACCTCTATTGAACTCAAGACTACATCTCTATTGTAGTCTTGAGTTCACTGTTTGGACATAATTTGTCGGAATTTTCAGATTTGGATCCATTTGTCGATTATTTTGTTGTCGGGCCACAACGAGAGCAATTGTCATTCTGCATGGTAGGTTTGGTTGTTCATGTTTGGCGGTGGGGATGTATTTTAGAGGTATGGACTTGGAAATTTTGTTTGTTTAGCTCTGTTTGGATCTACTCGAGATTGTGAAAACCTAGTTATTAGTAGATTGTGGAAACACGTTAGATATTTGTTTTTGGATGTCAATAGTCTATAATTCTTGCTAGGGTTGTGGCCTTGTGGGGTTAAGTGAATGACAATGGCGTGTTTCCCATGAATGTTAGGACAATTTAATATTTTTACAATGCATAAACTGGTATGGGCTAGAGACTGTAAAAGCTAGATACAAAAACTAGTTTGATTGGATCAGCTAGAACTTTTAAAAGCCAGAATCCAGAATCTCTGGCCGATTTTCAATGGGAATGCCAATTTTAATATGGGGAGAAATGACAATTATGAGCACAACATTACTTAATTGTCATGGGAAGGAGTCGATGCATGAGAATTTTACATTTTGAAGTCAAAGTTGTGGAGGATAGATACACCTCTATTAATTTTATTGTGGTTTATGATGCAATTTTTCCACACATTGGTAATAAATTATGTCTTAATTTATACCACAAGCTATCAAAGATTCAAAGGTAGCAGACCTAACATTGTACTTCTTCTGATTAGAGATATAAGTCTATTTTAGTTTATCCTAAATTATCTTTTTACATTTGACTAAGACTATCTAAAATTTAGATCCATAGCATAAGATAAAGTTCCACCTTGTAGAGGGATGTCGATATCCTAACGCAACTCTATCAGACTATATTCCCACCATTAATTTGTACATCCATGTCATTGGCCAAAACTACACTCGTGCACTCAAACCACATGAAAATGAAATTGCTAACAATGACCTGAAACATGAATTGAGTCTGCTAGGTCGTGCAGTAGGGCATGTTTGCTTTGGGTCCTCGGAAAGCTGCCTGCCTAGGCAGCAATCCCATGTGTTGGATTTTCGTGGCCTGGGGCTCGATGGTGCTGGCTGGCCAGCAGCAAGCAAACAGGCCCTAGATCTCCATGGGTCGTTTTATGCAAATTGAGCCAAATATTACTGATGTGTTAGGGCACTCCTAATGGGAGTTTTATTAGAGTTTCATACTCATTAAATAGCATGCCACGTAGGATTTCTTAATGACGTGGCACATAAGTAAAAAAAAAACAGTTTCATCTGGATGAAACCCCCTATGCATACTTTCCAACTTTCAATGAGTCGTAGAATTAAATGTCAGAGGAGCCTGTGAAACAAAAAGGATAAACAATCTATTGTAGAATGAGTTTCATCCATGGTTTCATTTTTATTTTGTTGATGTGGCATCTTGGAAACAACAAAATGAAACCTCCATTGAGATTGGCCTTACACAAACTATCAACACTTGAGATTGGCCTTACACAAACTATCAGCACCGTCACAAATGCGACAGTAATCAGCGGTACATTAATAAACCGATGGACTGAATGCGACAGTAATCAGTTTACATACATGAAGGAGAATTAAAATTAAAGTTTACTAGATCTGGAAGGAGATGGTGCTGTTGGGCGGGTTGTAGAACTGGACCTTCCTGCCGTTGAGCGGCTGGGCGGGGCGCGCGTCGCAGCCTGGCAGCGGCGCCTTGAGCACCTGCAGCTGCTCCTTGCTGATCTGGCGCACCTTGCCGAGCACGTTCCAGGCCACGTTCTCCGTGCACGGCGGCACGGTGAGGGAGCCCGTGTACCGGAAGTAGCTCCCCGTCCGCTTCTGCAGCGAGCGCAGGTGCATCAGCCCGGCCTCCACCTGCGACTCCTCCTCGTGGAAGTTGCACTTGTCCTGGGCCATCTCCACCAGCTTGTTCTTCAGCTGCATGCCGTACGTCATGGATGCATTGTCGTCGTCATCGTTCATCATGTAGGATTTATTAATTAGGTCAAGAAGATCGAGATGCATGGTTTACCTGGTAGTAGAACGAGTCGGGGGCGCCGAGCTGGTAGAGGATGCCGATGACGGCGAGGGCGCCGTCGGCGCTCTTGTGGACCAGGTGCAGCTCCAGGGGGAACCTCTGGCCGTTGATGGTGTGGTCGGACGGCGAGTGCCAGTGCAGCTTCTCGAAGTTGTACGACTTGCCGTCCACCACGATGGACCCGACCTTGCCCTCGAACTTGAGCTGCGCGCGCATCATGTGGACGGTGATCGTCGTCCTCCAAGTTCGTCAGTGGTGATGGCCATGCATGGATCAGTAGAGGCCACAGGGGCGTACGTACCGTGACGACGCGGCCGTCGTTGACGAGCGTGGCGTTGGTGGCGGCGTAGGTGCGGTTGAGGGTGTCGAGGTTGGGGTTGGAGACGACCTGCTTCGTCACGATGTCGATGGGGGACTGCTGCTTCCCCTGCCCGCACAGCTTGTACTCCGCGCTCAGCTGGCCCCAGTTCTCCGGCCCCGTCGCCGTCCCCGCCGTGTACCCGTACAACGCCCCCGAACCCCCATCTGCATGCATTCTCCATCGTACATATTTATATATATACAAATATTTATATACAATGTATTGCCTGCTGATCGATGGGCGCGCGCGCATGCGCCCACCGCCTACATGCGTACCGGAGAGGACGACGGCGAGGGAGGACGCGGCGACGAGGAGGCCGACGGCCAAGCAGGGAGACACCATTGTCGCCGGCACGCCGCCCAGACTGGTCTTCACCGGCGATGTCAGTGGTTCCTGTGTTCGTTCCCGGACCTGCAGGAGGATAGCTTGTTTCAAAGAGGGGGAGGGAGAGACCGGCCGGCCTCGCTTATGTACGGGGATGTGTGAGGTGGAAGTGGGGCGAATTCGAGCGGACAGGAGAGTTGCTAATAGGTAGAGGACAAAGATCACATTTGCGGTTGAAACTTGCTTGAAGAATTTAGCCATTGCCAAAATTAGCGTGTTCTTCCATTTCCAATTTTCCATTACCATGGAAAGCTTTTGCAGTTCTGCAGCTGCCCTTGCGATTTGCGAAAGAAAAACGATAAAGAATACCGCATGGGCTGCAGGAAGCGAACGTTTTGGCCTAGGATGCACATGCGGAGATAATTGACCGAGAGAGGCCCAGCTAGTTCTGCACAGCCCAAGCGAAAAGGCTGGATATGGCCAGGCCCAGAGCACTAAAAGAGACAAACAACGATGCTCTTAGTGATAACATTTTTTTTTCCCTTTTTTGCACTTTAAGGCCATTAGGTTTTCCATATATATAACGGTTCTGTTCATCTTCCTTAGGCGGCAACGCGTTCTCCCTCCCTTTCTTCCTCACCTTGCCAATATACTGTCCCACTTGACTTTGAACCCAACACCGAAATCACTCCAATCGCCTGCCATGGCACTAACTAAACCATTTTCACGCTCCCCGAGCCTGCAGCTAACTTTCTATCCTCCACCAGTGGCAGCAGCAACTACCCCTCATGGCCTCATGCTCACCTCCGGCACCATTCTAGCCAACTTCTTTCTAATCTCCGCATCTATCCTATTTAAACTCTTATCCTAACACTCCGATTATGATATCCTTAACATTAGCTTAGTTGATTAGGTTTTTTGTAATGAAACTTCATCACATGGCTTCAAGTACCCGACTCGACATGGGTGTCGTATTTTTCGGGATCTACTCTATGATTGAACCAACACTATATTTTTAGTGGTAGGAGACGTACCTGTCGATATCAAGGCGTCTGCGGTGACCTCATCAATCTCAAGATCAGAACAGTCGGCCCAATCTATCGAAGGTACTCATAGGGGTGAGATTTGCGTGCGTGTATTCATAGTGGTGCGTGTACGTGTGTGTGCGCGCGCGCGCGTATGTGCTTGTAGTAGTGTTTTAGAAAAAAAAAAGGAAAATTTAAGAAGCATGCTTAGGTTCAACGGAAGAAGCACCAAGTCCTCCATTCCAGAACAAGAGTTGCCAAGAACAAAGCACACAGCACATGTTCCAGCTTCCTAACCATGTTGCTAAAAAGCAAGTTTTAACCATTCATCATTAAGAGGTATCAAGTATCATTGTTCAGCAGTATCAAGTTGCATAGCCTAGCACATTATTACCCATACATGCATAACCCGGTTGAGCAAGGAAATAAGGTATAAGAATACTAGGGATAACCTAAAACAGATTAACTCATGCATGAATGAAAGTGAGTATTAAAGGTGTATAGGTATCAAGGGATTTCTCGTGTTATACTTGCCTTCCTCTTGGTACTGTAGCTGCTACTCTTGCTCTATGAAGTGTTGCTCAAAGGACGGCTCGAACGGCTCACCGGCTAGACACGATCAACATTCACCAACACACAATCCAGACAAGCCAGTACATGCATATGAAGTGAAATAAATTAGAACAGTACACCAAACAATTCAAACAGTGGCTAAAAAGCTAATAAAACTATTCTACGCATCACTACGAACACATGAGCGCAAGAAACACTAAAATCGGAGTTAAAACACATAATTTAGAGCTAAAACAAGGTCTAGGGGCTTGCTGGCAAAGAAACTAAACTTCCAGGGACTTATCTGCGAGAAAATAGGGGCCTAAATGTAATTATGTATAAAAATAGAAGGTCTAACATGTAAATAATACAACCTAGGACGGCGGGTTCAAATATTTAAAAGCTCAGGGTCTAAATCGCAAGAAAAAGGACCTAACCCTAATTACTTTTGAACTACGCAGGACTGCGGGTTAATTCCAGGATAACAAAGGGGCCTAAGTGCAAAAGGGGGCGCTGCATGGCTGGCTGGCTGGCGTGGCGCTGACGTGGCGCTGACGTGGTGGCCACGTGGCGCTAATGAGGCGGTGGACCGCGCCGTGGACTTGGTCGACTGGTCCACGGTGGACCGGATATGGGGCGATGGGGCATGGGCTGATCTCGGCCGTCCAGATCAGATCGAGCGGCTGAGATCAAAGTGTGCGGCGGATGGTCACCGGCGGCGAGCGGCGGCGCAGCGTCGGTCTAGGGGCTAGAGGCCCCGGTTTCGCACGCGGCTTGTCTTGGGAGCGAGAGGAGGTCACGGCGAAGCTTACCAGGGGATCGTGGCTGAGGTCCAGGCGGCGGAGCGGCTTGCCGGCGTCGGGAAGTGGCGGCGGTACTCGGGTGACGGCGACGAGGATGCTCCGGTGCTCGGCTGGGCTCGGGGTCGACGGCAGGGGCACGCGGACGCTGCGGCGAGGTCAACCACGCGGTCGGGGTGAGCTCGGGGCGGCGCAACGGCGGTGGGAAGCTCCGGCGGCGAGCGGCAATGGCGGCGGCGACGGGAGCTTGGAAAACGGAGCTAGGGTAGGGGCTAGGGTTCCTTTTATAGGCTAGGGGCGTAGGGGATAAGCTCGGGGAGTCCGCGGCGGTCACGGCAACAGCCTCCGCGGATCGCGCGGGCGGTTGGGCGGCGGCGGCGGCGTCCCGGTCGGAGTCGAGTCCGACTCCGACTCGGCCGGAGGTCGGGGACGACCTGGCGGTGGAGCCCGTCTAGCAGCGAGGGAGGGGGAAGCGGGGAGCGGGCGAGGGCGTCTTCGGCTTAGGGAGGTGGGAACGAGGACGGGCACCAGCGGCTGGGCCTAGATGGGCCAGCTGGGCCGCGGTGAGGGGAGGTAAGGTGGGCCGGCTTAGGAGTTTAGGGGCTAAAACCGGACCGGGCAAGAGTTCAAGGGCCTAAACCAGACTTAAAGCGAGAAAAACAATTAAACACTCATTCAAGAGCAGATTCAATGAGGATTTTCAAATATAAATTCAAAACCCTTCAAATGAATTGCCAACAAACAAAAATATGCTCCGGCATGAATGCACATACATGTTTTCCTATGCTTACCCTTGCTTTTAGTTTTGACCAAATTTTTAATTAACCCCTATATGACATGAACAATTCGTAATTAAATATATTAAATCCTAATTTTTATTAAGGCCTAATTTTTAGGGTGTTACATATTTCCATCTATTTACGCAATCCTGTAGGCTCTGGTCTGCGATGTCTACAATGATGTAAGGCCCTTGCCATGGAGAGGACAATTTATTTTTGTCCTTGGTGCGTTGGTCTAATTTGAGCACCATGTCACCAATGCATAGGCTTCTGTTGCGAACATTAGCATCGTAATATTGCCGCAGCTTTTGCTGATATTGGGCCACCCTGAAAGCGGCTGCGTCGCATGCCTCCTCAAGGAGGATTAGCTCTTCGGCGCGTCTGTTAGGTTCTTTAGTTTCTGAAAACATTGCCACGCACGGGTCTTGTAGTCGGATATCGGATGGTAGAATTGCTTCGGTTCCATACACCATGAAGAAAGGTGTTTCGCCTGTTGCTCGGTTCATGGTGGTCCTCATCGACCATAGTACTATAGGAAATTTATGAATCCATCGCTTATCGTAAGCTTGTAATCTGTTAAAGATCCTCTTCTTGATGCCCTGGAGCAGGATGCCATTGGCACGCTCTACTTGCCCGTTCATTTGCGGGTGATTTACCGATGACCGATCATGCCTGATCCCGTGGTCATAGCAGAAATCAGAGAACTTTTTGCTTTCAACTGCGTTCCATTATCAGAGATTATCCTATTTGGGGCACCGAATCATATGACAATACTCCGTAGAAATTTGACAGCGGCCTCTTTTGTGATTTTCTGAACTAGCTCGGCTTCGACCCATTTTGTAAATGTGTCGATGCCGACGAACAGAAATCTGTATCCCCAAACAGCCCTTGGAAAAGGCACAAGGATATCTATTCCCCATGTGGCAAAGGACCATGACAGTGGAATAGTGTTTAAAAGCTTGTGCAGGTTTAGTTTGTTTCCGTGCGAAGAATTGGCATGCCTCGCACTTCTTAACTAACTCTCTTGCGTCTTGAAGAGCTGTAGGCCAGTAGAAGCTCTGTCGGAATGCTTTCCCTGCTAGGTATCAGGGACAAGCATGAGATCTACAGATTCCTTCGTGAATATCATGGAGCAAACTAATGCCCTCGGCTCATGTGATGCATTTGAGGAGCATACCATTGTGGGTTAACTTGTATAATCGTCTATCAACCAATTGAAAGTTCTTGGCTTTATGATGAATTTTCTCCAGTGTCGCATCATCGTCGGGTATAGCTTGGTTTGTGAGGTACGCCTGGACTGGATCCATCCAGTTCCCCTCGTTTCCAACTAGAGCGACAACTCGAGCCGTATCGACCAACATAGACTTCTTGACGGATTCATTGTTGTAGAAACTGGTCCCTTGGCGGGTTCAGTTTTTAGGTTCGGTAATGAAACCGACACAGATGGTTTAGTAAGAACTTCAAGTAACACGTTACCTGGGAGCCGTGTGCGCTCTGCAGCTGCCTTTGCTAGCTTATCTGCATCGCCATTGAATTCCCTTTTGACGTGTCGTACTTCAAGCCCATCAAATTTGCTCTCCATCCTCCTGTATGCTTCCAAGTATTTGGCCATTACATTGCTCCGCGTGCTGTACTCTTTCATGACCTGCCTTGCAGCTAACTCGGAATCCCCTTTCACGAGCAGCCTCTTAACGCCTAGAGATGCAGCTATGCGGAGTCCTATCAAAAGCCCCTCATACTCGGCAACATTGTTAGTAGGGGTTGGATCAACAAAATTGATTTGTAGCGCGTACCTGATGATGTCATTGTGTGGAAAAATTAGGACCACCTCAGCCCCCGCGCCTGCTCGGCAAAACGCTCCATCATAGAACATGGTCTAGTGTTCGGGGTTTTGGGCAGTCTCTTCGGGTTCGGGATTAGTCCACTCTGTGATGAAATCTACCAGAGCCTACGACTTGATGGCAGTTTTGGGTATGAATTCAACGTCGCAAGCCCCCAGCTCCACAGACCATTGTGCAATCCTACCCACGGCATCCCGATTATGTAAAATGGTGCCTAGGGGATAGGTTGACACGACCTTGATCTTGTGGCTCAGAAAATAATGCTTGAGTTTCCTGAAAGTCATTAGCATAGCATATAGCAATTTCTGAATCTGAGGGTACCTTGTTTTTGCGTCATGTAGCACCTCGCTCACAAAGTAAATAGGGTGTTATGTTGTTGACTTTTCTGTTGGTCTCTCAACCACCAGAACAGTACTGACAACGGTTGGTGTTGCTGCAATGTATAACAGCATCACTTCTTTTGGCTGCGGCGGGACCAGTACGGGCATTTTCCGTAGGTATTGCTTGAACGCCTGGAACACCTCTTCTGCTTCTGCCGACCATTCAAAGCGATCAGTTTTTCGCAACGGTTTATAAAATGGCATGCCTCATTTGCCTGACTTGGACACGAATCGACTCAGGGATGCCATCATTCCTGCCAACTTCTGGACCTCGTGGCGGCTGCGTGGAGACTTCATGTCGTCGAGTGCCTTGATCTTGTGTGGATTTGCCTCTATACCTCGCTGGGAAACAAGGTAACCGAGGAGCTTACCCGATGATACACCAAAGGTGCATTTGGCGGGGTTGACCATCATTCTGTTTTTACGCAAATTGTTGAATGTTTCAGTTAAATCAGCGATCAAGTCGCCCTTTAACCTACTTTTTACAATGATATCATCTATGTATGCCTCCACATTACGGCCGATCTGGCCTTCGAGAACAATGTGAACACATTTTTGATAAGTGCAACCTGCGTTTTTCAGACCAAAAGGCATCTTTATATAACAGTAAACACCGAAGGGAGTTACAAATGCAGTTTTTTCCTCATCGTCAACGCACATGCTGATTTGGTGATACCCCGAATAGGCATCTAGAAAACAAAGCAGCTCGCATCTAGAGGTTGAATCTACAATTTGATCTATCCTAGGTAATGGATACTCGTCCTTCGGGCAAGCTTTATTCAAATCGGTGTAGTCCACGCACATCCTCCACGTTCCGTTGGGCTTCTTCACCATGACTGGGTTTGCCAGCCACTCCAGGAAAGGGACCTCTCGAACGAAGCCGGCTTTGAGTAGTTGGTTGATTTCTTCGTTAATGGCGTCTCGCTTCTCCGGGGTATATCTTCTTTGCTTTGCTTGACTAGTTGGACGCTAGTTCGTATGCCAAGCTTGTGCTTGATTACCTAACCGGGGATCCCGGGCATGTCAGACAGTTCCCAAGCGAACACATTCGCGTTTGCCCAGAGGAAAGCAATGAGCTCGAGTTCCTATTTGTCACCCAGACCAGAGCCCACCTGGGTGGTCTTGGTCGGGTCCGCCTCATCAAGGGCCACTGATTTCATGCCCGGCTCGGAGCGCTTTGCCGCTGGCAAGCTTGGTGAGGCGGCAGCTGGCGACTCGCCTGCTTCCTGCGATGGCGTCCCCTTGAGCGGGGTTCGGTCCACCACGGTCTGCTTCTCGGTGACTCTGTCATTGGTCTTCTTGTCCCCCGCGAGCGCCGGAACGGGTACTTCTTTTCCCTTGGCCTTTGATCAGGCTTCCGCTGCTCGGGAGGTTTCTGTGACTGCTGCCTGTTGACGGTCCTTATAACATAAAATCCGACCGTCAATAGGCTCAGAAACCAATAAAGATCAAGGCATAACTTAGACATTAGTATTCAAATAATGGTATACCATGCATATCTGGAATATATTTGAGTACAGGGACTACGGTGCAAAAGATGGGCAAAACTGGGCACAGGCCCAGGTCGGCCGACCTGGCTAGGTCGGGCGACCTGGCCTGAGCCCCGATCAAGCTCAGTTTCGATACAGGTCAAGAAGCACACTGAAGAAGGATCATGGACGTTGATTCATCGTCGGTTCAAGTCAAGGGTGAGGATGAGCCACGTGTCATTCCCATGGATTGAAGGGCCCACACATAAACACAATTGCACCCAAATGGAGTATACCCACCTGGAACCATCATGAGGACCCACATGGAAGTCAACCAGAGAAGAGTGGGGCCCAATGGCGGCGGAACCAGGTCGGCCGACCTGGCTAGGTCGGCCGACCTGGCCCTGCGGCCGTTTCGGTTCCCCCTTGACCAGTACCTGTAAACCGTCATCAGGAGCTCATCAGAGCCGTGCGTTGCTGAAGACGGTGGATCCTAGGGTCGGCCGACGTGGGGAATTCGGCCGACCTAGGCCCACCTCCAACCGGCTTCAACCGCCTCTGGCTAGCTCCAACCGACCTTGTGATGCTATAAATACTTGCAAAGGGCGCCGTACTCAACACACACCAGAAGAAGAGCTCTCCTTTGCTACAAGCTTAGTCTTAGCCTTAGTAGTGATAGTCATAGTGTTAGATCTTCTGAAGGGCTTCCGGAGGAGTCTTGGTAAGTTCTAGAGTTCAGTTCTTGTATTCTCTTACTTACTTGTAATACTCTGAGCTTAATGGAAATACCTTCATACTTATGTTGTATGCTTCAGTTATACCTTATCTACTTAGTATATACTACTTATGTCTTACACCTCAATCAAGTGAATGTATGTTATGGCATTGGCTCAATGTGCCTTTTGGTTGCTCTATTTATTAACGTGATAGATAGAGTTGTATCTCGTATTGCAAACATGGTGTTTGGGATACGGTATGCTATTGAGGGTACCGCTGCCCCACGGATTAGTAGAGGTAGGCGGCAGGTGGTGACAGCCCTGTCCGTCCTTTGTAATCCTCCACGTACGGGAGTGGGTATTAGGCCTTTATGATAAGACGTCCTACTGTCGTCCCTTGATGAGGGAACCACTGGATACCTCGATGTGTCCTCTTGCATACGATCATTGAATGAGCTTGTATAGGGTATTGTAGTATATCCAAGTTTCATAAGTATGATGCTAATGAACCCTTGTTAATCTTCACTAGTGTACTATACTAACTAAGACTAACATAATGATGAGCAATGAACTTCTGTGTGTCAACCCAATCATTCACTTCTATATCTTTTACCCCTGTTTAGATTATGGTACATTAATACTGTTGTACGTAAAGAGCATTGGATGGCACATCTCTCTTTTAACTAAACGCTTTCCCTGCGGATAAACAAATAACGATACTCTGGAATACTCCCGGGTGAAATGCTACAACGTACTTCTGTGCGCTTGCAGAATATCTGTAACGTCTAGATTTACGATGAAGTATCTCTAGTACCATTACTACTCTAAGTAGTGATGCTAAGAAATACCAACACTGCCTTTGCGGTAGTGGTCGACAGATTCTTGGTCTTTTTCTTGGCAGGTTCGGCAGCCTTGGCTGGTTCCTGCTCGTCTCCCTTGATCATGTCCAGGGTCTTCATGTCGCACTGGACTACGCCTTTGCAATCCCCGCAGATGGTGATCGGGCCTAGTGGCTCTGGCATCTTGATCATGGAGTAAGCAAAATGGGCTGCCGCCATGAATTTCTTCAAGAACGGCCTGCCCAAGATGCAGTTGTAGGCTGATGTGATATCAGCCACCTCAAAGGTGAGGAACTCTGATCGGATGTTTTTCCCCTCCATGAGGGTCACCTGCAGATCGATCCTCCCTAAGGGAAAGGCTTGGATGCCTGGTATGACCCTGTAGAAAGGCTTCTCCATTGGGGACAAAGACCTCCTCTGGATTCCGAGTTCGTCGAAAGCGTTGACAAACAGTAAGTTAAGGGCGCTTCCACTGTCAATCAGGGTTCGCTGGATCTTGCGTGACCCGATCCAGGGCTTGATGCACAGGGGAAGCCGTGGCCCATCGTACATCGTCTTGGGGTGATCCCTTTGATCAAAAGTGATCGGGACTTCAGACCACCTCATGGCTGCATGCAGGGTTCGGTGCTCGCTATCTGTCTATCGACCAGCTTCAGCTGGGATTTGGAGGTTCGGGTAGAATAGCCACAAAAAATTGTGGCGATCTCCAGGTCTTCAGGAAGTTCTGGCTCATCGTCACAATCCATGTAATTTGTCTGCCGAGGGTTATGAGCGGCCTGGTCGCGTGGAGCCCCCTGCTGCTGGCTCTCCTCCTCCTGTTTCTGCTTCTTGTACACCGTGCAGTCCACAATGTGATGCTTTGTTGACCGGTGAATCGGGCAGTACATCGTGAGATCAGTAGGCTTTCCTTGGTGCCTGTACGGGGCTTTGTTGTCCACGGCCATGATTTCTTCGCCCTCGGACTTGCACTTCTTGATCTTGTGCTTATTCTTCTTCTTGCCCTCCCCAGACGGCTGGCTTTGTTCGGGCTTTCCCTGGACCCGGGCTCAGGCGTTCGCCATCTTGGCGGTCTCTTCCAGGATCCCGTAGAGCTCGGCCACCGTCTTTGGGTTTTTCTTGGCAAGCTCCTCCACCGCCCGCTCGTCCTTGCAGCCCTGATTAAAGGCCTGTTGACACCAGATTTTCGCACCAGATATGCTGAGTCAGGTGGTGACGTGGTGAGGCTGGCACTGCGCAGTGGGCCCGTTGAATGGTCAAACAGATGATGCCGGAGAAGGAAGCCAATGCAGGAAAGGGGGTCCGATAAGCAGGAAAGTCCGATCTAATGATGAATGAAGAAAGGCGCATTGGATAAGAAGGAAGCGTAGCATGAGCAGGGACTATTTTCCTTTTCAGAAGGCGTATTGAGAGTCCCATTTTATATTAGATTTAGTTTACTTTATCTGCAAGTTAGTCAAGTCCGATCAGGACTCCTCATGACAGGGTATAAATATAAACCCTCGTCCATTGTAAAGAATTATTCTCACAATCAATACAACCCGGCTTCACCCAAAACCTTAGGAGTAGGAGTAGACACCGACGAACTCATTGGTGGACGGGCTGCATCAGTTCCTGATCTCCGGCTTACCAGTAAGATTGTCAACTTATCGAACTAGTTTAAGCTTTGAATTGAGGCGTATCGCCCTTTCTCGTTTATACTGTTCAACCGATTTATCTTTGAATTATCAAGATTGGTCTAGATTCCATGCGTCGGAGCTAGATCTCTATTGATTATTCAGTAGTTAATCGTTTACCGAGTTGTTCTTCGAGTTTTGGGCTTGATCTAGATTCCCTGCGTCGGAGCTAGATTTATCTTGTTATTAGAAGGCAGCTTATGCGGTTGCTTGGAGTTGCTAGATTGATTTAGATCTGCGCTGACGAGGGTCTGAATTAGGGGTACCCAATCAAGCCCTTAATCCGGGTCCTCACGATAATCCACCCCTCAAAAGCAAAAGCCGAAGAACCAAATCAAAGCAGATTCTCCATGCCCCAACAACTCGGAGGCCGCCCGACGAGTCTTCGATTCGCCCGAGGAGTTCTCCGCCTCCGAGCGGTTCCGCGGCTCGCCCGAGGAGTTCTCCGCCTCAGAGCGGATCCGCGGCTCGCCCGAGGAATTCTCCGCCTCCGAGCGGCTCCGCGGTTCGCCCGAGGAGTTCTCCGCCTCCGAGCGGCTCCGCGGTTCGCCCGAGGAGTTCTCCGCCTCCGAGTGGCTCTCCGGTTCGCCCGGGGAGTTCTCCGCCTCCGAGGAGTCTCCGGCTCGCCCGATAAAACTACTCGGCCACGTCCCGGCCCATCCAGCGCCGTACCCACTTGGTACCCGCCGCGTCAGAGCATGATGGGCGTCCGTCCTTCGCCACGACAGCCACAGTGGCGCCCGTCTCATCCGAACAGGAACGCTACAGTCCTGAGAGGAATGCATGCGCAACACCAGGCGCCCAAGGACGATCCCAGGCGTCCATGGACGACACCTGGAACCCGAAGAGGACACCTGGAGTGCCCAAAGGCCTCGAGCGAGTCAACCACGACCCGGGAACTACCCGGGAGCTTACCCGAGAAGACATCTACACCAACCACCCGGGATGTACGACCCCGGGTCCGGCGGGGTGCCCACTCCGTCAACACCTGCTCCCTGTACGGCTCGACGCGCGGCACAAGCTAAAGGCCTCGGGGGCAGTAACTCCCCTTGTAATTTTCTTTCTTTCTTACCCCCGCTCCCTTCTCTCCTTGAGACTATAAAAGGGGACAAGGGGACATCAGTGGGGGACAGACGGACATCAGTCGAACATTCGGCCACAGCACGAACAGCACGCTCACTCGCACAGCACAGGGACTTGGGACCCTCTCCCTCTCCCGACCAGTTTGTACCCCCTACTACAGACTTGGACTTAAGAACATCGGCACACACTGGACGTAGGGTATTACTCTCCGGAGGCCCGAACCAGTCTAAACCCCCTGTCTCTTGAGTCACCATCCGGACCCTGACACGCGATCGTAGAAATTTACTTGCCGGCGGTAGAGAACCCCGACAGTTGGCGCGCCAGGTAGGGGCATTTCGCGTGTCACGACACTTCACCAGGGCCCGGATGGCCCATAGCGGCGCCTCGCTGGCGCCCGGCGACCACCTGCGGTTCGGCTCCCTCGACTTCGTCTTCGGCAAGTCGGTGGAGCCCATCATCGGGGCAACTTTCGTGCGCCCCAAGCTTGCCCGCGACGACGACAAGACGTTCCACGACGAAGGGCCCAAGCCCTCCCACACCACAGTGGGAGCCACCGCCTACGTCCTCGACCTGCTCGGTGGGGACCTGGCGGCCGCCTGGGACGGAGCCCGTCCCAGGAACGCTTCCGCAACGTCTCCTACATGATCACCAACCTCGCCCTCCAGGTTGGAGGGCAGGAGCAGCTCCCCTGGGACGAGTTCATCGACTGCTACAACGCCATGTACCCGGAGGGACAGCCAGGCCTACCGAGCGACCCGGCGGCCACCCCGACACCGGCGGAGTCCGACCCCTGCGTCTTGCCAACTGCCAAAAGCACGGTGAGCGAGCAAAGACCGCACCCGCGGTTGACGTGGGTTCCGCCGAACTTCGACCCTTCTCGGGAATGCTTCATGTGTCACACCCCCGATGGGGATGTGCAGTCTGCCAGCAGTTCGACGAGGGACGGCGCCCCCGCGGCGCCACCTGCCAATGCCCCTGCGGCTCTGCCTGCCCGAGCCCCTGCAGCTCCGCCTGCCAACGCCCCTGCGGCACCACCGCCCAACGCCCCGGCGGACGATGCCCGGCGGGTCAGGCTACAGGAGCTCGATGAGGCCCGGCGTCAGATCGAGGCAGAACGCCAGCAGCTCAACCGCGAGCTCGGGAGAAACGCGGACGGAGGAGCCGCCCGCGCACGAGC
Organism: Alloteropsis semialata; assembly: GCA_004135705.1. Classification (NCBI taxonomy): domain Eukaryota; kingdom Viridiplantae; phylum Streptophyta; class Magnoliopsida; order Poales; family Poaceae; genus Alloteropsis; species Alloteropsis semialata. Next base: position 34,722,962 of record CM014277.1, read on the forward strand.
CCGGGACGTGCAACAACGCATCATCAACGACGGTGGCAACGCCAACGACGCGCCGGTCTTCAACCGGGCGTCCCAGAACCTTGCAGCGGCTGCTGTCCTACTCCGTGAGCACCCTGAACCAGCGGCGCCCGAAGATCGAAGGTTCCATCAGCAGCTCCGCGCGCTCCTGGAAACTGCAGCAGTCCAACAGGCGGAAAGCTCCGCCTCACGCCAGCGAGCTCCCCGGGAGCCCGATCATTCCGTACATCATCACGGGGCCACGACCGACGGAGGC
>CM014277.1:34734138-34775676 GCA_004135705.1 Alloteropsis semialata
GATTAATGGTAGATTTAAACTAGCTTTTCTAAATAAAAGATGATTAGGCTTTTACACCAGCCATATGTCTTCCCATAGGTGCAGTAGAGCCCAAGCTTTCATGGTGATCATAACCCATCCAAATTTCATATCTTTCATCCTTTTGTTTTGCCACATAATTCGCCTATACCTTGTACTTCTCTCTTATTGTATTTATCTTCTGGCTTAATAAATATTCAGTATATGAACCACTATAACTCCAGTGTATTATTTTAATACTGAATTCATATATTGTGGCCACATATGTGAAATCTAGATATTAAAATAGTATGTTGAATTGTATGTGCATATACTAAAGTTTGTTGATCCATTTATACAAAATTCCATTGAAGCTTTATTCCAGTATTCCATGATGACATCATGTTCATGCCTTGATGATGTCACAATCTATTTGCTCTCAACCAAAATAACTTCAGCTTATGTTCTTTGTACCAATACACCCTTGACCCTTTAGTTGCTCATACCTTTTCCGACCGTAGCTCTGTCTTTAGTGTTTCTTGTGTTCCCAAGTTCGCAGTAGCTAGTGTTCTCTAGTAGTGCGCTTTTCAAAGTTGTTTTGCTGATTGGTGTATTGCTTTATTAAATGTATTTTGTGTGCTGGTGTTGATCGTGCCAATCGGTGAGCTGCTCGACGTTGAAGGAGAGCAAGGTTCTGAAGAAGAGAATTACTAGCAATACTTTGAAGAAGGCAAGTGTAACACGAGAAACTCCTTGCGACCCATTGATCCTTAATTATCATATTCATGCTTGCATGTGTCCAAATTGATGAACCCTATGGATTTTTTACCTAGAACTACTTTATCCTATTTACCTTGTTCACCTGGGTTTATGCATTATGGGTAGTTTATCGCTATGCTTCGCAACCTTTGCTTATGAACCAATGATCTTATGATATCAATTGTTAACTTTGACTAATGGTATATGAAATTGTGATTAAAATATGCTTTTTAGCAACATGGTTAGGGAGCTTGAGCATGTGTTTTGGATTGCTCTAAGCATCTCTCTTGAAGGCCCAATTTCTTAAACTGACAACCCAGGAAAACCGTACAACCAATAGAACTACATGGCTCTGGTCTTGATTGAGTAAAATGAACTACTCTAGCTAGTTAGTGGTTACCGAAAGGCGCAAGTGGGGCTCCATGGTTTAAGTGTGGACCTCGGCTCGCCTCTGGCATGGGATCATGTTTACATGTGGGATTGACTGGAGGGTGAGGGGTTCATGTGCCTAAGTTGAAACCATAGCGGCCACTAACTTGTTAGGGGGACTTTTGAAAGGTCTCGTAGCGGTACCATGCGCTCCATTTTGGGAGTGCATTGTCTATGACAAAGGGGTGTCGCGACTGGTGGTGAAAGTGTACAACCTCTGCAGAGTGTAAAACTGTTATAACAGCCGTGCTCACGGTCAAGAGCGGCCTGAATCCTTTTTGATTAGTGGTTCTCATTCTGGAATGGTGGTTGATGATGATCGTGATGATAATGGATATGCTATACTTCTCTTATAATTAATGTGGGTTACAACTTGGTTTTCACCATAATTGTAGTAATTTGGTTAATGCTAAAATTGATCAACTAAAAGTGCTAATTGCAGTTTAATCATGTCAAGCCTTTTGAGCCTTCATACCTCGTGTTATACTTGTTAAGTAAGATGGTTTACTTACACTTGCACTATTCAACAAAATCCCGGATGGGTACTCAGATGAGGCAGCACTCGAAGACTTTCTAGAAGTGTTACAGGAACTTTAGGTTGTGGTTCACTAGCCGGCGTCCCTGTGGCATGGAGGCTTCACCGTGAGAGATAATAAATAGACCTCCGCTATGGTTTGTTTAAGACTCTTGCCCTTTGTAATAGTTTGTTTTTGTGATTCGAGCGCTAGTTTACTTTGATTTACCTTATTCTGGAGCTATATGTGTGTTTTAGACTTCCTAGGTACAGATATAGTAGCATTCGGATTTTCTTCATAAATCCGAGTGTGACAATAATCATGATCATCACTAATCATCAAGATTGAGTTCAGGGGAAGAATTATTGTGCTCTCCACCTAACTCCACATGCAAGAGGAGGAAGCCATGCATGGTGGTACACTCATTTTTGCAGGATTGAAAGCAACATTTGGAGTGGAGTTGAAGCAAAGGACAAAGACATTAATCAAAGTGGAGAAAACAATGTGCAAGTGGACAACTTTGCTAAAGAATGAATGGTTCACAACATTTGGACGGTGCAAATCATGAGGAGATGCTGGACACTGATCAAGAATCCACTCAGGAAGATGTGGGAGCAAGGACACGTGAAGCAAGCCAGGGAGCACCCTAGGCCGGCTGGCCCCAAGCACCCCAGGCCGGCCGGCCTGGTGCCCATATATGCCCCCTGGTGCTCATCTTTCATAGGTACGCAACTCATGCAATTTCAAGTCCTTGTTCTTCAGTTCTTCCACCTTGAACACCAGCAGAAGCTCTGAAAAATTTCAAAAATCAAAACCACCTCAAAAAATCTCCAAAAATTCACTACAATTCCTAGTTTGCTCTCCTCTTCGATATATTATTTTTCCACCAACGAGAAACCCCCGGTGTGTTGGTTTTTGTGTTTGTGCAGCAAGGCAACATGAGGAGGCAAGTTTTGAACTTCATCACCAGAAAGAGGACAAGGTCGTCGGCGTCCGACGCGCCATCGGCGAGCTCTTCGTGGAGGCACTCCGTTGTGGAGTCACCGTGAGGCATGGTGGAAGACAACCCCGTACAAAGGAGCGACATGCTACTCCTTGGAGGGATGCAAGACCCAAGAAGTACCTCCATGAGGTTCACCAAACCTCGTGGGTGTGCCGGCGCACCACCACCTCCAACTAGATGTTCCACAAGATCAACCGTACCACCGCCATACAAGCCCAAAATTTCAGAATATGGGTTTGTGATTTTGTCGGAGGAAGAAGAGGCAAGGCTCAAGAATTTGAAGGGAAGAGTGAAGGCAAACACTGACTTTGATGATGATGCACTACATAAGTTGGGATTCTATGGTGATATCTATGGGCTGCTGGACAACCTCAGATGGAGGCAATTTTTCGATGGTGTTCCGGTGGACGTGCATATAGAAATTGTTTTGGAGATTATGATGACCATGAAAGTTGTGACAAGAAAAATTGATAAGCAAGAAGTGTCATGCCTTGAATTTAGGTTGAAGAATCAAGAAAAGTCCATCACCTTTGAAGGAATTGGAAGCTTACTTGGTTTCAATGGTGACGCGCCGGAAAGAGCCGAAGTTGAAGAAGGAGGGATGGATAAATTTTGGAAGAAAATTGCAAAGGATGACAACCGCCAAAGAAAGAACATAAGCAATGTCATACTTCAAATATTTCATTCTTGGATGAGCAGGAGAATCTTTGGAAGGATGAGAGAGTCCAAAGTAACCGATATGGAGTTAAATTATTTATACTCCACATTGGTGAAGAAGCAAGCAATTGATCCTACCTATATCATGATTGATAGGTGGGTATGTGAAGCGACTTCTGACTCTAGAGAGATCGGCTCAGGTTGTTATCTCTTCATGATAGCAATTACATTAAACCCAAGATTGGAGACAAATTCGGCGTTCTTCATAAAAGGGACCGATTTTGGAATTGAAGCTATGAGGCAAGGACATTACATCAGAGGAAATGAGAAGAATGGCTACAAAATTGCAAATACAAATATTTATCTCCCCGATGCAAGATTGAAGTTATTTGGAAGAGGAAGAGTTGATTGGCGGGATGAGAAGATTTTGGTCAAGGCTAAGAAGAATAAAAGAGGGAAGCATATTGGAGAATCATCGGCTCCGGTTGAAAAAGAAGTGGGAGAGGAATTGCCACCAGCTAGGTCCTTTTATTGGACAACGGAATTTCAAAATGCACCAAGTGGAGAAGGACCTCCGGAAGGATGAGGGCAACAATGGGGACATGCACCAGCTCAAGCATGGGGGTATGGAGCATCGGTGCCACCATCGATGTATCCACCGCCGCCTACATATAGCAGTTATGGCTACCCACTGCCGCCACACCAAAGAGTGTTCCCGGATCCATCCTTTGGAGCTCAATTTGCGCATCTCCAACAACCGGAAAGAAGCGCGAGAACAATTGGAGCCTATGCCGATAGGAACATGGAGGACATTAATGCCATCCGGAGGCATATGAACTGACTAGAAGATGGAACCGCGGGGATTGCATACCAAATGGGACTTCTAGCGTTGGCGCCGCTGGAACATTTTGGTGGAGGAGCTTCCCAAGTATATTATAATCAATGATATAACGCAAGACATCCGCCAATCCAAGAGGAGTGATCGACAAGGACCGAGAATAAATTGCTCGCACGTGTGGTTTGAGTTTTTCTCGTTTCTTTTATTTACTTTCAGCATGTGTGCAAGCTTGTGTGCGTAGCAATTTTCTGTTTTTATTTATTTTCAGCATGTGTGTTAGTGTGTTATTTTGTTTATCATCACCATGATCACTATATATATCACCAATGCTTTCATGACATGATTATTAGTGATGATAGAAAGTTTATGCAATGTAGAAATATGATGATCGTTGCCGCTTTGTCTATTTTTGCGCTTGGCTTATGCATGATTGAACTAATGCTCTCCCCAACACGATCTGAAATTTATCTAAATACCGGCTCAATCTTTTGTGGAGGTTATGATAATTTTAGACCCATATTTATTATTCTTGCTCTCTCTTTTAAACTTGTCAAGGGATGTTTAATTGCTGAAATTAATTAAAGCTAGCCTTGTCATTAATACCTTTTGCAATTGCTCTACATATCCAAAGACTAAATGATATATCATGTTGAACCATAGTTTAAGAATTATTTTCAAGTGAATTGATTTAGGATTTATCTTCTCTGGTTCGAGACTAAGAAGCTGAGCATTCCGTTTTGCGTACCTTCTTTTTGCTAGCCTATCTATCCATGCATTGTGAGTTTCTACACCAAAAACTTCACTAGATATCCACCCTAAACCCAAATTATCTTTTTGTGAAATACCTCCTTGACCACAACCCAATTTGAATATGGATCATTATCTCGAGGAAATTCCAAAGAATCAAGAGCTTGATACAAGGAAATATATTTGGGAGGCATCAAAGAGTGCGTACAAGAAAAATTAGAAGAAACGGAGGACCACAACAAGTGGGCCAGCTGGTCTCATTACCATGAGCCGACCGACCTACCCCCTTTCCTCCTTCGATGGCTTCATTATTTGACGAGAAGATACTCCCCGAAGATTCAAACCATTTTTCAAAAGATTGAGATGGATACCTACTCTAGCATTAGCCACCACTTCTATGCTCGTGGACGAGCAATCGTTTAAGCATGGGGGGAAGCTGAGCAAGTATTAATGTTGCTAGAAGTTCTAAGGAGCATAAAAGAAAAAAAATAAAAGAAAAGAAAAAATATGTGTTGAAAAGGGAAGAAAGAAAAGAAAAAATAGTGTGAAAATAAATGCTCCTTAGTTCTTTTTGCTTCACTAAATTCCATAGTGCCTTAAAGATTATTCCATACTCAAATATTCCAACCATGTGCAATACGATAACGAGGACTTCATTTGTGCCTCAAGATCAACATTTGCCATTTGCACATGTCCACTATCTAAAGCGTGTGTTCCATTTCCACCTCTCCACAAAATCTATTATTTTTCATGGTCTTTTTGACGAGTCTCGATAAACCCATGAGAAGTATTTTTTGTTTTGATAATATCTTGATTATAATATCTTTTGTTAGGACTAACCTTTCCCATAGCTATAGATAAAGCCTTATACATACATGAGAGAAAGGAAGGTAAAGAGAGTTCTAGCAAGTTCGAGAGACAAGATGAGCTGAGAGTTTCCATGAGCAATTGCAATGAGGTTTAAATTACTGACTTTGGTTTAGCAATACTTTTGAAAATTACTTCCTAATTTCTGAGACTTGTTTAAATTAGAGAGCATGTGTTTAAAATCTTTGTGGGGAACACTTAATTCATATCTACCCTCCATACTAGAAAGAGTTGGTTACAAACTTGAAGAGTTAATCGCAAAATATTTTGAGGGTATTATGTTTTCTCGTGTATGATCAAGTGCAGGGATTGGACACCAAAAGGCAACGCTGATTTTTATTGAAGACTTACTCGAGGACGAGCAAGGTTTAAGCATGGGGGATTGTTGACGCTCCATAGCGACACACTTTTATCCTTGTTTATCTTCAATAATGGCATGAATTTGATATCTAAACTAACGATCATATTCTATAACTGGGACGTTTTCGCATATGCATGTGTTTTTGGAGGAATTCTGTTTACGCAGGTTTTTGGGCTTAAATGGAGCACAAATGGACAAGGCTTGGAACCAAGGACAACACGGTGAAAGATGAAGGCCAGAGGCCCGAAGAACAGGCCAGGCCGGCCGGCCCCACATGGCCTAGGCCGGCCGGCCTAGGTGATTTCAAGCCCCGTTCGTGCTCAACTTTGGTGAACCGACCTCCAAGAGTATTTGAAAGGCAAGTGCTTCAAGATAAGGTCAAGAGACTTCGGGGTCAGGCAACTCAATTGGAGAATTTGAAAGTTTATCACTTCCCATTCTTATCTCGAAAATATCCCAAAGCAATCGACGTCCAAAGGCCCACATGCATAGATGGAACAACTATTGATGCTTCCAGAAGACTTGGAGAAAAAGATGGAGACGAGACGGCCAAGGAAACCCTTAGGCCGGCCGGCCGGCCTGAACCCCCCTGGGCCGGCCGGCCCAGGCCTTTCCTGTGGCGGTTCGCCCCCCTTCGACCTAGGGTTTCCTCAGGGTATAAATAGCCCCTGTGCCTTTGTGCCACACATCAATCAATTTGTCATTCGCCGCCGAGGAGCAAAGAAGCTAGAGGGACACCTTTCGGAGAGCTAAGGGTCGTGCTAGTTGTCTAGGGTTCTTCCCTAGCCGACGTGGAAACCCTGCGAGGAAGACCACGTCGGAGTTCTGGAGCTAGGATCATCAAGATCAAGATAGGATCCCAGTGGTGATCTTGTGATGCACTTACATTCATGGTGAAGTTATTTGTGTTTCCAAATCTTTAGCGATCAAGTTCCTCTCTTTATGATTTCGTTCTTGCTTGGGTTTGCTTCTTCTCCAATCTATTCTTGAGATAGATTGCTCGGGGTGTTCTTGTAGCCATGGTGGCTAGGGGTTCATACCGGATCTACCAAGTGGTTCGACACATTCGCTTGTGAACGTGCCCTTAAGTTATCCACACTGAAAGAGAGTATCGTGACAGGGTGTAATCTCGTGTACTGTGTGGCTTTTGGGAGTTTGACCGGAGGTCATGATTTAAAGATGCTTTTTATTAAGATTCACATATATCTTACTTCACTCTGTTTGGCTCGGAGCTACAACATATGCATGATCTAGGCGATCTAGATTGGTTATCTCTAACTTTCTCTTGCTACCTCTGGTGTTTGGTTTTAGTAGATTAGATTGGTTTTGCAACCCCTCTTCAAGATAAAAGGCTTTCTATGCTAGTTGGATTGTTTCTTGTATCTTTAGTTCCACGGATTGATAAACCTTGGGGGAGTACTCTAAGGGAAGAGCTACAACTGATTCGTGCGCTTGCGGTTCATGATTGGTGTGCCTAAGGGCCGTCAACAACTACCTTCATAGTCATCATCATCTCCATGGCGATTTCTCCATGCACATGCACTGGAACACCATCGAAAAATTTCCTCCACCCGAGGTTTTCCAATAGCCCATAAATGTCACCATAGAATACCAATTTTTGTAGTGCATCATCATCGAAATCAGTGTTTGCTCCCAAATTTTCTCTTAGATTCTTGAGCCTTGCTTTTTCTTCCTCCGACAAGATGACAAACCCATATTTTGAAATTTTTGCCTTGTACGGTGGTGGTGCGGTTGATCTTGTGGAACGTCGAGGTGGAGGAGGTGGTGCGCCGGCACATCCACATGGTTCGGTGAACCTTATGGAGTTACTTCTTGGGTCTTGCATCCCACCAAGGAGCAGCATGTCGCTCCTCGGTGCAGGGTTGTCTTCCTCCATGCTTTGCGGTGACTCGGCAACCGAGTGCCTCCGCGAAGAGCTTGCCGATGGTGCGTCGGATGCCGACGAGCGGGTCTTCTTTTCGGTGATGAAGTTCATGACGCTTCTCCTCATGATGCCTTGCTGCACAAACACAAAAACCAACACACCGGGGGTTTCTCGCCGGTAGAAAAACAATATATTGAAGAAGAGAGCAAACTAGAAATTGTAGTGAATTTTTGGAGATTTTTGGGGGTGATTTGGGTGCACGAATTTTTTCAGAGTTCTAGCTGGTGTTCTAAATGGAAGAACGGAAGAACATGAACTAATAATTGCATGAGAGACTTACCTGTGAAAGAGGGGCACCAGGGCCCATAAGAAGTGGCCAGGTCGGCCGGCCTAGGGTGCTTGGGGCCAGCCGGCCTAGGGTCCTCCCTGGCCTCCTTCACGTGTCCTTGCTCCCATGTCTTCCTGAGACTAATATTAACCTTTGCCCAGCAGCTCCACTTGATTGCACCATCCAATTCATGTGAACCACTCCTTCGTTGCCAAAGTTGTCCACTTGCACATTATTTTCTCCACTTTGTGTCATGCCTTTGTCCTTTGCTTCAACTTCACTCCAAAAGTTTCTTTCAGTCCTGCAAAAATCAGTGTACCACCATGCATGGCTGCCCCCTCTCTTGGATTTTCTTGAATGTGGTTGTAGGTGGAGAGCACAAAAATTTTTCCCGTGATCTCAATCTTGGTCATTAGTAGTGATCATGCTCATAAATCCTTCCAAAGTATGTTTAGATACTTAACTCCTCCTCTAATCTTGATACATAATGACCAACTCAAAGCAAGCAATGAGTTCGAATGAGTAATTAGAGGGGAATTTGGGCATCATAAACACTTGTAAGTAGAGAAATATTTTTCGACTTCATTTATTTTGATTGCACCGTTATTGCTCACTTTCATGAATTCATAGTGAACATTCCCGTGTTCAACCGTGGGTCATGGGTTTAGGTTCTAATTTTTGCCAAATGAGAGAGATATTTTGAATGAAATGAAACAAATGGAGCTTAGAAAGATTCTAATTCTAGAGAAACAAAACCAAAAAATCCCAAGTTTGCGTGAGCCTAGCATGCATCAAAGAATTTAGAGAAAATAAAAACAATGCTTGGCTCTACTCGTGTCTTTGTATTAATCAAGTTGGTCCGGCCGTCATGGAAAGGACAATCACCAAAATGGGTTCAGGAATTTGGTATTGGGTTTCTCAAGAAAAGAAAATAAATCATGGGATGGCTCAAGTCATTGGTTTAGAATGAGAAATCAAATCAAAATGACCGAGAAATATAAACTCTAAATTAAAATGTTCGACCGAATGACCAATTTAACAATTGTTTATCAAGTCTTGCGTAGCAAAATTTATGACTCACTCAAACGTCTTCAGGGTTGTCCTCCCAGCAGCTTTATTCTTGACTCGACGAACGGATTGTCCTCCCGGTAGCTTATTCTTGACTCGACGAATGGGTTGCCTCTCGCAAAGCGCTTTGTTTATAGTCTATAGCTAGACTTCTTCCTCTTATTTACTTCGGACCAACGGTCAGTGATGGCGTTGCAGTCTTAGGCACCCACTTCTGCACAATCCTTGGCTTGGGCGCAGAATTATTCTTCAGCTTACTCATCTTTTTGGTCTTCACAGGCGGGCTTTGAGATTTTGTCTCGACGGATGCAACAACTTCCTTGGTCTCCTTCGCTTCTTCCTTCTTCAGCTCCTCCTTGGTGTCACGTCGGTGAGGTGGAACATATTTAACATTGACTATGTTACATACCTCGAGGCGTGGATGAAATTCAAACGCGCTCATGGTGCCATTGATGTCGAGCTTGATTTCCCCCTTGCAAACGTCAATGTTTGCCCTCGTGGTCTTGAGGAACGGCCTCCCAAGGATGAGAGGCGACTAGGTGTTCTCCAATCTTCATGGGTACATCTTCATGGGTATGTCCCTTCTCCTATATCAAGAATCGCAAAGTCAGTGGGGACTAGGTGTTCTCCAATCTTCATGGGTACGTCTTCGGTGATGCACGAGGGATATTGAACGGAGTTGTCCACTAACTCTAGGGACATGGCGGTGGGTTCCGGCTTCGGTAGGCGTAGCTTCTCGTACACGGCCTTCGGCATGACACTCACGCTTGCGCCAAGGTCACACAATGCCCTTTCAAACATGTATGATCCAATGGAACACGGGATGGTTGGACACCCCGGGTCCCTCTTCTTCTCAGGAGATTGATCGGCGATAGCCGCGCTACATTCTTCGGTCATCTTGCTGGAGCTTGCTGGCGGCATCTCGCGCTTGTTCATAAGGATGTCTTTGAAGTAGAGAAAGTATGTTGGAACTTGTAGAGCGTCCAAGAGCGGCATATTGATGTTCAACCTGCGCACCACCTCAACAAATTTTTTGAAATGCTCATCAATTTTACCTTTGTGGTAATGTGGTCTCGGAGGAAGAATCTTGGTATCTTTGTCAATCATCTCAAACTATGGCTCTTCGGTGAATATTTTCGGTGTGGGAGTAGGAGTTCTCTTTGGTTGTCATCTCCACTTCAACATTTGGCTTAGGCTTCCTTGCCTCGGCCGGATGTTCGGGATCTTCGGTCTCCTTCCCCGAGCGAGTTTGAATTGCTTTTGTCGTCTCTGGATTTTGAGGTTGTCCCGGTAATCTTCCTTCATTACTAGGTAGGCATCTGGCTAGCTGGGTCAATTGTGTTTCTAGCATCATCATCATGTTGAGCACTTGATGGTTAGAGCTTCCGACCTCCGTCACCTTGCCATCAATATTCTCCAATATCTTGTCCATAACCTTGAACTTAGTGACGGTGTTCTTGTTGATCTTGCCTTGCTCCTCCATGAACTCCTTCAATTGTATACGAATAGGTACTGAGTTTTGAATCGACGAACTTGCATTAAATTGAGGTCTACTTTATCCATAGTGGAAGTTGGATGGAGGGAACCAATCCCCTTTATTCATATACTCGAGCATTTTAGCTTCCTCCAGACAATTCTTTGGGACATGGCCATACTCCCGTAATCTTCACATGTAGACCTTGCTTTGGCTGCCTTCAAATCTATAGCATGGGCTTCCTTCCTGTCCACCTCCATCTTTTCCAACCTTCTCGTGAGTGAATCGATCTTCCCTTCTAGTAATTCTTCGCGCTCCACCTGCAAAACAGTTTTTGCAACGCTCGCGGACGGTGTTGGGTGCAGCCCCCGATGATGCCCATGCATCATTGTCTGCCACCTTCTTGAATAGCTTGAGAGCTTGTGTTGGGGTGAGCTCAATGATCGATCCTCCAGCTGATGCATCGATGATTGCCCTTGATGTCGTCGTGAGGCCTTGATAGAACTTCTGGACTATATATTCCTTTGAAAACTTGTGATGTGGCATGGCTCGGATGTAGTCGTTGAAGCGCTCATAGGCTTCCACAATCGTCTCCATCGGGCTTTGCGCGAAGGTAGCAATCTTGTTGCGCAAAATCTGAGTCTTGCCCGGTGAGTAGAACTCCGTCATGAAAGCTTTCATCAGGGACTCCCATTTTGCATCATTTGCACTGGTAGAGAATGGAACCATTGAAGTGCTCTCCCAAGTAGAGAGAACGAAAAGAACTCTTGGATAGGCAAATACTTGATGTCTGGGATGCATAGCTCTCTGATTGTACGTTCCGGTAGCGCCATCTCAGGTTGTGATGGCACCTCCTTCAGACTTAGTGGTGGAGTTTCTTGAGATGTAGACGATGAACGTTCGGTCTCGCCTTTTGCTTCTACTAATTCCAACTTCTTAGCTTGTGCTTCACGTTTCCTTTGCCTGTAAAGTTTTTCTGGATCATCCACAATTTTTTTCGGTTTGTTGGAGAGGTAGCCATCCATCTCCTATTAGGGTTAGTGAAAACAAAATATATACAAGATCTAAAAGAAAAAGATAGAATAAATAGAAAGTAATACTAAACTTAGATTAGATTGATTTTGTGCAATAGATCTATTTTTGATAAAAATGAAAATAAGATATCAAAAAAGAAAAATCAAAAGAAAATCAAGAGAAAAATAAATATTTACAAATGCTAGTAAAATCGGATCTTAATCGATAGTTCCCTGGCAACGGTGCTAGAAAAGCTTGTTGATGGCCCTTAGACGCGTCAATCGTGAACCGCAAGCGCACGGATCGGTTGTAGCTCTTCCCTCAGAGTACTCCCCAAGGTTTATCAATCCGTAGAACTAAAGACTTAAGAAGCAATCTAACTAGCATAGAAATCCTTTGTCTTGAAGAGGGTTGCAAAACGCTAATCTAGTAAACACCAAACACCAGAGGTAGCGAGAGAGAGTTAGAGACAACCAATCTAGATCACCTAGATCACGCATATGTTGTAGTTTCGAACCAAATAGAGTGAAGTAAGATAGATGTGATCTCAATAAGAAGCATCTTTAAATCGTGACCTCCGGTCAAACTCCCGAAAGCCCCACCTTACATGGGATCACACCCTGTCACGGTGCTCCTTATCGGTGTGGGTAACTTAAGGGCACGTTCACGAGTAAACGTGTCAACCACTTGGTAGATCCGGAATGAACCCCTGGCCACCATGGAGAACACTGCAAGCAATCTATCTTGAGAATAGATTGGAGAAGAAGCAAAACCAAAAGAGAACGAAAGAAAGAGGCACTTGATCGTTAAAGAATCGAAAACACAAATAACTTCACCATGAATGATAGTACATCACAAGATTACCACCGGGATCCTACCTTGATCTTGATGATCCTAGTTCCAGAACTGCAACGTGGTCTTCCTCGCAGGGTTTCCACATCGGCTACGGCAAGACCTAGACAACTAGCACGACCCTCAGCTCTCCGAAAGGTGTCCCTCTAGCTTCTCTACTACTCGGCATCGAATGGCGAATGATCTCCTTCGTGGCAGATGGCACAGGGTCTATTTATAGCCCTAGGAAACCCTAGGTCGGAGGGGAGGTCGAGGCGCCACAAGAAAGGGCCTGGGCCGGCCAGCCCAGAGAAGCCCAGGCCGGCCGGTCTGGCCTCTTTCCTAGCCGCCTCGTCCCCATCTTTCTTCCCAGGTATTCTGAAAGCTTCATCAATTGTTCCCTCTATGCATGTGGGCCTTTGATGTCGTTTGCTTGGGGATATCTTCGAGATAGGAATGGGAAGTAGATGACCTTCCAAATTTTCCATTTGATTTGCCTTGACCCCAAAGTCACTTGACCTTATCTTCAAGCACTTGCCTTTCAAGTATTCTTGGAGGATGGTTCACCGAAGATGAGCACGAATGGACCTCAAAACCTTGTGGGCCAGCCGGCCTAGGCCACGTGGGGTCGGCAGGCCTGGCCTTCTCCTTAGGCCTCTAGCCTTCATCTTTCACTGTGTTGTCCTTGGTTACGAGCCTCATCCATTTACGCTCCAAATTAGCCCAAAAACCTGCGTAAACAGAAATCCTCCAAAAACACATACATATGCAAAAATGTCCCAGTTATAGAGTATGATCAATAGTTTTGATGTCAAATTCAAGCTATTATTGAAGATAAACAGGGGTAAAAAGGTGTTGCTAAGCAGCGTCAACTGTCTTGCACCTTAGTCAAGCTGACGAATATTATGACATTGGCTCAATGTACCTTATGGTTGCTCTGTTTATTACCGAAATGAATAGAGTTATATTCTTCTATGCAAGCATGGTGTTTGATATAAGGAATGTCATTGAGGATACCGTTACACCCGCGGATTAGTAGAGGTAGGCGACAGGTGGTGACAGCTCTATCCATCCTTTGTAATCCTTCACGTTTGGGAGTTGATGTTAGGCCTTTATGAAAAAAAGGCTTGTGTCGTCCCTTGACAAGAGAACCACCTGACACCTCAATATGTCCTCTAATATGTGTCCCTTGACTGAGCTTGTATAGTATAATGTTGTATATCCAAGTTCCATTTTATGAAGTATAATGAATCCCTTGATCTCTTTTAATGTATTATCTACTAACTAAGACTTGATTATCCAAAAGCAATGAACTTCTGTGTATCACTCTCCCTTAATTGTTATATCCATTTACCCCTGCTCAGTTGGTCGATTAATTATGTTGTAAGTAAATGCACTGGATGGCATCTCTCTTTAACTAAACGCTTTCCTTGCGGCTCTGGAATACTCTTGGGTGAAATGCTACAACGTACTTCTATGCACTTGTAGAATAATATAAATGTAAAGAAATACCAACAACAGGGCGCCTTTTGAGGAGCCAAAGCCTTGTGCTAAATCAGTGAGTTTATCATTGCCAATGTTGATAGGTACCATCCTAGATTTAGAATAATTCACTCTTTGGCCAGTGGAGAGGGCAAAGTTCTTAATAATTGCTTGAGGTAAAGAAGTTGAGTAGAGCAACCTTCCATAATGATAAGAGTATCATCTACATACTGTAGTAATGGGAAATCCTGAATATACTGAAGAGACCTAGGTAGATTTAGGTGACTTTGTATTCTATCTTGGTTGAGGAGAGATTGTAGAATGTCTATTGCAAGGACAAAAAGCAAGGGAGCTGTTGACGATCAAAACTGGCACAAAGCAAGTTTGACAGGAAGACCGGTGGAACCGGTTTTTTGACAAGGTAATCCGGTGGCACCGGATTTAGAAACCGGTGGGACCAGTTTTTCGCGAGTCCTAGTAGGTTTGGACTCTTTTGTGGGTCTGAGCTGTAATAGGGCTTTCCTTGCGGGGCAAGACCTCTCCACCCTATAAATATAA
Organism: Alloteropsis semialata; assembly: GCA_004135705.1. Classification (NCBI taxonomy): domain Eukaryota; kingdom Viridiplantae; phylum Streptophyta; class Magnoliopsida; order Poales; family Poaceae; genus Alloteropsis; species Alloteropsis semialata. The sequence continues at coordinate 34,748,952 of CM014277.1, forward strand.
AGGGCCACGACCAATTGAGGGTTTATACAATCGATCAAATCAAAATACCTTTACTTTTTATCATCTCCAAACCCTAGCTTTTTCAACCCTAATTGCTGTTCGTACTTCGTCTCTACAGCATTGACGGCGTTCTGAGTGGCCTGCCGGCCTCAGAGCAACCCTAAGTGTGCCTGCCCTGATGGGGTCCCTCCCAGGCCGACGTTCGTAGGCTTACGCAGCAAACTCTAGGAAATTGGTTCCACCGGATTCCCAAACCGGTTCCACCGGTTTGCCAAGGAGTGATGGTGGTGATCGGTCCGTTGCGGATCCACGTGAGCTAGCACAATTTTCGGTGTGTTGGCCATAAAAAGTGTCAACATATTTTTGGCGACTCCACTGGGGAAAGAGATCTTGGTTTTTATAACCGATCTACCTAACTCTAGCCAGATGGGATCTAATGCAGATTTGGACAAGGAGAACATCATTGTGCCCTCTATGGAGGAGCTCAGTGATGAGGAGCGTCAGAAGTTTGAAGCAGCCCAAGAATTCTTCAAGAATCATTTCCTGACGGGGCTGAAAAAGGATCGCCAAGACAAGGTGACAAGAACTCACGAATTTATGATGCCGGCGTTCACTTTGAAGGACAAGAAGGTGGAAGAACTAACCCCGGTAATTATGCACCCACCTGAGACTTCTACTCCTAATCCTGATGATAAGCTTAGTGCTGTGCTTTTACGTACTGATTAGGTAGTAGGCACTCTTATAGACAGGATGGATAGAATTGAAAAGGATAGGTTGGTAGATTAATCTTATTATACACACAATTTACAACCTATGCAACATGAGAACATGCATGCGAGTGTGTCGGCTACACCAGGAAAAACACCTGAAAACCCATTATATGGTATGCCAGCTAATTTCTATCCAGGGCAGATGCCGCTGCCAACACATGTTTCTCCAACCACGGCGAAACCGGTAGCACCGGTTCTAGAAACCGGTGGAACCGGTTTTGTCGCTCCAGTTGGGCAGCATCCAGTACCACACGCTACAACTCCTCTTTCGGCAGTCCCTAACCGAAATACAGAGGTGGCTAATCGTTCTGCTTACATTGAGACACGTGCATACACATCACCCCCTATACCTAATCAAAACATTAATTCTAGTGGGATTCCTAATGATGTGTATGATCAATCTTTGCGGCAAAGTCCTTATCGCATGCCTCATGTTGTTCAAGCTCAAAGTATAGCCACATGGCAATCTGATCTGGCTCGTTCAAATTTATATGCTGAATTCTTTAAATTAAAGGACGAGTTAGCTAGTATGATGCAGGATAAGCTCGGCATTGATGTAGCTAATCCTAGATTATACCAAAAACCATACTCTGCTGATTTTGATGTTGTTCCTTATCCTAATAATTGGCGTGTTCCTGATTTTGTGAAATTTAATGGTGATGATAGTAAAACCACATGGGAACACATTAGCCAATATCTTTCTCAACTAGGAGAGGCTAGTTCTAATGATGCTTTAAAAGTTCGCTTATTTTCATTATCTTTAACTGGAACTGCTTTCTCTTGGTTTTCTTCATTAACTACTGGTTCAATTCATTCATGGAATCAATTAGAGAAAAAATTTCATGATCATTTTTATAGTGGGAGTACTTAGTTAAAATTGACAGATTTGACATCGGTTAAGCAACAAAGAGATGGATCGATGCTTTAAACGATTCAAAGAAACTAGAAATCGATGCTTTAATTTGTCACTTTCTGAAAGGGATCTTGCTGATGTTGCTTTCAATGGTTTGAGATCCTTTATTAAAGAAAAATAGAAGGCTTAGATCACATTTTGGTTAATCAAGTATAAGTGAGAGCTTTGGCTACTGAAAACCAAATAAAAAATACTAAAGATACATATAAGACTCATCATTCTAATGTTCATGTTGTTACTTATGATTCTAGTAGTTTAGACGATGATGAAGATGTGTATGTTGCTGAACTTGTATGGCCCTCTAAGAATAAATCGTACACTTGTCCATCTCTTAAGCCAATTCAAAAGAATCGGCATGAAGAAGTGCGATTTACTTTTGATATTTTCAAATGCGATCGTATTTTTGATGAATTATTGAAGAATGGAAATATTAAAATGTCTCATACTATTCCTTCACCTGAAGAGCTTAAAAGACGGGCATATTGCAAGGTACATAATTCTTTTTCACATGCTACTAATGATTTCAATGTTTTTCGTCGACAGGTGCTGTTGTGGCCATAATACCAGGGTACCCGACTACGAGGATTACCGACTACCGACTCCAGACGAGAGACTCCGAGCAGGACACGGCGGCCTATACAAGGAAGGAAAGCCCGAAGACAGGAGATAGAGTCCTGATAGGTTTAGGTCTGTTTTGTCTTGTAATGCAAGTCTCCCCGGACATAAATAGTGGGGATCATGTACGTAGGGGGTTATCCAATCCAACACCTGATACTCAATACACCATATTGTACACTCTGTATTCGCCGAAATAATACAAGAAGCAACTGGACGTAGGGTTTTTACTCGATCCCGAGGGCCCGAACCAGTATAAAAATCCCTTGTCTCTGTTATCTCTATTCGTCTACTATGATCGTTCTTTGCAGGAAGCAGGGTGCCCTAGGAACCAAGTATCTGCCGAATATAACTTCGACAGAGGCGCGCCAGGTAGGGGCCCTTGCGTGAAGATCGATCATATCCAGAGGAGTTTGGTTGTGAAATACGTCTACTCCGTCGCCGCTACACCAAGCTTCACCAAAACCGATCTATCAACTCGCCGATTCGAGCGAACAAGAATCGAATTAATTCAGACCATCACCAGAGACACAACTTGCCGACTCGAGCAAGTTCTGGTCAGAAAATCTGATTTAATTTATTCCAATAAGAACATGACTCGCCTACAACGAGATCGATTCCCATACCCCCACGACTCGTCGACCGATTCGAGCGCACAATTCCCAAGTCAATTCGCCGACTCGAGCGAACCAGGGGTTAGGCTATGAGCGGCTATTCTGTCAACACACGTTTTTTCCGTCATACGCCATCACGTGCAACAAGCTCTGTTCTTCTGGTCAAACGAGCGATTATTTTATTCCAGTCGAGCGAAGTCACCATGTATGGTTCCTGCTGGACCATCCTTTACATGTGACGCTGTGAGCCTGGATGCGATTCATGTGGACCCGCAATCAAGTTCTGCAGCAATAAAAAAATCAGACTGTCCACTTTGAACGGGTAAACAATCGAACTCGGTGATTTCTGAAATCACCCGAACAATTCGATTTGCCCGAACAAACAAAACTCCCGACCATGCACATGGACCTTGCTGCCCGTCAGTATCCATACGTGGGCACTGACAAACAGGGAAAATATTTTTTATTTTTCCCCTGTATCTGATTCCGTCTATGCCTTGAATATTATTTTGAACAAAGATTTTTCTAATCTATCTTTTCTCTAATCGTGCATACATGTTTCAAACACTTATACGTGTAAACGCATGGATGGGCACATCCAGGACGACCTCTTTCTGATTCAGCGCTATTCGGCATCACGCTCCAAGACGATTCGACCCATCAAGCTGCCTAATCGGACACGCTGGCAAGACGACGTCCGGGGTTTCCATGGCCTACATGCGAGGAGGACAGCACATCGATTCTTCTGTTCGGATGCGACAGCTAAGCCTTATTTCAATACTTTCACAGTTCAATATTTTTGATTTATACATTCATGATAAATAAATATGGAGCTAGCAATAATTTTGCTTAAATTCGATGACGGGCGGCTATGTTTAACACATAAGGGCATCAAAGAGATTGTCGAACATCTCGCTCTTAGTGAAATTACAAACGCCTAAATTGAAACTGAGCGACAAAATTATCTACTCCAGTTAGACGCAATAAGAGTTAAATTTATTACCGGTGTATAGACAACCTTTTTCTATCAAAGTATATACTCGGGGGCTTCATCGCTTACCCGAGCACATACTCAAATCAGGCACCTTTATTTTTATTATATTATTTACTAACTGCCTTTTCGCATAAGAATCAGTGGCTATTCAAAGCTTCAATATTCATATTTCCAATATCTATTGAGTTGATTCCGAGATACTGCATGTCCAAGTATCCGATCTCAAAGATTCGAACTATTCTAATTCCTATGGCGCTTGATTGCAAGAGAGTCCATTGTGCTCGACGGAGCACTCGATCTCAAGCAAGCCCGAAGCGCATTCAAAGCGTCTGACCATAAGAGAGTCCAAAGTTCTCGACGGAGTGCTTGATCTCAAGTGGGTCCAAGATGCTCTATTATTCTAAAAGTGCTTGATCGTAAGAGAGTCCATTGTATTCGACGGAGTACTCGATCTCGAGCGAGTCCAAAGTACGCCGAAGTACCAAATCATGAGAGGGTCCATTGTGCTCGACGGAGTGCTCGACCTCGAATGATTCAAGTACTCATTAATATCAAAGTACAAATCATGAGAGGGTCCATTACGCTCGACGGAGTGTTCGACCTCAAATGATCCAAGTACTAAAATACCGAGGTGCTATCATGAGAGGGTCCATTGCGCTTGGCGAAGTGCTTGACCTCGAGTGATCAAAGTACTCATCAATAATCAGCAGTACTACCACAAGAGTGCCTATAATACATGCCCAGTATTTGGTCTCAAGTGTAAAAAGTACTCATTCTATTTTCAACGAACCCGAGTATAATGGCTCGGGGGCTTTTCCAAACCTGTTGCCCCGAACATGATGGTTGGGGAGCTACAGATTCACGACGCTTTTTAGTCGTTTCTACAGCTTTAACTATCATATTTGCGAGTCAATTTATTATTTGCAGATTACCTGTTACTAGCAATCAGATCGCGTTTTTCACGCTCAACACTACTTCAATCAACATGTCTGATATATCAGATAAGTTTTTCAATTTTCCAAGTTTTATTTCCTGCAATGCTTGCTCTACTCTCTATTCGATATCAACGTCCAAATAGAGAGTCGGGGGCTACCACTTAAATTTTTTTTATTTACTTTTGCTCTACTCTCTAATTGGTTACCATTTAACCAAATAGAGAGTCGGGGGCTACTATAATACTCATATCATATCACCAAATGTTGTTGATCCAAAGCAAAACTAGCTGTTTATCAAGTGCACTTGTTTCAAGGGACTAACGCATGGAAGACCGCCTGAGTCTCATTTGCTAACGCCCCCAAATAAACGCTGTGTACTACCAAAATAGTCTGAACAAGCTAAAGGGCACTTCATTTGGTTATATTGATCCACCCGAACACACATTTGGGACTTCGACGCCGACATCGCCATCTGTTAGCATGGTTCTACAACAACAAATAGAGCATGGTTTTTCTGAAAATCCTAAGCGATTCTGGATGTTCAAAGTCTATTGCGTGGAATACACAGTACGGCGGACCGCTCGAGTCCCGAATGCTAAAAAAAATTCCCCAATATGACATAAACATTCTAGATAGCCAAAGGTAAATGCAGAAAGCTACCATATCGTTTATATGCACAACATATCAACATGCTTGTTGCTAACAAATCTGACAGCTTAATATATTGGGGCATGTTCGGGAAGGTCAAAACCAGGATAAGCAGAGCGTTCGGTCATTGGAGGTCTAATAGCCCCGATTACCAAACATCGGACTCTCAACTCCTGAAATCCAAATTCCCGAATACCAATATCCCGAGCATAGTCATCACTGTTGGAACAAGAGCTTGGGGGCTGATAGCCAATTCCCGACCAAAAAAAATACTCAGTCGCAAAGTATCCAATTGCGAGGTACCCGATCATGAGTAATACCGATGATAAAATTACTCAGATAAAAAGGACTAGGTTGCGAGCACCCAGTTTCAAGGTTCCCGATCACAAAGTCCTGAAATATTAAATTTTAATTATATAAGTCTCGACGACTACAAAATGTCCGATCATAGATTCTTTACATCTAAAGATCTCGAGGCATCTGACACTACAACCCTGTTTATGGCACTTGATTAGTTTTTGAGCTTATCATCCAAGATGCAGGTTATTTAACCAGGGATCTCGGTCTTTTCAAATTCTCGGCAAAAGCATCTAGGAATATTTTAAATATCCTACAAATGCCTGAAGAATAAAAAGACCCGATGAATGGAAACAACAACCTTTTCTGGACAAGATAAGCTCGGGGGCTACTGTTGTGGCCATAATACCAGGGTACCCGACTACGAGGATTACCGACTACCGACTCCAGACGAGAGACTCCGAGCAGGACACGGCGGCCTATACAAGGAAGGAAAGCCCGAAGACAGGAGATAGAGTCCTAATAGGTTTAGGTCTGTTTTGTCTTGTAATGCAAGTCTTCCTGGACATAAATAGTGGGGGATCCTGTACGTAGGGGGTATCCAATCCAACACCTGATACTCCATACACCATATTGTACTCTCTGTATTCGCCGAAATAATACAAGAAGCAACTGGACGTAGGGTTTTTACTCGATCCCGAGGGCCCGAACCAGTGTAAAAATCCCTTGTCTCTGTTTATCTCTATTCGTCTACTATGATCGTTCTTTGCAGGAAGCAGGGTGCCCTAGGAACCAAGTATCTGCCGAATATAACTTCGACAGGTGCAATTGGCCTTGAAGAAGGACGTTTGACACTACATGAGATGCAGGTTGACAAGGCACCTTTCCCTGTTAATGCCCTTGAGATGCAACCTCCTAAGGTTCTGGTTTGGCCGCATCAAGTCGAATCAACTAAAGCAAAAAATATTGTTGTGGGTGATGCAAAGCCCGAAAATTTGAAGGTGATGCAATAATCAAGGAAGTGGTGTGTGAGAAGACTCCCAATGGTAGAGAGACTTTCAAAATCACTGCAAGAGTCTCGAATCTTGGGGGGCAAGGATACTCGAAAGCACCGTTTGAGTCTACTGCACAGGACGAACCGGTGCCACCGGTTTCAGAAACCAGTTCTATCGGTTTTGGTCAGGGGCGCCCGAAGATGTTAAAACCCAAGCACCCTGAGATCGAAACCTGGAAAGTTAATGTGGCCAAGGATCAGGGCAAAGTTGCAAAGCTAAAGCCGACCTTTGACCTATTATTTTCCAAATATGCCAATCAAGTCCAATTGATGAGGATTGGCCAACAAAAAAGAGAAAGAGATCACACATGCATCAAGAAAAGCCAATTTTTCCTCCAAAGGCGAATAACAGACAGAAGGGTGGTGTTGCTACTTTGTATCCCCAACAAAATCGATATCAAGCCATGCCATGGATGCCTCCATATTATAATTCTCCATATCCAGCGTGAGATTACAATGGGATGCATATGCCATATTACCCTATGCAATATCCACCTTTTCATCCAGGATGGGGTAATGAAAGAGTGCCAGCGCATGAGAGGCTGGTGGATAACCATTCAGCGCCTCATCGATCTGGTTGGGATGTACCACCCAAAATCGGTGGCACCGAAATCCAAAACCGGTGGAACCGGTTTCCTCAGAAGAGGCAGCCTTCTCCTCCCAAGCAGGTTTATCGACCCAAAAAGGTGGAGGAAGTTGTCCAGAAGATGGATGGCGACCAGGAGAGGACTACTGCTGCTGATGTGATTTAGATTGGTGACATCAAGGTGATTCTGGAGGATGATGGCAAGAGGCCAGTCGTGATTGGTGATGAGGCTAAGGCATTAGTCCAGGAAGATGATGCTGCAGATCTTGGTGAGGGTAAGAAGGTTGAAATTGATAAATCTAGATATTTCTTGTCAAGGTGGTGTCCTCTAGGGTTACGCGCACAAAAAAGAGGAAGTTGCAGTGGCTTCGCTTCCAAGAACAGAAGGAGAAAGAGCTGGAGAAGCAGAGGGAGGAGAACTTCAACCAATACAGGCCCATGATTCCTCTAGGCAAGGGATGGAAGTTGAAAATCAATGAAGCTCCAGTGCCAAATCTGGTGGAACCGGATTCCAAACCGGTGGAACCGGTTTTGGCCCCTTTGGTGCCTACTACTGCGCCAAAACCGGTGGCACTAGTTTTGTATCCAGTGGCACTAGTTTCTGCCGATCCAGGGCCATCTCGTATTGCTTCTAAAATTTCTATCACTTCTTCATTTGATCAGAGGTTGTCATCGGATTCCTAGGATATGGACGATGAACAACTTGTTGATTATGATTCATCACCTGATTGCATGAATGTTGATGCTAATGTGATGCATCTTTCTTCGGATTATTACGTCATTCCAGAGGAGGAGATGGCTCATCTTGACTTTGGCCCAAAGGAAGCTATATTTCAGAGGCCAAAGGATTCTGAAAATCACTTAAAGGCGTTGTACATAAAGGGACATATCAATGGGAGGCCTGTTTCTAGGATGCTTGTTGATACCGGGGCCATTGTTAATTTGATGCCCTATTCCATGTTCAAGAAACTTGGTGGTTTGGATGATTGTCACACCCGATTTTAAGGACAAAATTGAATGCACTCGCATATGTGTGCCAGGATCCGTTCATCACACATATGTTGACGTCATCAGTGAATATATCAAAAGACAATGTTCAAAAGCGTACAAAAGAGAGTACATAACTTTATTACACTCATCGATAATTAGACACGAAGGTCTTAAACGTTTCCCGACAACCTAAAACGATAAAACAGCTCCTTGACTTCATCCACAGGCACTTGACTGGTTGACGCGCCTAGAACTCATCAAAGTCGCTGAAGTACTCCACTTCATTGTTATTTTCTGAACAGCAGTTGTTTAGCAAGGGTGAGTACACTTATGGTTGGTACTCAACAAGTGGGGGAAAATGCAAGGCCATCAAAGGGGGTTCAGGCTCATGCGGTTAGCACTTTTAGTTGGTCATGTTTTATTAGCAAGCACCTATTTACTAGATGTAAGTTTATACCAACCCAAAATTAAGCAGGATAACCCAAAAATTATTCCACCAAGACCGAGAACCACAAGTTAAGATCAAGTTTAAGTTCAATTATCATGTGAGGGTCCAAGCCGCCCTTAACCGTGGGCACGGCTGATATATCAGTTTTACACTCTGCAGAGGTTGTACACTTTACCCACAGCTCGTGTTCCCCTTATCGCCCGGGTTTGCAAGGCCCTTAAACACTTCCTTTGGTGAGTGGCGAGGGTTCACTACGAAGCCTTTACAAAGACCCAAAGTTAACTAGCAGCCCGCTAGAGTTTCAGCCGCGGTGAGGTCCATAACCCTCCCTAATGAGACCGTACCTTAGCAAAGGCTACTCCTCCAAGAGGACCGGGCTATGACCCCTTCACCGTCCCCCTCCTTGCCCTTTCGGTAAGGCCACTAACTAACCCCAAGTCTAATTAATTAGCTAAGTTCAGAGCCATGTGACACTGTGGTTGTACTGTTTTCTTGGGTGGTTCTCCATGTTCCAATTAATCATGATGATCTTGTAATTAAGCAAGAATATAACAACATAATTAAATCATGATTAACATTGCATAAAAGGTAACAGAACCATCCCAAGTTTAAGCAAGCTAAGCATTTCTACCCATGATAAAACCAGGTGATTCAAGGTTCAAGGCAAAAAGATCTAGTCATGTCCTAAAAGGTGACCCGTCAATATTAATGCATAAATAGTAAAGTAAAAGTGAATTTCATGAATGTAAATGGGACAAAAAGAATGTTCATGAAGAGGGAGGCCACTTGCCTTCCTCAACAAACTGCTATTGGTCCTCTTCAAACAGTTGCTGCTCCTGATCCTCCTCGAACGGCACGTTCTCTACACGTTCACACAAGACATACAACAAAATAAATAAAAACAGTACACCAAACAGTACTAAAAGTACAGAACAAGCATCCTAAACTAAAGAGCATGCAAAGACGATCGCGTGGCCGCAAGAATCGCCCAAAACGGATTTAAAACGACGAAGATACACTAGATACAAGGTTGCAGGGACCTATATGCAATTAAAACTAAAGTCTGCGTACTGTTTTATTAAAAACCGAGGACTAAAACACAATTATCCATAGATCTCAGGGGCTAGCACATGAAAATAACATGAATAGGATGGCGGGTTGGAATATAAGAAAGAACAGGGGCCTAAACAGAAATTGTAAGGGCATATATATGAATATTTTCTACTGAGCATGGATCGCGGGTTGAATAAGATAAAACAGGGGGTCTCTTTAACAAAAATGCCGGGGGGCCGGCTGATTGACCCGTTTGACCGGTATTGGGGGGTGATCTGGGCCGTTGGATCAACGATGAATGGTGGAAAACAAAGGGGAGCGCCGGCGGAAGGGAAACATGGCGGCGCCGCCGCGGGCACGGCGAGAGCTCGCCGGAGCTAGCTCTGCTGGGCGCTACGGCGTACGGGGTGATAAACAAATGGCACTGGGGGCATCAGAAAGCCATGGCNGGAGACTGGTCGGAGGCGGAGACTTGCCGGGCGAATCGGAGACTCCTCGGAGGCGAAGACCTGTCGGGCGAAGGTGCGGCCTGTCGGGCGAATCGGAGAGTAGTCGGGGGCGATGCTGTATCTCGCGGAGCAGCTCGTCAGGCGAGACGAAGAGTAGTCGGGCGAATCGGAGCCTTGCCGAGAGGGTCGTGAAGCTTGTCGGGCGAGCATGCAGCTTGAGCATGCAACTCCTCGGGCAGGTACGTAGCTTGTCGGGCGAATCGAAGGGTACTCGGGGGCGACGCGAAGACCTGTCGGGCGATGGAGCAGGCATGCAAAGCGAGATCGGTAGCTCACATGCAGGCACAGCAACTAGTCGGGCGGGGGCGCAGGCATGCAAAGCGAGGCAGTAGCTCACACGTACGCACAGCACATAGCACTTACGCGTGCATGTACTCAGTGCTGCTCTGAAAGAAGGTAGAAGGTGATGCCATGCATTGATTGGAAAAGCAGGCATGCATGCAGGCACGTGTATTCACGTATGCACCCATGCATGCAAATGCATATACGTATGTATGCACTTTCATGTGATTGTTTATGCATGTCTGCCCATGTGTGTTCGGGTGGAATAAAATTATAGAGAAAGCAGGTGGTCTTGCGCATGGGTCGGACGAGGCGGGCATGCCGTCTTCCGCGCAGGGGGTCCATCTGAGCGACTGTGTCGTCGGGGATTTTAATTCTTAATCGCTGTCATTGGATACCCCTAATATTGGTATCCGACACTCGGGTAACTCTAATTGATATGCCACTTCACCTTTCCTTTCCAAGATCTGAAAAGGACCGATATAGCGTGGTGACAACTTTCCTTTGACTTTGAATCTGCGGAGACCTCTGATAGGTGACACCTTGAGATACACATAATCTCCAACTTCAAACGTCAATTCTCTTCTCCGAGTATCGGCATAACTCTTCTGTCGTGACTGAGCAGTTCTGAGATTATCCCGAATTATCTGAACTTGTCTTTCAGCTTCTTGTAGAATTTCTGGTCCGAATACCTGACTTTCACCTGTTTGACTCCAGTATAGTGGTGTCCTACACCTTCTCCCATACAGAGCTTCAAATGGGGCCATCTTGAGACTCGCTTGATAGCTGTTGTTATAAGAGAATTCTGTGTATGGCAAACTCTTATCCCAACTGCCTCCATGCTTTAGAGCACAAGCTCGTAACATATCCTCTAAGATTTGATTTGTCCTCTCAGTTTGTCCATCTGTCTGCGGATGATACGCTGCACTAAAATTAAGCTTGGTGTCCATTGACTCGTGCAGTTTCTGCCAAAAATGAGATGTGAACTGGGTACCTCGATCAGACACTATCTTCCTTGGCACTCCATGTAAACACACAATTCTAGACATATACAGCTCTGCTAACTTGACTCCCGAATATGTGGTTTTGACTGGAATGAAGTGAGCAACTTTGGTCAATCTGTCCACAATGACCCATATAGAATCATAGCCATCCCGAGTGCGAGGCAATCCTACAATAAAGTCCATACCAATTTCTTCCCATTTCCACTCGGGTATTTTCAACGGCTGAAGCAAACCTGCTGGCCTTTGATGTTCTGCTTTGACTCTTTGACATACATCACACAAAGCTACGTGAGTTGCCACGTCTCTCTTAAGACCATACCACCAATATTTCTCCTTCAAATCTTGGTACATCTTGGTACTGCCAGGGTGAATAGAATATACGGAATCATGTGCTTCCTTCAATATGAGCTCACGAAGACGATCGATATCAGGTACACAGATCCTTTTCCTGAACCAAACAGTGCCTTGTTCATCTTCAGTGAAATCCGTTGTTTTACCTAAACCAATCAGAGTCTTGATTTCTTTGATCTTAGTATCTATCAATTGACCTTGTCTGATTTTCTGCTCAAGAGTAGGTTCAATCTCCATTGTCATAGCTTCTGAGTTATAAAGAATCCCAAGATTGAGTCGTTCCATTTCCCAACACAATTCTTGAGGCATCAGTCGAGCTATAGCCATGTTAGCTTGACTCTTCCGACTCAAAGCATCTGCTACGACGTTGGCCTTGCCAAGATGATACTGAATATCCAAGTCATAATCCTTTATCAATTCCAACCATCTGCGTTGTCTGAGATTGAGATCCCTCTGAGTGAAGATATATTTCAAGCTTTTGTGGTCTGTGAAAATCTGACACTTATTTCCAATCATATAATGTCTCCAAATCTTCAGTGCGTGCACGACAACGGCTAGCTCCAAGTCATGAGTTGGATAGTTTTGCTCATGCTTCCTCAGCTGCCTTGATGCATAAGCTACCACTCTGCCTTCTTGCATTAACACACAACCAAGACCAAGACGTGAAGCGTCACAATAGACATCGAACCCTTTGTGTATATCTGGCATTATCAACACTGGGGCTGTGGTTAACCTCCTCTTAAACTCTTCAAAACAATTCTGACAAGCTTCATCCCATTTGAACTCTCGTTCTTTTTCCAACAACGAGGTGAGTGGTTTCATGATCTTGGAGAATCCTTCAATGAACCTGCAGTAGTATCCTGCCAAACCAAGGAAACTCCTGATCTCGGACACATTCGTAGGTGGTTTCCAATTCAACACATCCTGAACCTTGCTGGGATCAACTGCTATTCCACATCGGTGATGACATGACCAAGGAAAGAAACTTCCTTCAACCAGAAATCACACTTACTGAGCATGGCATACAACATCCTGATTCTCTCGGAGTTTCTGTAGTACCAACCTTAGATGTTCTTCATGTTCTTCTTCATTCCGAGAAAACACCAAGATATCATCGATGAACACCACTACAAACTTGTCAAGATATTCCATGAACACCTTGTTCATTAAGTACATGAAGTACGCCGGGGCATTGGTCAATCCAAATGACATCACTGTGTACTCAAATAACCCATATCTGGAGGTGAACGCCGTTTTGGGGATATCTTCTGGTCGAATTCTCAACTGATGGTATCCTGACCGCAGATCAATCTTGGAGAACACTTTAGCACCTCTCATTTGATCGAACAGATCTTCAATTCTGGGTAGTGGATATTTGTTCTTGATAGTAGCATCATTGAGAGCTCTATAATAAACACACATCCTTCTAGTGCCATCCTTTTTATCAACAAAGATGATAGGGGCTCCCCAAGGTGATGAGCTAGGATGGATATATCCTTTTCCTAATATCTCTTCTATTTGTTTCTTTAGTTCACTTAAATCCTTAACATCCAACCTATAGGGTCTTTTGAATATAGGTGCAGTGCCAGGTAAGAGATCAATACGGAACTCAATGTCACGGTCGGGTGGCATACCTGGTAAGTCCTCCGGAAAGACGTCTGATTCACCATTGCTTCATCTGTAGATGGCGTGTTGGCAACGAACTCAATCTGATCTCCTTGAGGACTGGTCAAGAGCACTGACTTCTTGGCACATTGAATTACTTCGTTACACTTTTTCAACCAATCCATTCTAAGAATCACGTCAATCCCACTAGACTTGAGGACTACAAGGTTTGCTAGAAAGTCTACCCCCATGATTTTCAGATTCACCCACGGGCATAAGTGAGTAGCCTTCATCTCGTTGCCTGGGGAACTAACTAGCAGTGTTTTTTTCATAAGGCTCATAGGCATATTATATTTTTCCACGAATTGCTCAGTAATGAAAGAATGTGATGCTCCAGAATCAAACAAAACTGATGCAGGTTCAGAATTGACAAGGAACGTATCGAGCACAACGTCCTGAGCATCTTGAGCTGATTCAGCTGACACGTGGTTCACCCGTCCACGCATGTAGTTCTGCTGGCCCTTGTTGCCTTGGGAATTCTGATTCCCGTTGCGCATCTATGAAGTCTGTGATCCAGGCCTCTGACCATTAGTCTTCTGGCCCTGTGGTGTCTGCATGTTGCGCTTGGGGCAGTTGTTAGCATAGTGCCCCACTTCTCCACATTTGAAACAGCCATTTGGAGGAACCGGTGCGACTGAGCTGCTGTTATTGTTGTTGTTGTTGCCATTGCGCACTGGAGCACCTGATGAACTGCCAGACCTGTTCTGCTGGAAGTTGGGATTGCGCTGGACCTGCTGGTTGAAGCGCTGGGGCTGCTGCTGGCTGCGGTACTGCTGATTCTACTGATAATTTCCGCTTTGCCCTCCAGAGCGGAACTGCGACCCTTGCCGAGAGTTGAAGCGCGGGCGGCTGCTGCTTGACTGTCCCTGTGACTGGGACTTCCTCTTGAGCTCTCCTAGCTCCTTGCGAGTGTTCTCTAGGCCAATAGCTTTGTCCAGGAGTCTCTGAAATGTGGAGAAGGTATGGCTCTGCAGCTAATACTTGAGTGGCCCGATAAGACCATCCAAGAAGCGATCCTGCTTCTTCTCATCATCATCAACCTCATTGGGCGCGTAGCGGGATAGCTGGATGAATTTATCCCGGTACTCGCTCACTGACATATGGCCCTGCTTCAGAGCCAAGAACTCGTTCTTCTTCGGCTTCATCACACCAGCTGGGATGTGATGCAGGCGGAAACTGTCTCTGAACTCTGCCCAGGTAATTGTGTCAGCGTTGGCGTGAGCAGCTGTGTATGCATCCCACCAGTCGGATACAGCTCCTTCCAGGCGTCCAGCAGCATACAAGACTCTCTCATGGTCTGTACACTGGGTGATGTCCAGCTTCTTGCTAATGACTTTCAGCCAATCATCAGCATCCAGAGGGTCCGCCGAGTGAGAGTAGGTTGGCGGGTGGTGACTCATGAACTCCCGGTGCCTGTCCCGGGCTTGTGGAGGCATCTGTGGCGGCTGCTGATTCTGCTGTGCCTGTATGTTGTGCACAGTCTGGGTGAGATCCTGCAGCAACTGCATCTGAGCTTGTAGAAACTGCTCCATTGCTGGGTTTGGGGGTGGAGGCGGTGCTTGATTCTGACGGTTGATTACGTGAGCACGTCTGACACTAGGAATGTCACGTCCTCCGCCTCTCTTGGTATTTACCATCTGATCGTTAGGGGAATGCTTTAGATAAGATAGATAAACTGATTGTTGACACCAGATTTTCGCACCAGATATGCTGAGTCATGAGGTGACGTGGTAAGGCTGGTGGACCCATTGATTGGTCAAAGCCGAAGATGACAGAGAAGGAAGCCGATATGCAGAAGAGATCCGATGAAGCAGGAGTCTGACCCGATAACGAGTACAAGAGGAAAGGCGCGTCGGCTGAGAAGGAAGCGTATCAGATGCAGGGACTATTTCCTTTTTGAAGGCATATTGAGAGTCCCATTCTATATTAGATTTAGTTTACTTTGTCCGCAAGTTAGTCTGGTCCGATCAGGACTCTCCATGACCAGGGTATAAATATGAACCCTCGTCCATTGTAAAAACTATTCTCACAATCAATACAACCCGGCTTCACGCCAAAACCCTAGTAGTAGTTACCGACGAAGCTCATTGGTGGACGGGCTGCATCAGTTCTGATCTCTGGCTTACCAGTAAGTTAGTCAATTTATCGAACTAGTATAGGCTTTGAATTGAGGCGCATCGCCCTTTCTCGTTTATACTGTTCAACCGATTATCTCTGGATAATCAAGATTGATATAGATTCCCTACGTCGGAGCTAGATCAATATTGATTATTCAACAGATTATCGTTTATCGGACTGCACTTTATGTCTAGATTCCCTACGTCGGAGCTAGATCATCAAGATTAGTCTAGATTCCCTACGTCGGAGCTAGAATAATCTTGGTTATTTAAAGGTAGTCTTTTGCGGTTTGTTTGGAGTTGCTAGATTGGTTTAGATCTACGCCATGTGAATTAATCTACTTCTTCAACGGCTTTGAGCACCGGTCTTGGTCCGATTTAAGCAATATTTATCTTACAGCATCGTTCTAGGTCCGATCCATGCCTTGTGGTTTAATCTGGTTGTTCTTTGAGTATTGCACTGGTGTAGATTCCCTACGTCGGAGCTGGATCTTTGCAATACGATTAGATTGATCTTTGATTGTCATGTTTGGTTTAGATTCCCTACGTCGGAGCTAGATTCATCTTGATTAGTCAAAGGAAGCTTTGGTTATACCTGATTGCTATTTGAGTGTTATGCATGATTTAGATTCCCTACGTCGGAGCTAGGTCTTGCTTGATTATTCGATAGCATATCTTAGAATCAGAACGATCCTGTTAATGTTTTATCTGTTTATTTGCTTAATCTGATTAACACTTGTGCGAGCATCTTGTTTAGTTGACAGGTTGATGAGTTGAGTTTGACTGTCTAGCTATCTGATTTGATCATAGCTGGAGAAATCTAGATTCCCTACATCGGAGCTAGATTTCTCTGAAAAGGTTCTGGTCCGATTGGCTGGTTAGATGGTCCGATAAGATAAATCAAACTGGCAACTAGGCAAGATGGACGATGTATCGGCTTACACTTTGATTATTTAATATCTTGTCCAAAGGCACAGCTGATCCATTATTTACATATCGGTCATATTTCATGCTTTATTTTATTCAAAGGCTGATCTGTTACAAGGTCCGATCCTGATTGGTCCGATTCTGAGGTCCGATTAGATGATTGATTGAGGTCCGATTATATTGGTCCGATTGAGGGCATCTATGAAGTCCGATTTTATGGTCCGATTGGTATCGGCCGACGCAAGTCTGATTGGGTCTTGGCTAAAATCCGACGTGCTTTCGCCGTTTGGAATAGAGCCGGCACAATCAAAGAGTAATTTAACTATTTTATTCCCTTGTCAATTTCAGGTCAAATTGACTGGCACGCCGCGAACTAAAACTAGGTGCAGGGCTGGCACTGGAGCGAAGCAGATCTCCCTGGTCCACGTGTGCTGACCGCGGAGGATACGACCGCCGATTTTCTGCGTCAACACTGATAAAGACAGAAAGAACAGAGCCAAGATTGAAACTAAAACTGACTTTAATTTTAATTATTTAATAATGTATTTGTGGCCATCACTTCACAAAAACATGACAGTCATTACAAAGAAACTCCAACTCAAACATGAAGCAAACAAGCAAACATAAACATCGCACGTCCTCGTAGGAACGGTTCTAACGTGATGACTTATTCTGGTAGACTCTCCTAAAGCTAGCCTAGAAGACCGGTGAGAGAGCCTGGCTCTCCAGTACGAAGCCTCTTGCGCGGGGGTGAAGCGGCGGGTCAGTCTGCTCTATCTGCCTCCACTGGGGGCACGTGACCTGCCACCTGTGCCTCCAGCTGCCTGATCCTGGCCTGAGCACTGGCCAGTCTCTGAGCAGTCTCCATGAGGTCAGAAGCCGTGCTCTCCACATCCGTGTTGAGACCAGCGACGACACGAGCGAGGTTGTCGATGCGGGGCTCGTGAGGTCCTCCCAGTGGCACGTGGGTCACCTCTGTGCCACTAGCCCGTCGTGGAAGGTGGCGGTACTCCGTGATGCTCAGCTCACCACGGCGAGCGTGGCAGAGAGACCACAGAGCTCTCCTGGCGGCGCTGCTGACGGAGGCGGTGACGGTGGAGTAGGGGATGTCGGAGTCGTGCATCGAACAGGTCTTGTATCCACCGGTGTCAGAAGCCTCCCGGATGTGGACCCGGGTGATGTAGAAGACCGGCATCCCTGGGTTGGAGACACGCTGCGTCATGTAGAGGGGCCTGACATTGTTCCCCAACTCCTGTAGCACGTCCATGAGCATCTTGGGGAAGGTGCCAGTCTCATTGACTGAGGTCTCTGACTCGTAGGTTGCTTTCACAACCTCAGCCACTCCAACTGGTATGTCGTTCTGGCCCACGCCAGAACCGTCGTCCTGCGCCTCGCCCTGGTCGTCCTGACCAAGGCCTTGGTCGGCGGCGGCGTCGTGGCCGACGTCCGGCTGTCCTCCAGCGGCGGGTACTGGAGCCTCCAGAGCAGGAGCAACAGGTGGTGCTGGTGGAGCGTCAGCTGCTGGGTCCACCGGAACGATGTGTCTGTCTGCCATCTCCTGAAAGTAGTGGAGCTCCTCGGGCTCTGTCTCCTCCTATTCCACCACTGGTGGAAGCCGTGGAACTGGCTGTGCAGGAGCGATACGCCTCCTACGTCCGGTGCTCTTGCGTGCTGTCTGCCTCTGCCTGACCATCTGTGATAGAGCAAGATCAAAACTAAGTACGAACAGGAACAGAGTAAGTTTTTATGCGGATAAAATTTTTCCTAAGAGCAGAAAGGCTGACTAAGAATGTAAATCCTATGTTTTGACCATTTTCTAGCTAGGCTGGTGTCCTACAATCAACATAGCTTTGATACCACTTCTGTCACACCCGATTTTAAGGACAAAATCGAATGCATCGCATGTGTGCCAGGATCCGTTTATCACACATATGTTGACGTCATCAGTGAATATATCAAAAGACAATGTTCAAAAGCGTACAAAAGAGAGTACATAACTTTATTACACTCATCGATAATTAGACACGAAGGTCTTAAACGTTTACCGACAATCTAAAACGATAAAACAGCTCCTTGACTTCATCCACAGGCACTTGACTGGTTGACGCGCCTAGAACTCATCAAAGTCGCTGAAGTACTCCACTTCATTGTTATTTTCTGAACAGTAGTTGTTTAGCAAGGGTGAGTACACTTATGGTTGGTACTCAACAAGTGGGGGAAAATGCAAGGCCATCAAAGGGGGTTCAGGCTCATGCGGTTAGCACTTTTAGTTGGTCATGTTTTATTAGCAAGCACCTATTTACTAGATGTAAGTTTATACCAACCCAAAATTAAGCAGGATAACCCAAAAATTATTCCACCAAGACCGAGAACCACAAGTTAAGATCAAGTTTAAGTTCAATTATCATGTGAGGGTCCAAGCCGCCCTTAACTGTGGGCACGGCTGATATATCAGTTTTACACTCTGCAGAGGTTGTACACTTTACCCACAGCTCGTGTTTCCCTTGTCGCCCAGGTTTGCAAGGCCCTTAAACACTTCCTTTGGTGAGTGGCGAGGGTTCACTACGAAGCCTTTACAAAGACCCAAAGTTAACTAGCAGCCCGCTAGAGTTTCAGCCGCGGTGAGGTCCATAACCCTCCCTAATGAGACCGTACCTTAGCAAAGGCTACTCCTCCAAGAGGACCGGGCTATGACCCCTTCACCGTCCCCCTCCTTTCCCTTTCGGTAAGGCCACTAACTAACCCCAAGTCTAATTAATTAGCTAAGTTCAGAGCCATGTGACACTGTGGTTGCACTGTTTTCTTGGGTGGTTCTCCATGTTCCAATTAATCATGATGATCTTGAATTAAGCAAGAATATAACAACATAAATAAATCATGATTAACATTGCATAAAAGGTAACAGAACCATCCCAAGTTTAAGCAAGCTAAGCATTTCTACCCATGATAAAACCAGGTGATTCAAGGTTTAAGGCAAAAAGATCTAGTCATGTCCTAAAAGGTGACCCGTCAATATTAATGCATAAACAGTAAAGTAAAAATGAATTTCATGAATGTAAATGGGACAAAAAGAATGTTCATGAAGAGGGAGGCCACTTGCCTTCCACAACAAACTGCTGTAGGTCCTCTTCAAACAGTTGCTGCTCCTGATCCTCCTCGAACGGCACGTTCTCTACACGTTCACACAAGACATACAACAAAATAAATAAAAACAGTACACCAAACAGTACTAAAAATACAGAACAAGCACCCTAAACTAAAGAGCATGCAAAGACGATCGCGTGGCCACAAGAATCGCCCAAAACGGATTTAAAACGACGAAGATACACTAGATACAATGTTGCAGGGACCTATATGCAATTAAAACTAAAGTCTACGTACTGTTTTATTAAAAACCGAGTACTAAAACACAATTATCCATAGATCTCAGGGGCTAGCACATGAAAATAACATGAATAGGATGGTGGGTTGGAATATAAGAAAGAACAGGGGCCTAAACAGTAATTGTAAGGGCATATATATGAATATTTTCTACTAACCATGGATCGCGGGTTGAATAAGATGAAACAGGGGGTCTCTTTAACAAAAATGGCAGGAGGGCCGGCCGATTGACCCGTTTGACCGGTATCGGGGGGTGATCTGGGCCGTTGGATCAACGATGAATGGTGGAAAACAAAGGGGAGCGCCGGCGGAAGGCCGCCGCGGGCACGGCGAGAGCTCGCCGGAGCTAGCTCTGCTGGGTGCTACGGCGTACGGCGTGATAAACAAATGGCACTGGGGGCATCAGAAAGCCATGGCGAGCTCACCAGTGATGTCCTCGGCGTCTGAAAGTGACCGGAGAGGGTTGATGACGAGAAACCGCTGGCGTGAGCTCGGTTGGACGGCGAAGAGGGACGTTCGGCGTCGGTTTCGACCTTGGGATGTTGAAATCCTGCTCTGAGGGGACCTGAGAGTGAGCGAATGATACAGAGAAGGTTAAAGAGGATCGGATAGGGAGGAACAAGGATGGCGGCGCGGTTCACCTTGGTGGCGGCGGCGATCAGCTCCGGTGAACAAAATGCGTGCGATTTCAGAGGGGTTTCGGTGTGGGTGTTGCGTGAGTGAGAGCGTGTGCGCGAGGAGAAGCTCGGGCGAACTTTTATAGGGGTTGAGGGGGTGTGCAGGGGTTCGGGGGAGGAGGAACCGAGAGCGGGCGGAAGTCACGGCCATTGATGGCCTTGATGGCTCGGGCGCCCGTTGCAGAGGGAGGAAAGAGGAGAGAGTGAGGGCGTTGAAGGCTCGCGGATGAACGCGCAGTAACGCCGAGTGAAGGAGGAGGGAATCACGGGGCGGGCGCGGACGTGGGGCGGTGATTGCGGACGAGCGGCGGCTCGGGCGTCCGCGAGCGGGAGGAAGACGATGGCGCCGACATGTGGGACCGGGCGACCAGTGACCCAGAGAGAGGGAGAGGGAGAAAGGCCGAATGGGCCGCCTGCTGGGCCGCTAGCAGGGCCTGGCGGGGAAAGGGAGATGGAGAAAGAGCTTGGGCCGGGCCAGATTGGGGAAAGAGGAAGGGAGGGAAAAAGAATTAGTTTGAACTTTGTTTGAATGAGATTTGGAAGAATTTGAGAGATGTTTGAATAGGATTTGGATTTGAGAGGATTTAGGAAACACACAAACAAACAAAAACCAATGCAAGGCATGATATGCAACAAACACTTATTGAACTAAAATTAATTAATTAATGTTTAAGTATTTAGGGCCACAAAATTGAATAAAGGAAAAGAAATTCATTTAACCTTAGATCAACCTAAAACAAAGTTGCTATAATTTATTACATGATGGAATTTGGGTGTTACAATAATGAGCTGATCAAGACCAACATGACTGTCAGTGGTGTGGGAGGAGGCGAGCCTATGAGTGCCAAGGGCGTTGCTTCCATGAAACTCACCATTGGGAGCATGGCATTGGCTACTGCTTTCTTCATCGCCGAGGCCCAAGGTAATTTCAGTTTAATATTGGGTCATGATTGGATTCATGCAAATAGATGTGTACCTTCTAGTTTGCATCAATTTCTTATTCAATGGGTTGACGATGACATTGAGATTGTACATGGAGACACATCGGCTTGTGTTGCTGTGGCTGACGGTTCTACCATGTCTATGCATGATCATGTCAAGTGCTTGACACGCTTAGATATTTCTGATTATGAGATGATCAGCTGTACTAGAGATGGTTTCGTGCCTGCTGTTCTAAAGCCAGTTGAGTATCGGCTAAACCATTTATTATGAATTAACAAATAGTTCAGAATGGTTGCAGCAAAGGCTTGAGCACTTTCGGGCACAAAAAAAGATATATGTGAAGCCATTGAAGATTTTGATGATATGAGTAAATTGGGACAAGGTTTTACGTCGGCTGATCCCTTAGAGGAGGTTGATATTGGTAATGTTTCTATACCTAGGCCGACGTTTGTAAATAAAAATTTAAAAGCTGATTATAAAGCAAAATTAATCGAGCTATAGAAATAATAGGTTGATTGTTTTGCATGGAATTATCAAGAGATGTCTGGTTTAAGCCACGAGTTAGTTGAGCATCGGCTGCCAATTAAACCTGGTTTTAGGCCTTTTAAACAAATTGCTAGGCATTTCAATCCTAATATGTATGACCGGATTAAAGAGAAAATTAATCGGTTGTTAGATGCAAATTTTATTAGGTCTTGTCGTTATGCTGAATGGTTGTCAAATATTGTGCCAGTTGAGAAGAAAGATTCTGGTAAGCTCAGAGTTTGCATTGATTTTAGAAATCTTAATAGAGCTACTCCTAAAGATGAATATCCTATGCCTATAGCTGACATGCTTATTAATGATGCTTCTGGACATAAAGTTATTAGTTTTCTTGATGGTAATGCTGGTTACAATCAAATATTCATGGCTGAAGAGGATATATCCAAAACGGCCTTTGTATGTCCAGGTTTTGTTAGTTTATTTGAGTGGGTAGTTATGACCTTTGGTTTGAAAAATGCTGGTGCTACTTACCAAAGGGCTATGAATTTAATTTTTCATGATTTGCTTGGCTTAATCATAGAGGTTTATATCGATGATATTGTTGTTAAATCGGCTGGTTTAAAACCCCATTTGGCTAATTTAAAACTTGCTTTTGAAAGAATGCGTCGATATGGATTAAAGATGAACCCACTTAAATGTGCATTTGGTGTGTCGGCTGGAAAGTTTATAAGATTTATTATTCATGAAAATGGCATAGAGATAGATTCTAAAAAAATTGATATTATTAAGAAGATCAAAACTCCTACATACAGGAAAGATCTGCAGAAATTCTTGGGCAAGGTGAATTACTTGAGGATATTTATTTGTAACTTGTCTGGGAAGGTCAATGCATTTACTCCTATTCTTCGGTTAAAAGATGAAGCCGAATTTACTTGGGGGGCAAAACATCAAGAAGCCTTTGAGAAAATTAAATTTTACTTGTCTTCGCCACTGGTCATGAAAGCTCCTAGGAGAGGATTTCCATTTAATTTATATGTGGCTGCTGAAGATCATGTGATTAGGGCTGTTTTGACTCAAGAAACCGAAGGAAAGGAACATATTATTACTTACGCAAGTCGTCGATTGTTGGATGTCGAGATGAGGTATATATTTATTGAAAAGCTTTGCTTATCATTATATTATGCTTGTACCAAGATGAGGTATTATTTATTGTCCAATACTTGCATAGTGGCTTGTCAAACCGATATCATTAAATATATGGTGCATAGACCAATTTTGAGTGGTAGAATTGGTAAATGGGCTTATGCTCTTATTGAATATGATTTGGCTTGTGAACCTTTGAAATCTATGAAAGGCCAAATTGTTGCTGATTTTATTGTTGAGTATAGTATTAATGATAATGGTTTGGATATCAGTTATATTACTTTTACCCCATGGAAATTGCATTTTGATAGATCAATTTGTAAGAGCAGTTGTGGTATTGGTGTTGTTTTTATATCGCCAAGTGGTGCTGAATTTGAGGCTCTTAACCGATTAAAAAATGATTGTACTAATAATCAAGCCAAATATGAAGCTTTATTGTTCGGGCTAGAGATTTTGCATAACATGGGAGTAAAATATGTAGAAGCATTTGATGATTCTCTACTGGTCGTACAGCAAGTTAATAAGGTATACCAATGCTTTGATGGATTTTTAAATACATATCTTGATAAATGCTTGGATATGATTGCTCAATTTGATGAATTCTCTATATATCATGTTTCAAGAGATGAGAATCCAAGGGCGAATGCTCTGGCTCAGCAAGCGTCTGGCTATGATGTTCAGAAAAGAAATTTTCATAAAAGAAAGCTGACACTTTGCATCGCCGTGTTTTCTGCCTAGGAAAAAACCGGTGACACCGGATTCCAAAACCGTGGTACCGGAATTTCTGGTAAAACTGATTCCAAAATCGGTGGCACCAGTTTACCTGCTGACAGCGACAATTCAGCCATTGAGCAGTCCATAATTAATAAGGATGAAGTTGTTGATTGGAGAGTACCAATTATTGAATATTTGCAGAATCCTAGTCAAAAATTTGACAGAAAAGTCCGACGGTGGGCATTTAAGTTTACTTTGGTTGATGGTGAATTGTATCGTCAAACGACTGAAGATTTATTATTAAAATGTCTGGATCCTGATCAAGCTAAGGTTGCAATGGGTGAAGTTCATGAAGGAATTTATGGTACATATCAATCAGCCCGTAAGATGAAGTGGCTTTTGAGAAGAGCTTTTTTTTATTGGCCTAATACGATAGCTGATTGTTTTCGGTACTACAAAGTTTGTGAAGAGTGTCAAAGGTTTGGGAATATTCAGATGGTTCCTGCAGCATTGTTGCATCTTATTATCAAGCCTTGACCTTTTCGAGGATGGGGATTGGACTTTGTTGGCTAGATTCATCCTCCTTCATCAAAAGGACATTGCTTATGTTAGTGGCTACTGATTATTTTACAAAGTGGACCGAAGCAGTGCCTTTGAGAATATGACACATCGGGAGGTAATTGAGTTCATTACTGAACATATCATCCATAGATTTGGTATTCCGCAAACTTTGACTACTGATCAAGGTACTTCGTTTATTTCAAAAGAAGTTTGTGAGTTTGTTGAGATGTATGGAATTAGACTGCTCAATTCATCCCCATACTATGCTTAGGCTAATGGTTAAGCCGAGTCTAGTAATAAAATTTTGATTAAGCTGATTAAAAAGAAAGTAGAGGAGAATCCTAGGAGGTGGCATGAAGTTTTATCTGAGGATTTGTGGGCTCATCGTATATCTAGACATGGTGCTACTAAGGTTACTCCTTTTGAGCTTGTGTATGGTCAAGAAGCTGTTTTACCTGTTGAAGTGAATTTGGGTGCTTATCGGTTGGCTAAGCAAAATGATCTCAATGCTGTTGACTATCATGACTTAATGATAAATAATATTGATGAGGTAACCGACAAGTGATCCAAGGCTTTGAAGGAAATTGAGACAGACAAGATTCGAGTTGCTAAAGCTTACAACAAGAAGGTAAAACAGAAATCTTTTCAGGTTGGTGATCTGGTTTGAAAAACAATTCTGCCTATAGGATCGAAGAGCAACAAGTTTGGTAAATGGTCTCCATGTTGGGAAGGGCCATACAAGGTAATCAAGGTGATCTTTGGCAATTCTTATATGGTGGAAATTTTGCAAGGTCAGCGGCTACCAAGAGCTCTCAATGGGAGATATTTGAAAAAGTATTATCCGAGTGTTTGGCAAGAAGATTAGTTTAAATGGCCGATAATATTGAATATCGCCCTTAGAATGAAAAGACTGATGGATTGTGTTTAAACGTCGCCCTCAGGAGTATTTTTTCATGCTAATATGTTTTCTGGTACGCAAGCTTTACCAAAAAACAGGGGGGCATATGTTGACGATCAAAATTGGCACAAAGCAAGTTTGACTGGAAAATCGGTGGAACCGGATTCTGGAACCGATTTTTTGACAAGGTAATCCGGTGGCACTGGATTTGGAAACCGGTGGGACCGGTTTTCCCTGAGTCCTAGTAGGTTTAGACTCTTTTGTGGGTCCGAGTTGTAATAGGGCTTTCCTTGCGGGGTAAGACCTCCTCACCCTATAAATATAAAGGGCCATGGCCTGATTGAGGGTTTATCCAATCGATCAAATCAAAATACCTTTACTTTTTGTCATCTCCAAACCCTAGCTTTTCCAACCCTAATTGCTGTTCGTACTTCGTCTCTACGGCGTTGACGGTGTTCTGAGTGGCCTGCCGACCTCAGAGCAACCCTAGGCGCGCCTGCCCTAATGGGGTCCCTCCCGGGCCGGCGTTCGTAGGCTTACACAGCAAACCCTAGGAAACCGGTTCCACCGGATTCCCAAACCGGTTCCACTGGTTTGCTAGGGAGTGCTGCTGGTCATCGATCCGTTGCGGATCCACGCGAGCTAGCGCAATTATCGGTGTGTTGGCCATAAAAAGCGTCAATAGGAGCTAAAGGGCCACCCTGCCTTACTCCACTGTTGCTGTAAAAAGTTTTACCAGGGACTCCATTTAGAAGGATAGATGATGTGCCTGAGCTAAAGATGTCTCTCATCCAAGAGGGCCATGTGAGACCAAAGCCCTTGTGATTCCTAATTTACAGCATGACTTCATGTTCAATTCTATCAAAAGCTTTCTCAAAGTCCAATTTGAGGATGATGATTTTCTTTTTTGATTTGTGACAGTAGTGAAGACACTCAAAGGACCAAGCAAGACAATCCTGGATGGTTCTGGTCTTGATAAAGCCATATTGATTCTGATGAATTAGGTCCATGGTAAATGTTTGGAGTCTATTTGCAAGGAGCTTTGTGATCATGTTCAAGGAGGTGTGAACTAGAGATATTGGTGTGAAATATGTGACTTTAACTGGACCATCAACTTTTGGTATTAAGGTGACCTAAGAGACATTAATGCTTCT
>CM014277.1:34776676-34814314 GCA_004135705.1 Alloteropsis semialata
CATGCGCGGAGCCGTGTTCAAGATTCAAGCAGCTTGGCCCTTGATCTTTGGCATGACGCAGAATCCGGAGATGGCGGCAGGGCGGCGTCACGGCGACAGCTTCGAGCTTGACGATAGTATTCCGGCGATAGTTGGCGATGATGCTCCGGCAGGCAACTGTCCATGTATGCACACATCTATCCTTTGTGGATGGAATTTTTGGCTTCGTCGAGCTGGAGTCTTGAGCGGCGACTCGATGTAGACATGGGTGGCCCTTCTCGGCAAAGGCGACTTCTGTTTGGATTGCCTGTTCGGGCGATTTGCCCATGTTGGCAGAATCTTGCGTGTGGTGAACATTGTTGGGTAGCCGGTCGTGCAACTTTTGATCGAGTTGAACTTCAGCAGCCACTTGTTCTCGTTCGAGCCAACGAATCGTAGCTTAGTCGGAACGACAGAACAAATATCGTTGAGTTCTTTTCTCTTGGATCGGCGAGACTTGCGCTTGTTCGCTCGAGTCGGTGAAACGACTTTACCCTTTCGCTCAAATCGGCGATTTGTCGGGTTGTAGGCACAGAAATTGATGAGATTGATATGATTGATCTTCACGCAAGGGCCCCTACCTGGCGCGCCTCTGTCGAAGTTATATTCGGCAGATATTTGGTTCTTAGGGCACCCTGCTTCCTGCAAAGAACGATCATAGTAGATGAGTAGAGATAAACAGAGACAAGGGATTTTTATACTGGTTCGGGCCCTCGAGATCGAGTAATAACCCTACGTCCAGTTGCTGCTTGTATTATTTCGGCGAGTACAGGGAGTACAATATGGTGTATGGAGTATCGGGTGTTGGATTGGATACCCCCTACGTACAGGATCCCCCACTATTTATGTCCGGGGAGACTTGCATTACAAGACAAAACAGATCTAAACCTATTAGGACTCTATCTCCTGTCTTCGGGCTTTCCTTCCTTGAATAGGCCGCCGTGTCCTGCTCGGAGTCTCTCGTCTGGAGTCGGTGGTCGTTAATCCTCGTAGTCGGGTACCCTGGTATTATGGCCACAACAGTTTGTTTCTTCTGTCGTGCGAACGTTGGGTTTCATACAACATAAGAGATTTTAAAGTTAACTATATCCATGTACCGAAGCAAACATTCAGGTTTTTTCAGTTAACAGTATCTTTTGCTTTGTTGAAATTATGTATTATAATATGCAGCTTACATTACAAAGTTTGTATATGTGTTGTTCTTTACAGATATGACTCAGGCATATTTGTGCTAACATTCTGTCAGTATTTTGATGGATCTTCAGTTGCAGCTTTCTCTAATGTAAGAAGTTTACATTTCTTCTTGTTTTAATTTATTCATTTGCTCGTACTATTCTATACAAGTTGATCTATTATTCCTGTTCCTTTTCTCTCAGGTTGATCTATTACCGCTTCGTCAAAAGCTGTTGTTTCAGCTTTTGAATTATGAACACAATATCCATCATAAAACAGTCAAGAGAATTTTGTGTTGCTTGTAGACAAGTTGCTGCCAAGCTTGCCTTTAATTTGCATCAGGTGGATAAAGTTCGAGCTGCACTTTTGCTAGTCATGAGATCAATGAGATGTTTCTCCTTGCAAACTGAAAGTTATCATCTGTGTAATTTCATTTTGCAGCATTTGTGATATTTTGTTAAACCTGCAATCAACTATTTACCCTTGTTGCAACTGACTTGCTATTAGTCTTACAAATGCCTTTGTATCAGCTACAATGCATGCAGGCTAATTCCAAATTTACGTGTCATCAAGTTTCTAAGCCTGCAATAATGTGTTTTACTGTGACTGCAATTGCCCTCCTACCAGTGTTGCAAATCCCTTGTTATCATATCAGCAGTGCAGACATGTTTCTATGTGTTTCACACACTGGATACAACTATTACCTTTGGTTGCAAACGAGCTGTTGTCTGTATAGCAAACATTCTGTTATTGTGTTTGCAATTTCCTCTTTGCTTGCAGGAAACTGTTACCCTTTGGTTGCAAACGAGCTGTTATCCGAATTGCAAACGTTCTGTTATCGTGTTTGCAATTGCGTCTTTGTTTGCAGAAAACTATTACCCTTTGGCTGCAAATGATCTGTTATCAGATTTGCAAACGTTCTTTTATCCTGTTTGCAATTGCGTCTTTTCTTGTAGAAAACTAATGCCCTGTGATTGCAAACGAGCTATTATCAGATTTGCAAACGTTCTGTTATCTTATTTGCAATTGCGTCTTTGCTTGCAGACATTTGTAATCGTTATAGTGTCAGTTTAGTTTTGGAAGTTGTTAGTGTCCAGCTGTTGTAATCGTTCTGCTGTTTGCAATTGAGCTACTATCAGCGTTGCAAACATGTAGTTGTACTGTTTGCAAATGGATCTGTTCTTCCAAAAACTTATCTATTCACCTTGCAATTGAGCTGTTATTGCTATTGCAAACATGTCGTTCCGCTGTTTGCAAATGAGTCTTTTGTTTCAAAAACTTTTAATGGTCGTTGTGTCAGTTTATTTTTGTGAGCTGTAAGTCTGTACCCGTTGTTTTAGTCATTGTGTCACTTTAGTTTTGTGAGTTGTAAGTCCCCGCCCGTGTTAACCCCCTTATCACCCATAGCCCGGCGAAAAATAATAAAAATTCCAAGAAAAAGTCTCGAAAAAAGCTTATTTGTAGTCAGAAAATTCTCGAAAAGAAAATCCAGCCCGAAAAAAGCCCACGAAGAAAAAGTCTGGAAAAAGTCTAGAAAGCCCACAGCGGGGGCGCTGGCGCGGGCGCGTTTTTTCTTCTTCTGGCGCGTGCGCGCGGGCGTTACGGTAGTTTTCGGTAGTACGCCCAGGGTCTGTGCGTTTCCTATACAAAATGCACCTTGTTGCATTTTAGCCTCGCCCTATATATATATATATATATATATATATATATATATATATATATATATATATATATATATATATATATATATATATATATGCTCCTTTGAAATCTTGGTGTAAATATTAATATTGAAATCTTGATGTAAATATTAATATTAATCTTGGATTTATCAAAATTTGTTTTATTTAAATATATATAAGTTTAATATTATTACCGTATATATTGATATCAGTATTAATAGTTTAATGCATTAGTGACGTATAACTAATACATATATGGACATATACGTATATTATTATACAGGTATAATACATATCTCTGTATAAAAGAAACCAGAAAAGAAAAAGAAAAAGAAAAACAGAAAAAAAAGCCCTTTACCAACCGGGACTAGAGGGGCTCCACCCTGGGCGCCGCGTGGAGACCCTTTAGTCCCGGTTGGTATTACCAACTGGGACTAAAGGTGGCTTTTAGTCCCGGGTAAGTCCCGGTTGCGGAACCGGGACTAATGGGAGTTCCTAACCGGGACTAAAAGCGGTTTCTCTACTAGTGAGCCCAGCGCCGAGCTGAAATCAACTCCTGTGAGGCCGTGACCGAGCTCCTCTGTTACGTACTCCTTCGGTACGTACGTGAGGAAAAGAGGAAGAAAGCCAGTTTTATGTTCCAGCCCCTAAAGAATTCCGTAATTATTTGCTTATTCTTTGAGGCCTGGCAAAATTACACAAAACCCCTATAGAATCCCTACCTTTGCACATAAACCCCACCCGAGCCTTTTTGTAGATCTAACTCTGGCCTTTCCAGCTTTTGTGGGCACTATTCACCATGTCTTGCAAAACTTACCAGCTAGCCCCTAGAAGGTATGGTTAATTGTGTTTAAGTCCCTGAACCTTTAAACCTCCACCATTTAATCGTTTTAGCTCCGTTTTAGCCCGTTCTCGTTGTGTTAGTTTTCTTTTAGTGTAAGCTACACGTTAGCAGCAACGTTCACCATAAACCTTGTTTCTGAAAATTTAATTACTAATTAATTTGATTAATGGTAGATTTAAACTAGCTTTTCTAAATAAAAGATGATTAGGCTTTTACACCAGCCATATGTCTTCCCATAGGTGCAGTAGAGCCCAAGCTTTCATGGTGATCATAACCCATCCAAATTTCATATCTTTCATCCTTTTGTTTTGCCACATAATTCGCCTATACCTTGTACTTCTCTCTTATTGTATTTATCTTCTGGCTTAATAAATATTCAGTATATGAACCACTATAACTCCAGTGTATTATTTTAATACTGAATTCATATATTGTGGCCACATATGTGAAATCTAGATATTAAAATAGTATGTTGAATTGTATGTGCATATACTAAAGTTTGTTGATCCATTTATACAAAATTCCATTGAAGCTTTATTCCAGTATTCCATGATGACATCATGTTCATGCCTTGATGATGTCACAATCTATTTGCTCTCAACCAAAATAACTTCAGCTTATGTTCTTTGTACCAATACACCCTTGACCCTTTAGTTGCTCATACCTTTTCCGACCGTAGCTCTGTCTTTAGTGTTTCTTGTGTTCCCAAGTTCGCAGTAGCTAGTGTTCTCTAGTAGTGCGCTTTTCAAAGTTGTTTTGCTGATTGGTGTATTGCTTTATTAAATGTATTTTGTGTGCTGGTGTTGATCGTGCCAATCGGTGAGCTGCTCGACGTTGAAGGAGAGCAAGGTTCTGAAGAAGAGAATTACTAGCAATACTTTGAAGAAGGCAAGTGTAACACGAGAAACTCCTTGCGACCCATTGATCCTTAATTATCATATTCATGCTTGCATGTGTCCAAATTGATGAACCCTAAGGATTTTTTACCTAGAACTACTTTATCCTATTTACCTTGTTCACCTGGGTTTATGCATTATGGGTAGTTTATCGCTATGCTTCGCAACCTTTGCTTATGAACCAATGATCTTATGATATCAATTGTTAACTTTGACTAATGGTATACGAAACTGTGATTAAAATATGCTTTTTAGCAACATGGTTAGGGAGCTTGAGCATCTGTTTTGGATTGCTCTAAGCATCTCTCTTGAAGGCCCAATTTCTTAAACTGACAACCCTAGAAAACCGTACAACCAATAGAACTACATGGCTCTGGTCTTGATTGAGTAAAATGAACTACTCTAGCTAGTTAGTGGTTACCGAAAGGCGCAAGTGGGGCTCCATGGTTTAAGTGTGGACCTCGGCTCGCCTCTGGCATGGGATCATGTTTACATGTGGGATTGACTGGAGGGTGAGGGGTTCATGTGCCTAAGTTGAAACCATAGCGGCCACTAACTTGTTAGGGGGACTTTTGAAAGGTCTCGTAGCGGTACCTTGCACTCCATTTTGGGAGTGCATTGTCTATGACAAAGGGGTGTCGCGACTGGTGGTGAAAGTGTACAACCTCTGCAGAGTGTAAAACTGTTATAACAGCCGTGC
Organism: Alloteropsis semialata; assembly: GCA_004135705.1. Classification (NCBI taxonomy): domain Eukaryota; kingdom Viridiplantae; phylum Streptophyta; class Magnoliopsida; order Poales; family Poaceae; genus Alloteropsis; species Alloteropsis semialata. The sequence continues at coordinate 34,781,990 of CM014277.1, forward strand.
TCACGGTCAAGAGCGGCCTGAATCCTTTTTGATTAGTGGTTCTCATTCTGGAATGGTGGTCAATGATGATCGTGATGATAATGGATATGCTATACTTCTCTTATAATTAATGTGGGTTACAACTTGGTTTTCACCATAATTGTAGTAATTTGGTTATGCTAAAATTGATCAACTAAAAGTGCTAATCGCAGTTTAATCATGTCAAGCCTTTTGAGCCTTCATACCTCGTGTTATACTTGTTAAGTAACATGGTTTACTTACACTTGCACTATTCAACAAAATCCCAGATGGGTACTCAGATGAGGCAGCACTCGAAGACTTTCTAGAAGTGTTACAGGAACTTTAGGTTGTGGTTCACTAGCCGGCGTCCCTGTGGCATGGAGGCTTCACCGTGAGAGATAATAAATAGACCTCCGCTATGGTTTGTTTAAGACTCTTGCCCTTTGTAATAGTTTGTTTTTGTGATTCGAGCGCTAGTTTACTTTGATTTACCTTATTCTGGAGCTATATGTGTGTTTTAGACTTCCTGGGTACAGATATAGTAGCATTCGGATTTTCTTCATAAATCCGAGTGTGACAATAATCATGATCATCACTAATCATCAAGATTGAGTTCAGGGGAAGAATTATTGTGCTCTCCACCTAACTCCACATGCAAGAGGAGGCAGCCATGCATGGTGGTACACTCATTTTTTGCAGGATTGAAAGCAACATTTGGAGTGGAGTTGAAGCAAAGGACAAAGACATTAATCAAAGTGGAGAAAACAATGTGCAAGTGGACAACTTTGCTAAAGAATGAATGGTTCACAACATTTGGACGGTGCAAATCATGAGGAGATGCTGGACACTGATCAAGAATCCACTCAGGAAGATGTGGGAGCAAGGGCACGTGAAGCAAGCCAGGGAGCACCCTAGGCCGGCTGGCCCCAAGCACCCCAGGCCGGCCGGCCTGGTGCCCATATATGCCCCCTGGTGCTCATCTTTCATAGGTACGCAACTCATGCAATTTCAAGTCCTTGTTCTTCAGTTCTTCCACCTTGAACACCAGCAGAAGCTCTGAAAAATTTCAAGAATCAAAACCACCTCAAAAAATCTCCAAAAATTCACTACAATTCCTAGTTTGCTCTCCTCTTCGATATATTATTTTTCCACCGACGAGAAACCCCCGGTGTGTTGGTTTTTGTGTTTGTGCAGCAAGGCAACATGAGGAGGCAAGTTTTGAACTTCATCACCAGAAAGAGGACAAGGTCGTCGGCGTCCGACGCGCCATCGGCGAGCTCTTCGTGGAGGCACTCCGTTGTGGAGTCACCGCGAGGCATGGTGGAAGACAACCCCGTACAAAGGAGCGACATGCTGCTCCTTGGAGGGATGCAAGACCCAAGAAGTACCTCCATGAGGTTCACCAAACCTCGTGGGTGTGCCGGCGCACCACCACCTCCAACTAGATGTTCCACAAGATCAACCGTACCACCGCCATACAAGCCCAAAATTTCAGAATATGGGTTTGTGATTTTGTCGGAGGAAGAAGAGGCAAGGCTCAAGAATTTGAAGGGAAGAGTGAAGGCAAACACTGACTTTGATGATGATGCACTACATAAGTTGGGATTCTATGGTGATATCTATGGGCTGCTGGACAACCTCAGATGGAGGCAATTTTTCGATGGTGTTCCGGTGGACGTGCATATAGAAATTGCTTTGGAGATTATGATGACCATGAAAGTTGTGACAAGAAAAATTGATAAGCAAGAAGTGTCATGCCTTGAATTTAGGTTGAAGAATCAAGAAAAGTCCATCACCTTTGAAGGAATTGGAAGCTTACTTGGTTTCAATGATGACGCGCCGGAAAGAGCCGAAGTTGAAGTAGGAGGGATGGATAAATTTTGGAAGAAAATTGCAAAGGATGACAACCGCCAAAGAAAGAACATAAGCAATGTCATACTTCAAATATTTCATTCTTGGATGAGCAGGAGAATCTTTGGAAGGATGAGAGAGTCCAAAGTAACCGATATGGAGTTAAATTATTTATACTCCACATTGGTGAAGAAGCAAGCAATTGATCTTACCTATATCATGATTGATAGGTGGGTATGTGAAGCGACTTCCGGCTCTGGAGAGATCGGCTCGGGTTGTTCTCTCTTCATGATAGCAATTACATTAAACCCAAGATTGGAGACAAATTCGGCGTTCTTCATAAAAGGGACCGATTTTGGAATTGAAGCTATGAGGCAAGGACATTACATCAGAGGAAATGAGAAGAATGGCTACAAAATTGCAAATACAAATATTTATCTCCCCGATGCAAGATTGAAGTTATTTGGAAGAGGAAGAGTTGATTGGCGGGATGAGAAGATTTTGGTCAAGGCTAAGAAGAATAAAAGAGGGAAGCATATTGGAGAATCATCGGCTCCGGTTGAAAAAGAAGTGGGAGAGGAATTGCCACCGGCTAGTTCCTTTTATTGGATAACGGAATTTCAAAATGCACCAAGTGGAGAAGGACCTCCGGAAGGATGAGGGCAACAATGGGGACATGCACCAGCTCAAGCATGGGGGTATGGAGCATCGGTGCCACCATCGATGTATCCACCGCCGCCTACATATAGCAGTTATGGCTACCCACTGCCGCCACACCAAAGAGTGTTCCCGGATCCATCCTTTGGAGCTCAATTTGCGCATCTCCAACAACCGGAAAGAAGCGCGAGAACAATTGGAGCCTATGCCGATAGGAACATGGAGGACATTAATGCCATCCGGAGGCATACGAACTGACTAGAAGATGGAACCGCGGGGATTGCATACCAAATGGGACTTCTAGCGTTGGCGCCGCTGGAACATTTTGGTGGAGGAGCTTCCCAAGTATATTATAATCAATGATATAACGCAAGACATCCGCCAAGCCAAGAGGAGTGATCAACAAGGACCGAGAATAAATTGCTCGCACGTGTGGTTTGAGTTTTTCTCCTTTCTTTTATTTATTTTCAGCGTCTGTGCAAGCTTGTGCGCGTAGCAATTTTCTGTTTTTATTTATTTTCAGCATGTGTGTTAGTGTGTTATTTTGTTTATCATCACCATGATCACTATATATATCACCAATGCTTTCATGACATGATTATTAGTGATGATAGAAAGTTTATGCAATGTAGAAATATGATGATCGTTGCCGCTTTGTCTATTTTTGCGCTTGGCTTATGCATGATTGAACTAATGCTCTCCCCAACACGATCGGAAATTTATCTAAATACCGGCTCAATCTTTTGTGGAGGTTATGATAATTTTAGACCCATATTTATTATTCTTGCTCTCTCTTTTAAACTTGTCAAGGGATGTTTAATTGCTGAAATTAATTAAAGCTAGCCTTGTCATTAATACCTTTTGCAATTGCTCTACATATCCAAAGACTAAATGATATATCAAGTTGAACCATAGTTTAAGAATTATTTTCAAGTGAATTGATTTAGGATTTATCTTCTCTGGTTCGAGACTAAGAAGCTGAGCATTCCGTTTTGCGTACCTTCTTTTTGCTAGCCTATCTATCCATGCATTGTGAGTTTCTACACCGAAAACTTCACTAGATATCCACCCTAAACCCAAATTATCTTTTTGTGAAATACCTCCTTGACCACAACCCAATTTGAATATGGATCATTATCTCGAGGAAATTCCGAAGAATCAAGAGCTTGATACAAGGAAATATATTTGGGAGGAATCAAAGAGTGCGTACAAGAAAAATTAGAAGAAATGGAGGACCACAACAAGTGGGCCAGCCGGTCTCATTACCATGAGCCGACCGACCTACCCCCTTTCCTCCTTCGATGGCTTCATTATTTGACGAGAAGATACTCCCCGAAGATTCAAACCATTTTTTAAAAGATTGAGATGGATACTTACTCTAGCATTAGCCACCACTTCTATGCTCGAGGACGAGCAATCGTTTAAGCATGGGGGGAGGCTGAGCAAGTATTAATGTTGCTAGAAGTTCTAAGGAGCATAAAAGAAAAAAATAAAAGAAAAGAAAAAATATGTGTTGAAAAGGGAAGAAAGAAAAGAAAAAATAGTGTGAAAATAAATGCTCCTTAGTTCTTTTTGCTTCACTAAATTCCATAGTGCCTTAAAGATTATTCCATACTCAAATATTCCAACCATGTGCAATACGATAACGAGGACTTCATTTGTGCCTCGAGATCAACATTTGCCATTTGCACATGTCCACTATCTAAAGCGTGTGTTCCATTTCCACCTCTCCACAAAATCTATTATTTTCCATGGTCTTTTTGACGAGTCCCGGTAAACCCATGAGAAGTATTTTTTGTTTTGATAATATCTTGATTATAATATCTTTTGTTAGGACTAACCTTTCCCATAGCTGTAGATAAAGCCTTACACATACATGAGAGAAAGGAAGGTAAAGAGAGTTCTAGCAAGTTCGAGAGACAAGATGAGCTGAGAGTTTCCATGAGCAATTGCAATGAGGTTTAAATTATTGACTTTGGTTTAGCAATACTTTTGAAACTTACTTCCTAATTTCTGAGACTTGTTTAAATTAGAGAGCATGTGTTTAAAATCTTTGTGGGGAACACTTAATTCATATCTACCCTCCATACTAGAAAGAGTTGGTTACAAACTTGAAGAGTTAATAGCAAAATATTTTGAGGGTATTATGTTTTCTCGTGTATGATCAAGTGCAGGGATTGGACACCAAAAGGCAACGCTGATTTTTATTGAAGACTTACTCGAGGACGAGCAAGGTTTAAGCATGGGGGATTGTTGACGCTCCTTAGCGACACACTTTTATCCTTGTTTATCTTCAATAATGGCATGAATTTGATATCTAAACTAACGATCATATTCTATAACTGGGACGTTTTCGCATATGCATGTGTTTTTGGAGGAATTCTGTTTACGCAGGTTTTTGGGCTTGAATGCAGCACAAATGGACAAGGCTTGGAACCAAGGACAACACGGTGAAAGATGAAGGCCAGAGGCCCGAAGAACAGCCAGGCCAGGCCGGCCGGCCTAGGTGATTTCAAGCCCCGTTCGTGCTCAACTTTGGTGAACCGACCTCCAAGAGTATTTGAAAGACAAGTGCTTCAAGATAAGGTCAAGAGACTTCGGGGTCAAGGCAACTCAATTGGAGAATTTGAAAGTTTATCACTTCCCATTCTTATCTCGAAAATATCCCAAAGCAATCGACGTCCAAAGGCCCACATGCATAGATGGAACAACTATTGATGCTTCCAGAAGACTTGGAGAAAAAGATGGAGACGAGACGGCCAAGGAAAGCCTTAGGCCGGCCGGCCGGCTGGCCTGAACCCCCTTGGGCCGGCCGGCCCAGGCCTTTCCTGTGGCGGTTCGCCCCGCTTCGACCTAGGGTTTCCTCAGCGTATAAATAGCCCCTGTGCCTTTGTGCCACACATCAATCAATTTGTCATTCGCCGCCGAGGAGCAAAGAAGCTAGAGGGACACCTTTCGGAGAGCTAAGGGTCGTGCTAGTTGTCTAGGGTTCTTCCCTAGCCGACGTGGAAACCCTGCGAGGAAGACCACGTCGGAGTTCTGGAGCTAGGATCATCAAGATCAAGATAGGATCCCAGTGGTGATCTTGCGATGCACTTACATTCATGGTGAAGTTATTTGTGTTTCCAAATCTTTAGCGATCAAGTGCCTCTCTTTATGATTTCGTTCTTGCTTGGTTTTGCTTCTTCCAATCTATTCTCGAGATAGATTGCTTGGGGTGTTCTTGTAGCCATGGTGGCTAGGGGTTCATACCGGATCTACCAAGTGGTTCGACACGTTCGCTTGTGAACGTGCCCTTAAGTTATCCACACTGAAAGAGAGTATCGTGACAGGGTGTAATCTCGTGTACTGTGTGGCTTTTGGGAGTTTGACCGGAGGTCATGATTTAAAGATGCTTTTTATTAAGATTCACATATATCTTACTTCACTCTGTTTGGCTCGGAGCTACAACATATGCATGATCTAGGCGATCTAGATTGGTTATCTCTAACTTTCTCTTGCTACCTCTGGTGTTTGGTTTTAGTAGATTAGATTGGTTTTGCAACCCCTCTTCAAGATAAAAGGCTTTCTATGCTAGTTGGATTGTTTCTTGTATCTTTAGTTCCACGGATTGATAAACCTTGGGGGAGTACTCTAAGGGAAGAGCTACAACTGATTCGTGCGCTTGCGGTTCATGATTGGTGTGCCTAAGGGCCGTCAACAACTACCTTCATAGTCATCATCATCTCCATGGCGATTTCTCCATGCACATGCACTGGAACACCATCGAAAAATTTCCTCCACCCGAGGTTTTCCAATAGCCCATAAATGTCACCATAGAATACCAATTTTTGTAGTGCATCATCATCGAAATCGGTGTTTGCTCCCAAATTTTCTCTTAGATTCTTGAGCCTTGCTTTTTCTTCCTCCAACAAGATGACAAACCCATATTTTGAAATTTTTGCCTTGTACGGTGGTGGTGCGATTGATCTTGTGGAACGTCGAGGTGGAGGAGGTGGTGCGCCGGCACATCCACATGGTTCGGTGAACCTTATGAAGTTACTTCTTGGGTCTTGCATCCCACCAAGGAGCAGCATGTCGCTCCTCGGTGCAGGGTTGTCTTCCTCCATGCTTTGCGGTGACTCGGCAACCGAGTGCCTCCGCGAAGAGCTTGCCGATGGTGCGTCGGATGCCGACGAGCGGGTCTTCTTTTCGGTGATGAAGTTCATGACGCTTCTCCTCATGATGCCTTGCTGCACAAACACAAAAACCAACTCACTGGGGGTTTCTCGCCGGTAGAAAAACAATATATCGAAGAAGAGAGCAAACTAGAAATTGTAGTGAATTTTTGGAGATTTTTGGGGATGATTTGGGTGCACGAATTTTTTCAGAGTTCTAGCTGGTGTTCTAAATGGAAGAACTGAAGAACATGAACTAATAATTGCATGAGAGACTTACCTGTGAAAGAGGGGCACCAGGGCCCATAAGAAGTGGCCAGGTCGGCCGGCCTAGGGTGCTTGGGGCCAGCCGGCCTAGGGTCCTCCCTGGCCTCCTTCACGTGTCCTTGCTCCCATGTCTTCCTGAGACTAATATCAACCTTTGTCCAGCAGCTCCACTTGATTGCACCATCCAATTCTTGTGAACCACTCCTTCTTTGCCAAACTTGTCCACTTGCACATTATTTTCTCCACTTTGTGTCATGCCTTTGTCCTTTGCTTCAACTTCACCCCAAAAGTTTCTTTCAGTCCTGCAAAAATCAGTGTACCACCATGCATGGCTGTCCCCTCTCTTGGATTTTCTTGCATGTGGTTGTAGGTGGAGAGCCCAAAAATTTTTCCCGTGATCTCAATCTTGGTATTAGTAGTGATCAGGCTCATAAATCCTTCCAAAGTATGTTTAGATACTTAACTCCTCCTCTAATCTTGATAAATAATGACCAACTCAAAGCAAGCAATGAGTTCGAATGAGTAATTAGAGGGGAATTTGGTCATCATAAACACTTGTAAGTCGAGAAATATTTTCCGACTTCATTTATTTTGATTGCACCGTTATTGCTCACTTTCATGAATTCATAGTGAACATTCCCGTGTTCAACCGTGGGTCATGGGTTTAGGTTCTAATTTTTGCCAAATGAGAGAGATATTTTGAATGAAATGAAACAAATGGAGCTTAGAAAGATTCTAATTCTAGAGAAACAAAACCAAAAAATCCCAAGTTTGCGTGAGCCTAGCATGCATCAAAGAATTTAGAGAAAATAAAAACAATGCTTGGCTCTACTCGTGTCTTTGTATTAATCAAGTTGGTTCGGCCGTCATGGAAAGGACAATCACCAAAATGGGTTCAGGAATTTGGTATTGGGTTTCTCAAGAAAAGAAAATAAATTATGGGATGGCTCAAGTCATTGGTTTAGAATGAGAAATCAAATCAAAATGACCGAGAAATATAAACTCTAAATTAAAATGTTCGACCGAATGACCAATTTAACAATTGTTTATCAAGTCTTGCGTAGCAAAATTTATGACTCACTCAAACGTCTTCAGGGTTGTCCTCCCAGCAACTTTATTCTTGACTCGACGAACGGATTGTCCTCCCGGTAGCTTATTCTTGACTCGACGAATGGGTTGCCTCTCGCAAAGCGCTTTGTTTATAGTCTATAGCTAGACTTCTTCCTCTTATTTACTTCGGACCAACGGTCGGTGATGGCGTTGCAGTCTTAGGCACCCACTTCTGCACAATCCTTGGCTTGGGCGCAGAATTATTCTTGGCTTACTCATCTTTTTGGTCTTCACAGGCGGGCTTTGAGATTTTGTCTCGACGGATGCAACAACTTCCTTGGTCTCCTTCGCTTCTTCCTTCTTCAGCTCCTCCTTGGTGTCACATCGGTGAGGTGGAACATATTTAACATTGACTATGTTACATACCTCGAGGCGTGGACGAAATTCAAACGCGCTCATGGTGCCATTGATGTCGAACTTGATTTCCCCCTTGCAAACGTCAATGTTTGCCCTCGTGGTTTTGAGGAACGGCCTCCCAAGGATGAGAGGCGACTAGGTGTTCTCCAATCTTCATGGGTACGTCTTCATGGGTACGTCCCTTCTCCTATATCAAGAATCACAAAGTCAGTGGTGACTAGGTGTTCTCCAATCTTCATGGGTACGTCTTCGGTGATGCAAGAGGGATATTGAACGGAGTTGTCCACTAACTCTAGGGACATGGCGGTGGGTTCCGACTTCGGTAGGCGTAGCTTCTCGTACACGGCCTTCGGCATGACGCTCACACTTGCGCCAAGGTCACACAATTCCCTTTCGAACATGTATGAACCAATGGAACACGGGATGGTTGGACACCCCGGGTCCCTTTTGTTCTCAGGAGATTGATCGGCGATAGCTGCACTACATTCTTCGGTCATCTTGCTGGAGCTTGCTGGCGGCATCTCGCGCTTGTTCATAAGGATGTCTTTGAAGTAGAGAAAGTATGTTGGAACTTGTAGAGCGTCCAAGAGTGGCATATTGATGTTCAACCTGCGTACCACCTCAACAAATTTTTTGAAATGCTCATCAATTTTACCTTTGTGGTAATGTGGTCTCGGAGGAAGAATCTTGGTATCTTTGTCAATCATCTCAAACTATGGCTCTTCGGTGAATATTTTCGGTGCGGGAGTAGGAGTTCTCTTTGGTTGTCATCTCCACTTCAACATTTGGCTTAGGCTTCCTTGCCTCGGCCGGATGTTCGGGATCTTCGGTCTCCTTCCCCGAGCGAGTTTGAATTGCTTTTGTCGTCTCTGGATTTTGAGGTTGTCCCGGTAATCTTCCTTCATTACTAGGTAGGCATCTGGCTAGCTGGGTCAATTGTGTTTCTAGCATCATCATCATGTTGAGCACTTGATGGTTAGAGCTTCCGACCTCCGTCACCTTGCCATCAATATTCTCCAATATCTTGTCCATAACCTTGAACTTAGTGACGGTGTTCTTGTTGATCTTGCCTTGCTCCTCCATGAACTCCTTCAATTGTATACGAATAGGCACTGAGTTTTGAATCTATGAACTTGCATTAAATTGAGGTCTACTTTATCCATAGTGGAAGTTGGATGGAGGGAACCAATCCCCTTTATTCATATACTCGAGCATTTTAGCTTCCTCCAGACAATTCTTTGGGACATGGCCATACTCCCGTAATCTTCACATGTAGACCTTGCTTTGGCTGCCTTCAAATCTATAGCATCGGCTTCCTTCTTGTCCACCTCCATCTTTTCCAACCTTCTCGTGAGTGAATCGATCTTCCCTTCTAGTAATTCTTCGCGCTCCACCTGCAAAACAGTTTTTGCAACGCTCGCGGACGGTGTTGGGTGCAGCCTTCCCGATGATGCCCATGCATCATTGTCTGCCACCTTCTTGAATAGCTTGAGAGCTTGTGTTGGGGTGAGCTCAATGATCGATCCTCCAGTTGATGCATCGATGATTGCCCTTGATGTCGTCGTGAGGCCTTGATAGAACTTTTGGACTATATATTCCTTTGAAAACTTGTGATGTGGCATGGCTCGGATGTAGTCGTTGAAGCGCTCATAGGCTTCCACAATCGTCTCCATCGGGCTTTGCACGAAGGTAGCAATCTTGTTGCGCAAAATCTGAGTCTTGCCCGGCGAGTAGAACTCCGTCATGAAAGCTTTCATCAGGGACTCCCATTTTGCATCGTTTGCACTGGTAGAGAATGGAACCATTGAAGTGCTCTCCCAAGTAGAGAGAACGAAAAGAACTCTTGGATAGGCAAATACTTGATGTCTGGGATGCATAGCTCTCTGATTGTACGTTCCGGTAGCGCCATCTCAGGTTGTGATGGCACCTCCTTCAGACTTGGTGGTGGAGTTTCTTGAGGTGTAGACGATGAACGTTCGGTCTCGCCTTTTGCTTCTACTAATTCCAACTTCTTAGCTTGTGCTTCACGTTTCCTTTGCCTGTAAAGTTTTTCTGGATCATCCACAATTTTTTTCGGTTTGTTGGAGAGGTAGCCATCCATCTCCTATTAGGGTTAGTGAAAACAAAATATATACAAGATCTAAAAGAAAAAGATAGAATAAATAGAAAGTAATACTAAACTTAGATTAGATTGATTTTGTGCAATAGATCTATTTTTAATAAAAATGAAAATAAGATATCAAAAAAGAAAAATCAAAAGAAACTCAAGAGAAAAATAAATATTTACAAATGCTAGTAAAATCGGATCTTAATCGATAGTTCCCTGGCAACGGCGCTAGAAAAGCTTGTTGATGGCCCTTAGACGCGTCAATCGTGAACCGCAAGCGCACGGATCAGTTGTAGCTCTTCCCTCAGAGTACTCCCCAAGGTTTATCAATCCGTAGAACTAAAGACTTAAGAAGCAATCTAACTAGCATATAAATCCTTTGTCTTGAAGAGGGTTGCAAAACGCTAATCTAGTAAACACCAAACACCAGAGGTAGCGAGAGAGAGTTAGAGACAACCAATCTAGATCACCTAGATCACGCATATGTTGTAGTTTCGAGCCAAATAGAGTGAAGTAAGATAGATGTGAATCTCAATAAGAAGCATCTTTAAATCGTGACCTCCGGTCAAACTCCTGAAAGCCCCACCTTACATGGGATCACACCCTGTCACGGTGCTCCCTATCGATGTGGGTAACTTAAGGGCACGTTCACGAGTAAACATGTCGATCACTTGGTAGATCCGGAATGAGCCCCTGGCCACCATGGAGAACACTGCAAGCAATCTATCTTGAGAATAGATTGGAGAAGAAGCAAAACCAAAAGAGAACGAAATCATAGAAAGAGGCACTTGATCGCTAAAGAATCGGAAACACAAATAACTTCACCATGAATGATAGTACATCACAAGATTACCACCGGGATCCTACCTTGATCTTGATGATCCTAGTTCCAGAACTGCAACGTGGTCTTCCTCGCAGGGTTTCCACATCGGCTACGGCAGAACCTAGACAACTAGCACGACCCTCAGCTCTCCGAAAGGTGTCCCTCTAGCTTCTCTACTACTCGGCATCGAATGGCGAATGATCTCCTTCGTGGCAGATGGCACAGGGTCTATTTATAGCCCTGGGAAACCCTAGGTCGGAGGGGAGGTCGAGGCGCCACAAGAAAGGGCCTGGGCCGGCCAGCCCAGAGAAGCCCAGGCCGGCCGGTCTGGCCTCTTTCCTAGCCGCCTCGTCCCCATCTTTCTTCCCAGGTCTTCTGAAAGCTTCATCAATTGTTCCCTCTATGCATGTGGGCCTTTGATGTCGTTTGCTTGGGGATATCTTCGAGATAGGAATGGAAAGTAGATGACCTTCCAAATTTTCCATTTGATTTGTCTTGACCCCAAAGTCACTTGACCTTATCTTCAAGCACTTGCCTTTCAAGTATTCTTGGAGGATGGTTCACCGAAGATGAGCACGAATGGACCTCAAAACCTTGTGGGCCAGCCGGCCTAGGCCACGTGGGGTCGGCAGGCCTGGCCTTCTCCTTAGGCCTCTAGCCTTCATCTTTCGCTGTGTTGTCCTTGGTTACGAGCCTCATCCATTTACGCTCCAAATTAGCCCAAAAACCTGCGTAAACAGAAATCCTCCAAAAACACATACATATGCAAAAATGCCCCGGTTATAGAGTATGATCAATAGTTTTGATGTCAAATTCAAGCTATTATTGAAGATAAACAGGGGTAAAAAGGTGTTGCTAAGCAGCGTCAACTGTCTTGCACCTTAGTCAAGCTGACGAATATTATGACATTGGCTCAATGTACCTTATGGTTGCTCTGTTTATTACCGAAATGAATAGAGTTATATTCTTCTATGCAAGCATGGTGTTTGATATAAGGAATGTCATTGAGGATACCGTTACACCCGCGGATTAGTAGAGGTAGGCGACAGGTGGTGACAGCTCTATCCATCCTTTGTAATCCTTCACGTTTGGGAGTTGATGTTAGGCCTTTATGAAAAAAAGGCTTGTGTCGTCCCTTGACAAGAGAACCACCTGACACCTCAATATGTCCTCTAATATGTGTCCCTTGACTGAGCTTGTATAGTATAATGTTGTATATCCAAGTTCCATTTTATGAAGTATAATGAATCCCTTGATCTCTTTTAATGTATTATCTACTAACTAAGACTTGATTATCCAAAAGCAATGAACTTCTGTGTATCACTCTCCCTTAATTGTTATATCCATTTACCCCTGCTCAGTTGGTTGATTAATTATGTTGTAAGTAAATGCACTGGATGGCATCTCTCTTTAACTAAACGCTTTCCTTGCGGCTCTGGAATACTCTTGGGTGAAATGCTACAACGTACTTCTATGCACTTGTAGAATAATATAAATGTAAAGAAATACCAACAACAGGGCGCCTTTTGAGGAGCCAAAGCCTTGTGCTAAATCAGTGAGTTTATCATTGCCAATGTTGATAGGTACCATCCTAGATTTAGAATAATTCACTCTTTGGCCAGTGGAGAGGGCAAAGTTCTTAATAATTGCTTGAGGTAAAGAAGTTGAGTAGAGCAACCTTCCATAATGATAAGAGTATCATCTACATACTGTAGTATTGGGAAATCCTGAATATACTGAAGAGGCCTAGGTAGATTTAGGAGACTTTGTATTCTATCTTGGTTGAGGAGAGATTGTAGAAGGTCTATTGCAAGGACAAAAAGCAAGGGAGCTGTTGACGATCAAAATTGGCACAAAGCAAGTTTGACAGGAAGACCGGTGGAACCGGTTTTTTGACAAGGTAATCCGGTGGCACCGGATTTAGAAACCGGTGGGACCAGTTTTTCGCGAGTCCTAGTAGGTTTGGACTCGTTTGTGGGTCTGAGTTGTAATAGGGCTTTCCTTGCGGGGCAAGACCTCCCCACCCTATAAATATAAAGGGCCACGACCAATTGAGGGTTTATCCAATCGATCAAATCAAAATACCTTTACTTTTTATCATCTCCAAACCCTAGCTTTTTCAACCCTAATTGTTGTTCGTACTTCGTCTCTACAGCATTGACGGCGTTCTGAGTGGCCTGCCGGTCTCAGAGCAACCCTAAGTGTGCCTGCCCTGATGGGGTCCCTCCCAGGCCGACGTTCGTAGGCTTATGCAGCAAACCCTAGGAAATTGGTTCCACCGGATTCCCAAACCGGTTCCACCGGTTTGCCAAGGAGTGCTGGTGGTGATCGGTCCGTTGCGGATCCACGTGAGCTAGCACAATTTTCGGTGTGTTGGACATAAAAAGTGTCAACATATTTTTGGCGACTCCACTGGGGAAAGAGATCTTGGTTTTTATAACCAATCTACCTAACTCTAGCCAGATGGGATCTAATGCAGATTTGGACAAGGAGAACATCATTGTGCCCTCTATGGAGGAGCTCAGTGATGAGGAGCGTCAGAAGTTTGAAGCAGCCCAAGAATTCTTCAAGAATCATTTCCTGACGGGGCTGAAAAAGGATCGCCAAGACAAGGTGACAAGAACTCACGAATTTATGATGCCGGCGTTCACTTTGAAGGACAAGAAGGTGGAAGAATTACCCCCAGTAATTATGCACCCACCTGAGACTTCTACTCCTAATCCTGATGATAAGCTTAGTGCTGTGCTTTTACGTACTGATTAGGTAGTAGGCACTCTTATAGACAGGATGGATATAATTGAAAAGGATAGGTTGGTAGATTCATCTTATTATACACACAATTTACAACCTACGCAACATGAGAACATGCATGCGAGTGTGTCGGCTACACCAGGAAAAACACCTGAAAACCCATTATATGGTATGTCGGCTAATTTCTATCCAGGGTAGATGCCGCTGCCAACACATGTTTCGCCAACCACGGCGAAACCGGTAGCACCGTTTTTAGAAACCGGTGGAACCGGTTTTGTCGCTCCAGTTGGGCAGCATCCAGTACCACACGCTACAACTCCTCTTTCGGCAGTCCCTAACCGAAATACAGAGGTGGCTAATCGTTCTGTTTACATTGAGACACGTGCATACACATCACCCCCTATACCTAATCAAAACATTAATTCTAGTGGGATTCCTAATGATGTGTATGATCAATATTTGCGGCAAAGTCCTTATCGCATGCCTCATGTTGTTCAAGCTCAAAGTATAGCCACATGGCAATCTGATCTAGCTCGTTCAAATTTATATGCTGAATTCTTTAAATTAAAGGACGAGTTAGCTAGTATGATGCAGGATAAGCTCGGCATTGATGTAGCTAATCCTAGATTATACCAAAAACTATACTCTGCTGATTTTGATGTTGTTCCTTATCCTAATAATTGGCGTGTTGTTGATTTTGTGAAATTTAATGGTGATGATAGTAAAACCACATGGGAACACATTAGCCAATATCTTTCTCAACTAGGAGAGGCTAGTTCTAATGATGCTTTAAAAGTTCGCTTATTTTCATTATCTTTAACTGGAACTGCTTTCTCTTGGTTTTCTTCATTAACTACTGGTTCAATTCATTCATGGAATCAATTAGAGAAAAAATTTCATGATCATTTTTATAGTGGGAGTACTCAGTTAAAATTGACAGATTTGACATCGGTTAAGCAACAAAGAGATGAATCGATGCTTTAAACGATTCAAAGAAACTAGAAATCGATGCTTTAATTTGTCACTTTCTGAAAGGGATCTTGCTGATGTTGCTTTCAATGGTTTGAGATCCTTTATTAAAGAAAAAAATAGAAGGCTTAGATCACATTTTGGTTAATCAAGTGTAAGTGAGAGCTTTGGCTACTGAAAACCAAATAAAAAATACTAAAGATACATATAAGACTCATCATTCTAATGTTCATGTTGTTACTTATGATTCTAGTAGTTCAGACGATGACGAAGATGTGTATGTTGCTGAACTTGTATGGCCCTCTAAGAATAAACCGTACACTTGTCCATCTCTTAAGCCAATTCAAAAGAATCGGCATGAAGAAGTGCGATTTACTTTTGATATTTTCAAATGCGATCGTATTTTTGATGAATTATTGAAGAATGGAAATATTAAAATGTCTCATACTATTCCTTCACCTGAAGAGCTTAAAAGACGGGCATATTGCAAGGTACATAATTATTTTTCACATGCTACTAATGATTTCAATGTTTTTCGTCGACAGGAGCAATTGGCCTTGAATGAAGGACGTTTGACACTACATGAGATGCAGGTTGACAAGACACCTTTCCCTGTTAATGCCCTTGAGATGCAACCTCCTAAGGTTCTGGTTTGGCTGCATCAAGTCGAATCAACTAAAGCAAAAAATATTGTTGTGGGTGATGCAAAGCCCGAAAATTTGAAGGTGATGCAATAATCAAGGAAGTGGTGTGTGAGAAGACTCCCAATGGTAGAGAGACTTTCAAAATCACTGCAAGAGTCTCGAATCTTGGGGGGCAAGGATACTCGAAAGCACCGTTTGAGTCTACTGCACAGGACGAACCGGTGCCACCGGTTTCAGAAACCAGTTCTATCGGTTTTGGTCAGGGGCGCCCGAAGATGTTAAAACCCAAGCGCCCTGAGATCAAAACCTGGAAAGTTAATGTGGCCAAGGATCAGGGCAAAGTTGCAAAGCTAAAGCCGGCCTTTGACCTATTATTTTCCAAATATGCCAATCAAGTCCAATTGATGAGGATTGGCCAACAAAAAAGAGAAAGAGATCACACATGCATCAAGAAAAGCCAATTTTTCCTCCAAAGGCGAATAACAGACAGAAGGGTGGTGTTGCTACTTTGTATCCCCAACAAAATCGATATCAAGCCATGCCATGGATGCCTCCATATTATAATTCTCCATATCCGGCGTGGGATTACAATGGGATGCATATGCCATATTACCCTATGCAATATCCACCTTTTCATCCAGGATGGGGTAATGAAAGAGTGCCAGCGCATGAGAGGCTGGTGGATAACCGTTCAGCGCCTCATCGATCTGGTTGGGATGTACCACCCAAAATCGGTGGCACCGAAATCCAAAACCGGTGGAACCGGTTTCCTCAGAAGAGGCAGCCTTCTCCTCCCAAGCAGGTTTATCGACCCAAAAAGGTGGAGGAAGTTGTCCAGAAGATGGATGGCGACCAGGAGAGGATTACTGCTGCTGATGTGATTTAGATTGGTGACATCAAGGTGATTCCGGAGGACGATGGCAAGAGGCCAGTCGTGATTGGTGATGAGGCTAAGGCATTAGTCCAGGAAGATGATGCTGCAGATCTTGGTGATGGTACGACGGTTGAAATTGTTAAATCTAGATATTTCTTGTCAAGGTGTTGTCCTCTAGGGTTGACGCGCACAAAAAAGAGGAAGTTGCAGTGGCTTCGCTTCCAAGAACAGAAGGAGAAAGAGCTGGAGAAGCAGAGGGAGGAGAACTTCAACCAATACAGGCCCATGATTCCTCTAGGCAAGGGATGGAAGTTGAAAATCAATGAAGCTCTAGTGCCAAATCCGGTGGAACCGGATTCCAAACCTGTGGAACCGGTTTTGGCCACTTTGGTGCCTACTACTGCGCCAAAACTGGTGGCACCAGTTTTGGATCCAGTGGCACCAGTTTCTGCTGATCCAGGGCCATCTCGTATTGCTTCTAAAATTTCTACCACTTCTTCATTTGATCAGAGGTTGTCATCGGATTCCTAGGATATGGACGATGAACAACTTGTTGATTTTGATTCATCACCTGATTGCATGAATGTTGATGCTAATGTGGTGCATCTTTCTTCGGATTATTACGTCATTCCAGAGGAGGAGATGGCTCATCTTGACTTTGGCCCAAAGGAAGCTATATTTCAGAGGCCAAAGGATTCTGAAAATCACTTAAAGGCGTTGTACATAAAGGGACATATCAATGGGAGGCCTGTTTCTAGGATGCTTGTTGATATTGGGGCCATTGTTAATTTGATGCCCTATTCCATGTTCAAGAAACTTGGTGGTTTGGATGATTGTCACACCCGATTTTAAGGACAAAATTGAATGCATCGCATATGTGTGCCAGGATCCGTTCATCACACATATGTTGAGGTCATCAGTGAATATATCAAAAGACAATGTTCAAAAGCGTACAAAAGAGAGTACATAACTTTATTACACTCATCGATAATTAGACACGAAGGTCTTAAACGTTTCCCGACAACCTAAAACGATAAAACAGCTCCTTGACTTCATCCACAGGCACTTGACTGGTTGACGCGCCTAGAACTCATCAAAGTCGCTGAAGTACTCCACTTCATTGTTATTTTCTGAACAGTAGTTGTTTAGCAAGGGTGAGTACACTTATGGTTGGTACTCAACAAGTGGGGGAAAATGCAAGGCCATCAAAGGGTGTTCAGGCTCATGCGGTTAGCACTTTTAGTTGGTCATGTTTTATTAGCAAGCACCTATTTACTAGATGTAAGTTTATACCAACCCAAAATTAAGCAGGATAACCCAAAATTATTCCACCAAGACCAAGAACCACAAGTTAAGATCAAGTTTAAGTTCAATTATCATGTGAGGGTCCAAGCCGCCCTTAACCGTGGGCACGGCTGATATATCAGTTTTACACTCTGCAGAAGTTGTACACTTTACCCACAGCTCGTGTTCCCCTTATCACCCGGGTTTGCAAGGCCCTTAAACACTTCCTTTGTTGAGTGGCGAGGGTTCACTACGAAGCCTTTACAAAGACCCAAAGTTAACTAGCAGCCCGCTAGAGTTTCAGCCGCGGTGAGGTCCATAACCCTCTCTAATGAGACCGTACCTTAGCAAAGGCTACTCCTCCAAGAGGACAGGGCTATGACCCCTTCACCGTCCCCCTCCTTTCCCTTTCGGTAAGGCCACTAACTAACCCCAAGTCTAATTAATTAGCTAAGTTCAGAGCCATGTGACACTGTGGTTGTACTGTTTTCTTGGGTGGTTCTCCATGTTCCAATTAATCATGATGATCTTGTAATTAAGCAAGAATATAACAACATAAATAAATCATGATTAACATTTGCATAAAAGGTAACAGAACCATCCCAAGTTTAAGCAAGCTAAGCATTTCTACCCATGATAAAACCAGGTGATTCAAGGTTCAAGGCAAAAAGATCTAGTCATGTCCTAAAAGGTGACCCATCAATATTAATGCATAAACAGTAAAGTAAAAGTGAATTTCATGAATGTAAATGGGACAAAAAGAATGTTCATGAAGAGGGAGGCCACTTGCCTTCCTCAACAAACTGCTGTTGGTCCTCTTCAAACAGTTGCTGCTCCTGATCCTCCTCGAACGGCACGTTCTCTACACGTTCACACAAGACATACAACAAAATAAATAAAAATAGTACACCAAACAGTACTAAAAGTATAGAACATGCACCCTAAACTAAAGAGCATGCAAAGACGATCGCGTGGCCGCAAGAATCGCCCAAAACAGATTTAAAACGACGAAGATACACTAGATACAAAGTTGCAGGGACCTATATGCAATTAAAACTAAAGTCTGCGTACTGTTTTATTAAAAACCGAGGACTAAAACACAATTATCCATAGATCTCAGGGGCTAGCACATGAAAATAACATGAATAGGATGGCGGGTTGGAATATAAGAAAGAACAGGGGCCTAAACAGAAATTGTAAGGGCATATATATGAATATTTTCTACTGAGCATGGATCGCGGGTTGAATAAGATAAAACAGGGGGTCTCTTTAACAAAAATGCCAGGGGGGCTGGCCGATTGACCCGTTTGACCGGTATCGGGGGGTGATCTGGGCCGTTGGATCAACGATGAATGGTGGAAAACAAAGGGGAGCGCCGGCGGAAGGGAAACACGGCGGCGCCGCCGCGGGCACGGCGAGAGCTCGCCGGAGCTAGCTCTGCTGGGCGCTACGGCGTACGGGGTGATAAACAAATGGCACTGGGGGCATCAGAAAGCCATGGCGAGCTCACCAGTGATGTCCTCGGCGTCGGAAAGTGACCGGAGAGGGTTGACGACGAGAAACCGCGGGCGTGAGCTCGGTTGGACGGCGAAGAGGGACGTCCGGCGTCGGTTTCGACCTTGGGATGTTGAAATCCTGCTCCGAGGGGACCTGAGAGCGAGCGAACGATACAGAGAAGGTTAAAGAGGGTCGGATAGGGAGGAACAAGGACGGTGGCGCGGTTCACCTTGGTGGCGGCGGCGATCAGCTCCGGTGAACAAAATGCGTGCGATTTCAGAGGGGTTTCGGTGTGGGTGTTGCGTGAGTGAGAGCGTGTGCGCGAGGAGAAGCTCGGGCGAACTTTTATAGGGGTTGAGGGGGTGTGCAGGGGTTCGGGGGAGGAGGAACCGAGAGCGGGCGGAAGTCACGGCCATTGATGGCCTTGATGGCTCGGGCGCCCGTTGCAGAGGGAGGAAAGAGGAGAGAGTGAGGGCGTTGAAGGCTCGCGGATGAACGCGCAGTAACGCCGAGTGAAGGAGGAGGGAATCGCGGGGCGGGCGCGGACGTGGGGCGGTGATTGCGGACGAGCGGCGGCTCGGGCGTCCGCGAGCGGGAGGAAGACGATGGCGCCGACATGTGGGACCGGGCGACCAGTGACCCAGAGAGAGGGAGAGGGAGAAAGGCCGAATGGGCCGCCTGCTGGGCCGCTAGCAGGGCCTGGCGGGGAAAGGGAGAGGGAGAAAGAGCTTGGGCCGGGCCAGATTGGGGAAAGAGGAAGGGAGGGAAAAAGAATTAGTTTGAACTTTGTTTGAATGAGATTTGGAAGAATTTGAGAGATGTTTGAATAGGATTTGGATTTGAGAGGATTTAGGAAACACACAAACAAACAAAAACCAATGCAAGGCATGATATGCAACAAACACTTATTGAACTAAAATTAATTAATTAATGTTTAAGTATTTAGGGCCACAAAATTAAATAAAGGAAAAAAATTTCATTTAACCTTAGATCAACCTCGAGAATTTGGGTGTTACAAATCCTACCCCCCTTAAAGAGAATCTTGTCCTTGAGATTCGGATAGATTGGGATACAACTGCGGGAAGTCTGCAATGAGCTCATCTTCTCGTTCCCAAGTAGCTTCATCCTCTGAATGATGACTCCACTGCACTTTGCACATTTTGATGACTTTGTTTCTCGTGGCTCTTTCTGATGTTTCTAAAATTTTGACTGGATGCTCTGAATAATTTAGGTCATCTTGTACATTAAGCTCTTCTAATGGCAGTTGCTCCTCGGGTACTCTCAAGAACTTCTTCAGTTGAGATATGTGGAACACATCGTGAACATCCAACAATCGCTCGGGTAACTCTAATTGATATGCCACTTCACCTTTCCTTTCCAAGATCTGAAAAGGACCGATATAGCGTGGTGACAACTTTCCTTTGACTTTGAATCTGCGGAGACCTCTGATAGGTGACACCTTGAGATACACATAATCTCCAACTTCAAACGTCAATTCTCTTCTCCGAGTATCGGCATAACTCTTCTGTCGTGACTGAGCAGTTCTGAGATTATCCCGAATTATCTGAACATGTCTTTCAGCTTCTTGTAGAATTTCTGGTCCGAATACCTGACTTTCACCGGTTTGACTCCAGTATAGTGGTGTCCTACACCTTCTCCCATACAGAGCTTCAAATGGGGCCATCTTGAGACTCGCTTGATAGCTGTTGTTATAAGAGAATTCTGCGTATGGCAAACTCTTATCCCATCTGCCTCCATGCTTTAGAGCACAAGCTCATAACATATCCTCTAAGATTTGATTTGTCCTCTCAGTTTGTCCATCTGTCTGTGGATGATACGCTGGACTAAAATTAAGCTTGGTGTCCATTGACTCATGCAGTTTCTGCCAAAAACGAGATGTGAACTGTGTACCTCGATCAGACACTATCTTCCTTGGCACTCCATGTAAACACACAATTCTAGACATATACAGCTCTGCTAACTTGACTCCCGAATATGTGGTTTTGACTGGAATGAAGTGAGCAACTTTGGTCAATCTGTCCACAATGACCCATATAGAATCATAGCCATCCCGAGTGCGAGGCAATCCTACAATAAAGTCCATACCAATTTCTTCCCATTTCCACTCGGGTATTTTCAATGGCTGAAGCAAACCTGCTGGCCTTTGATGTTCTGCTTTCACTCTTTGACATACATCACACAAAGCTACGTGAGTTGCCACGTCTCTCTTAAGACCATACCACCAATATTTCTCCTTCAAATCTTGGTACATCTTGGTGCTGCCAGGGTGAATAGAATACACGGAATCATGTGCTTCCTTCAGTATGAGCTCACGAAGACGATCGATATCAGGTACACAGATCCTTTTCCTGAACCAAACAGTGCCTTGTTCATCTTCAGTGAAATCTGTTGTTTTACCTAAACCAATCAGAGTCTTGATTTCTTTGATCTTAGTATCTGTCAATTGACCTTGTCTGATTTCCTGCTCAAGAGTAGGTTCAATCTCCATTGTCATAGCTTCTGAGTTATAAAGAATCCCAAGATTGAGTCGTTCCATTTTCCAACACAATTCTTGAGGCATCAGTCGAGCTATAGCCATGTTAGCTTGACTCTTCCGACTCAAAGCATCTGCTACGACATTGGCCTTGCCAGGATGATACTGAATATCCAAGTCATAGTCCTTTATCAATTCCAACCATCTGCATTGTCTGAGATTGAGATCCCTCTGAGTGAAGATATATTTCAAGCTTTTGTGGTCTGTGAAAATCTGACACTTATTTCCAATCATATAATGTCTCCAAATCTTCAGTGCGTGCACGACACGGCTAGCTCCAAGTCATGAGTTGGATAGTTTTGCTCATGCTTCCTCAGCTGCCTTGATGCATAAGCTACCACTCTGCCTTCTTGCATTAACACACAACCAAGACCGAGACGTGAAGCGTCACAATAGACATCGAACCCTTTGTGTATATCTGGCATTATCAACACTGGGGCCGTGGTTAACCTCTTCTTAAGCTCTTCAAAACAATTCTGACAAGCTTCATCCCATTTGAACTCTCGTTCTTTTCCCAACAATGAGGTGAGTGGTTTCACGATCTTGGAGAATCCTTCAATGAACCTGCGGTAGTATCCTGCCAAACCAAGGAAACTCCTGATCTCGGACACATTCGTAGGTGGTTTCCAATTCAACACATCCTGAACCTTGCTGGGATCAACTGCTATTCCACATCGGTGATGACATGACCAAGGAAATAAACTTCCTTCAACCAGAAATCACACTTACTGAGCTTGGCATACAACTGATTCTCTCGGAGTTTCTGTAGTACCAACCTCAGATGTTCTTCATGTTCTTCTTCATTCCGAGAAAACACCAAGATATCATCGATGAACACCACTACAAACTTGTCAAGATATTCCATGAACACCTTGTTCATCAAGTACATGAAGTACGCCGGGGCATTGGTCAATCCAAATGACATCACTGTGTACTCAAATAACCCATATCTGGAGGTGAACGCCGTTTTGGGGATATCTTCTGGTCGAATTCTCAACTCGTGGTATCCTGACTGCAGATCAATCTTGGAGAACACTTTAGCACCTCTCATTTGATCAAACAGATCTTCAATTCTGGGTAGTGGATATTTGTTCTTGATAGTAGCATCATTGAGAGCTCTATAATCAACACACATCCTTCTAGTGACATCCTTTTTATCAACAAAGATGACAGGGGCTCCCCAAGGTGATGAGCTAGGACGGATATATCATTTTCCTAATAGCTCTTCTATTTGTTTCTTTAGTTCACTTAAATCCTTAACATCCAACCTATAGGGTCTTTTGAATATAGGTGCAGTGCCAGGTAAGAGATCAATACGGAAGTCAATGTCACGGTCGGGTGGCATACCTGGTAAGTCCTCCGGAAAGACGTCTGGGTACTCACTCACGACCTTGATCTCCTCCAAAGGTATTCCCTTGATCTGATTCACCATTGCTTCATCTGTAGATGGCGTGTTGGCAACGAACTCAATCTGATCTCCTTGAGGACTGGTCAAGAGCACTGACTTCTTGGCACATTGAATTACTCTGTTACACTTTTTCAACCAATCCATTCCAAGAATCACATCAATCCCACTAGACTTGAGGACTATAAGGTTTGCTGGAAAGTCTACCCCCATGATTTTCAGATTCACCCACGGGCATAAGTGAGTAGCCTTCATCTCGTTGTCCGGGGAACTAACTAGCAGTGTTTTCTTCTTAAGGTTCATAGGCATATTATATTTTTCCACGAATTGCTCAGTAATGAAAGAATGTGATGCTCCAGAATCAAACAAAACTGATGCAGGTTCAGAATTGACAAGGAACGTACCGAGCACAACGTCCTGAGCATCTTGAGCTGATTCAGCTGACACGTGGTTCACCCGTCCACGCATGTAGTTCTGCTGGCCCCTGTTGCCGTGGGAATTCTGATTCCCGTTGCGCATCTATGAAGTCTGTGATCCAGGCCTCTGACCATTAGTCTTCTGGCCCTGTGGTGTCTGCATGTTGCGCTTGGGGCAGTTGTTAGCATAGTGCCCCACTTCTCCACATTTGAAACAGCCATTTGGAGGAACCGGTGCGACTGAGCTGCTGTTGTTGTTGTTGTTGTTGTTGTTGCCATTGCGCACTGGAGCACCTGATGAACTGTCAGACCTGTTCTGCTGGAAGTTGGGATTGCGCTGGACCTGCTGGTTGAAGCGCTGGGGCTGCTGCTGGCTACGGTACTGCTGATTCTGCTGATAATTTCCGCTTTGCCCTCCAGAGCGGAACTGCGACCCTTGCCGAGAGTTGAAGCGCGGGCGGCTGCTGCTTGACTGTTCCTGTGACTGGGACTTCCTCTTGAGCTCTCCTAGCTCCTTGCGATTGTTCTCCAGGCCAATAGCTTTGTCCAGGAGTCTCTGAAATGTGGGGAAGGTATGGCTCTGCAGCTGATACTTGAGTGGCCCGATCAGACCATCCAAGAAGTAATCCTGCTTCTTCTCATCATCATCAACCTCATTGGGCGCGTAGCGGGACAGCTGGATGAATTTATCTCGGTACTCGCTCACTGACATATGGCCCTGCTTCAGAGCCAAGAACTCGTTCTTCTTCAGCTTCATCACACCAGCTGGGATGTGATGCAGGCGGAAACTGTCTCTGAACTCTGCCCAGGTAATAGTGTCGGCGTTGGCGTGAGCAGCTGTGTATGCATCCCACCAGTCGGATGCAGCTCCTTCCAGGCGTCCAGCAGCATACAAGACTCTCTCATGGTCTGTACACTGGGTGATGTCCAGCTTCTTGCTAATGACTTTCAGCCAATCATCAGCATCTAGAGAGTCCGCCAAGTGAGAGTAGGTTGGCGGGTAGTGACTCATGAAATCCCGGTGCCTGTCCCGGGCTTGTGGAGGCATCTGTGGCGGCTGCTGATTCTGCTGTGCCTGTATGTTGTGCACAGTCTGGGTGAGATCCTGCAGCAACTGCATCTGAGCTTGTAGAAACTGCTCCATTGCTGGGTTTGGGGGTGGAGGCGGTGCTTGATTCTGACGGTTGATTACGTGAGCACGTCTGACACTAGGAATGTCACGTCCTCTTCCTCTCTTGGTATTTACCATCTGATCGTTAGGGGAATGCTTTAGATAAGATAGATAAACTGATAAAGATAGAAAGAACAGAGCCAAGATTGAAACTAAAAACTGACTTTAACTTTAATTATTTAATAATGTGTTTGTGGCCATCACTCCACAAAAACATGACAGTCATTACAAAGAAACTCCAACTCAAACATGAAGCAAACAAGCAAACATAAACATCGCACGTCCTCGTAGGAACGGTTCTAACGCGATGACTTATTCTGGTAGACTCTCCTAAAGCTGGCCTAGAAGACCGGTGATAGAGCCTGGCTCTCCAGTACGAAGCCTCTTGCGCGGGGGTGAAGCGGCGGGACAGTCGGCTCTATCTGCCTCCACTGGGGGCACGTGACCTGCCACCTGTGCCTCCAGCTGCCTGATCCTGGCCTGAGCACTGGCCAGTCTCTGAGCAGTCTCCATGAGGTCAGAAGCCGTGCTCTCCACATCCGTGTTGAGACCAGCGACGACACGAGCGAGGTTGTCGATGCGGGGCTCGTGAGGTCCTCCCAGTGGCACGTGGGTCACCTCTGTGCCACTAGCCCATCGTGGAAGGTGGCGGTACTCCGTGATGCTCAGCTCACCATGGCGAGCGTGGCAGAGAGACCACAGAGCTCTCCTGGCGGCGCTGCTGACGGAGGCGGTGACGGTGGAGTAGGGGATGTTGGAGTCGTGCATCGAACAGGTCTTGTATCCACCGGTGTCAGAAGCCTCCCGGATGTGGACCCGGGTGATGTAGAAGACCGGCATCCCTGGGTTGGAGACACGCTGCGTCATGTAGAGGGGCCTGACATTGTTCCCCAACTCCTGTAGCACGTCCATGAGCATCTTGGGGAAGGTGCTGTCGGATTTATGAGCCCGGCAGTCCACACAGGGTAGCCTACGTGGTTGATTTGTTGAGGGACAGATCGAGGATCACAAGACGATGGTAACACAAGACGCAAGGATTGAACAGGTTCGGGCCGTCGAGATGACGTAATACCCTACGTCCTGTGTTGGGTGTTTGGATTGCTGTGTATGAAGTTCCTGAAGGATCTCTGTAGTTGGGTTCTGTCCTAGGTTGAATGATTGCTCGTCGTGGTTGTTATCTCCTGTTCTGGAGGGGGGTCTCAAGGCGCCTTATATAGTCTGGCTGCCTTGAGTTACAAGTCGGCTAGAGATCATAACCTACCCGAAATACAAGGATGCGATCCTATAACGATTACAGATATCTTTCCCTATAATTCCGGCTAGTTTATCTTGATCTCCAATCTTCTTGCGCGATACGCCGCCTGCTTCCTTGCCGCGCGCGCCGTCGTAGTCATCCGGTTCGCCCGACTGGTGGGCCTCCCGAGTGGTGGGCCACCCAGTCTGACAAACCGGCCGATAGCACTCGGATTGGGCCGCCCCTTGCTGGTTGGGCCAATCTGCCTTCTGGGTACCCCTGGGGGTCTACCCCCGACAAGACCCCGAGTAGTACGTGGTTGAGCGACAAGTCGGCGAGGTCGTGCCATCTGATGAGCTTCGAGCTTGCTGCAGTTGGAAGTGAAACCGCATGATACTGGAGAGAAAAAGAGAGCCGTTTTCCCAACGGATGCGCCGCGAGGTGCGTCCGTTGGCCGTAGCCCCCGAGCCTTGAAGCGATTCCGAAGGAATCGGTCCAAGGGTTAGTAGCCTTGTTCTTGGTTGCCAGACAATCAACGGATGCGCCGTGAGGTGCGTCCGTTGGCCGTAGCCCCCGAGCCTTGAAGCGATTCCGTAGGAATCGGTCCAAGGGTTAGTCGAGGAGCATCTGACTGAATCATCCGGCGTTAATTTCGGCGTCCAGCCCCCGAGCGTGAGGACTAGCGGAGTCCTGCGAGACACGCCGAGTAGTCGACCCGGCGCCTAGCCCCCGAGCGTGAGGGCCAAGGCACGCCGAGCAGTCGTCCCGGCGCCAGCCCCCGAGCGTGAGGGCTGAGCACGCCGAGTGGTCGTCCCGGCGCCAGCCCCCGAGCGTGAGGGCTGAGCACGCCGAGTGGTCGTCCATACCCTGCAACAAAGCACAAATTCGAGAGGAGAAAGTACTCGGCGATATAAATATTAATGAACCCCGCTTCCTGCTTTTAAGTCTCTTAATTTCCCCGGGCAGTTAACCTGTTACGTTTATGCACCTGATCCCCGATAGCCGTAGTCCATAGCGCAGGGAGCTGGGCCGCGTGCACGCGTAGGAGCGTAGGCGTACGGAAGAGTCGAGGTTTCACGGATTAAGGCGTGTGCTCCCCGGGTACTTTAGCAACTCATTTCAAAGCTCACGGAATTTACGAAGTTAATTGATTAATACTTAGCTTGGCGAGCGATTCGAGTCCTGGAGGATTCCTTCTTTGTCAGATATGCCAAAGAGGAGGCAGGCAGAGAAGTGTCGTTTCTGATACGCGGCGTCAGGAACAGTGTTCCCGTGATCGCACAGGACGCTCCCGTGGTCGAATGAAGCCAAAGGCGATAAGGGTAACCTGTGCAGCTTGGGCAGAAGGAGGGACGCGTGGCGTGGAGCTCATGCGTCTGTCATCGTGGAGGAAGTCTCTCGTTCTCCGGCGGCTCGGGGCTATAAATACCCACCGGGGAGCCAGAGCTGCCACCCAGGAGCGAGTATGTATAGGGCCCTCGCAGTCAGTATGCCGAAGGCTCATTACTGGGTTCATCCACCAGGGAAAGCTCATGGAGTCTCTAGGGTATGGTGCTAGAAGAGTGCTTGCGAAGGCTCTGAGGTGTTGATCAGCGTCTGAGTGCTGTCCTGTTCATCCCTGCATTCCCATGTGACGAGGGCCATGTGGGGTGAAATACTTTGTAGAGCAAGGGATACCTGAAGGCATTCGCTAACAACCCTCTGTTGGTGCTGTCCCGTCGACGGCTGCAGTGGTGCTACAAGAGAGCTTGCGAGGAGCTCATGTGGGCCAAGCTTGCTCCGGATGTAGCACTAGGCGCAGGGACGAGTGCCCCAGGCCGTCATCTTGGCGGTTGATGTGTTTGGTCTTTGTAACCGGCGTATGACCGGCTTCATTGTAATTGTATAACCTGCAAAAGGATTTCATTGCATAATAGTCTTGAGGAGGAAGCTTCTCGGCAGCGCTAGCCCCGAGCTGTCAAGGCTTGGCCGCGCTTCTCCAACCATTGTAATATGTTCGCAGCGTCAGCCCCCGAGCGTTTCGGGGCTGATCGAGCCCGAGAGGCACGCTGTTTTTGATATGGCACCAGCCCCCGAGTCCGAGTGCCGGTCGAACCTTAGCGGCATGCCTTTTGCTCTGCAGTGTCGGCTTCCGAGTGGCTCGGAGCCAATCGAGCCCGAGAGGCGCACTGACTTGAATGCGGCGCCAGCCCCCGAGTGCGAGCGCTGTTCGAGCCTTAGCGGCACACCACTTGATTTGCAGTGTTGGCTCCCGAGTAGTTCGGGGCCAATCGAGCCCGAGAGGCGCACTGACTTAATCGCGGCGCCAGCCCCCGAGTGCGAGCGCTGTTCGAGCCTTAGCGGCACACCACTTGATTCGCAGTGTTGGCTCCCGAGTAGTTCAAGGCCAATCGAGCCCGAGAGGCACACTGTCTTGGATGCGGCGCCAGCCCCCGAGTCCGAGTGCTGGTCGAGCCTTAGCGGCACGCCGACTTCTTTGCCCTGCCTGAGTGCTCGGGCTCCTTTTTTACCGTTGGCGCCCGGCGCGTAACGGAAGGCGGAACGCCCAACGGCTCTTTTTACCGTTTCGCCCGCGTCCGTTAATCGCGCCATCTCGCGGTAATTTCGGGCATCCAGGCGCGATATAAAGGGTGAGGGTTAGGTCTGGAGAGGAAATCTCCCCATTCCCAGATCCATTCTCCCCTTTCTTCATTCTTCATCCCGCCGCCACCAGAGCTCATTCTGCTCGTAGATCCGTTACGCGGTCTTAGCCACCACGGGGAGTGTTGCCTCGTTGATGCGCACGAAGACTCCTACCATTAGATCCATGGCACCGAAGAAGAAGAATACTGGTGCCCCCAAGCCAAGCAAGGCTTCCTCCTCCGGCGCCATATGGGCGCGGGGGAGAGTCACCACGAAGGTGCTAGAGGAGATGGTGGAGCGGAGCATCCTCCCGTCTCAGGCCGTAGCGGAGTGGCGGCCGAGCGCTGGGGAGGACTTCCCGTCGGAGAACTCCGGCGAGCTGGTCCTGTTCAAGCCGTTCTTTGAGGCGGGACTTGGCTTGCCAACGGGGGCGTTTTTCCGAGGTTTGCTTCACTTCTATGGGATCGAGGCCATCAACCTCAATCCCAACTCCATTATGGCAATCTCTGTTTTCATCCATCTCTGTGAGGCCTATCTGGGGATCTCTCCCCATTTCGACCTGTGGAGATACCTGTATTGGCTGAAGCCCCAGCCGAGCGAAGAAAAGATGGTGGTAGTGGGAGGCGCCGGGTTCATGCTGCGTCAAGGGCGGAAGGACGAGTACTTCGACATCGCCCTCAACACCTCCAACAAGGGCTGGAAAGCCGAGTGGTTCTACGTTGGGAACCACGCGCCGGCGATCCCCTGCCACACTGGAGAGCGGCCGAAGATCAGGGACTGCTGGAACGAGCTCCCTGATGCTTCCCAGATGCAGGAGGTGGACGAGCTCCTCGCGTTAATCAAGGAGCTGAAGGACGACGGAGGCCTGACGGCGATTGGCGTCGCCTGCAACTTTAGCAGGCGGCTGGTTCAGCCGGTCCAGGAGCGGAAGCACCCGGGCTACGAGTACTCGGGCCGGGATGATCCCACTCGGGGCGCCAACCGCACCGTCAGCAAGGAGGAGATGAAGGCGCGCGTGGGCGGGTTCTTCCTCGGCCACGTGTCGGAGAAGCACCAGCCGCGCCCCTTTTCATTGAAGAGGCCTCCACCACCGGTAAGTCGCTGTTCCGAGTGCTTTTGAATGTTCTTCTTGATGTAATTTTTTGGTTTCGTCCGTTGGCCGTCTGATTTTGCGTTTTCTTTGGCGCAGGATCGGGTCTTTGAGTATTTTTCTACTGTCCCGCTCCTAGAAGACTTCCCGAGGAAGGTGTTGCTGGAGGATGCGCCTCCGGCTGATCAGGGCGACACTCCGGCAGAGGAGGCGGTGGATCCTCCTCCCCCTCGTGTATGGGCGCCCAGCGATACAGAGGGTTCTATGAGCCCTTCGGACGAAGAAGTGGTGGAGGACCGTCCGCGGAAGCGCCGGGCGGCCGTGGCGAAACGGAACTGTCCTAGGTTGAATGATTGCTTGTCGTCTATGATGAAGGAGGCGAGCTCGACTGACCACTTAATGATTCGCCCGGTAACGTCTCTGTTGTGGAGGATTTCGCCGAGTGGAAATTGCGTGACCACCTTGACGCGATGTGCTTGGAAGTAATGGCGGAGTTTTCTTGACGTGATGAGCAGTGCGTAGAGTAACTTCTGCACCTGGGGATAGCGAGACTTGGATTCGCTGAGTACTTCGCTTACGTAGTAGACTGGTCGCTGCACTTTTTGCACCTTTCCTTCTTCTTCCCTTTCCACAACGATGACAGTGCTGACCACGTTAGTCGTGGCAGCAATGTATAGGAGTAGCGTTTCGTCGTTATGCGGAGCGGCGAGTACTGGTGGATGGGAGAGATAGTTCTTGAGGTCGGTGAAAGCTTGCTGCGCCTCCTGGTTCCACTCGAACTTGTCGGTCTTCTTGAGGATCTTGAAGAACGGCAAGCCCTTATCCCCCAGCCGGGAGATGAACCTGCTCAAGGCCGCCATGCAACCAGTCAGCTTCTGGATCTCTTTCTTCCCAGTCGGCGGTTTCATTCTCCGAATGGTGTCTATCTTCTCTGGGTTGGCTTGGATGCCTCTGTTGCTGACGATGAAGCCGAGTAGTTTCCCTTTTGGTACGCCAAAGACGCACTTAGTCGGGTTTAGCCTCCAGTTGAACCTGCGGAGATTATTGAACGTCTCGGAGAGATCGGCGATGAACTCGGCTTCGATCTTCGTCTTGATGACTATGTCGTCAACGTAGGCCTCGGCGTTGCGACCGATCTGAGTGCCCAGGGTCAAGTTAATGGCCCTCTGGTAGGTGGCGCCAGCGTTGCGGAGTCCAAAGGTCATCTTGGTGTAGCAGTAGGCGCCGATCGGAGTAATGAAGGATGTCTTCTCTTGGTCTTCTTCTTTCAGGGCGATCTGGTGGTAGCCGGAGTAACAATCAAGGAAGCATAGGAGTACGCATCCGACGGTGGAGTCGACGACTTGGTCGATGCGGGGCAGGACGAAGGGGTCCTTAGGGTAGTGCCTGTTGAGATCCGTGTAATCAACACACATTCTCCATTCATTATTCTTTTTTCTTACAAGGACTGGGTTAGCAAGCCAGTCGGGATAAAAGACTTCTCTAATGAACCCGGCCGCTAACAGCCTTGTAATCTCTACCCTAATGGCCTCCTTGCGGTCCTGCGCGAAGCGTTGGAGCTTTTGGTGAACTGGCTTGGCGTTCGCGTCAACCTTCAAGGAGTGCTCGACCACCTCCCTCGGAACACCCGGCATATCTGATGGGGTCCATGCAAATATGTCGGCGTTGTCCTGGAGGAAGGCGACGAGCGCGCTTTCCTATTTGGGGTCGAGCCCTGATCCAATCAGGGCAGTCTTGGAGGAGTCAGAGAGCCCAAGCGAGATTGGGCGCACTTCTTCAGCTGGCTGCATGGTGGTCGGCGCGGCTCTTCGCTTGGAGGACTCGGGGATGGAGCCCGGGTCTCCTTGGAAGGTTCTTGCCTCGTGGACTACCTCCATCTGGAGTACGCTGCGTTCGATGCCGGTGCAGAGGTGGAGCCCTTCTTTGTCGCAGCCTTTGGCGGTGTGGACGTCGCTGCGGATGGAGAGGACGCCGTTCGGTGCCGGCATCTTCATCAGCAGGTATGTGTAGTTGGGGATCGCCATGAACTTGGCGAGTGCTGGCCTCCCGAGTATGGCGTGGGTCTTTTTGGTTCTCAAAAAGAAACAGTTTGAAAAGCTGAAATGCATATGCCTCCCAAAGCGGATTAAGCATATCCTCGCTCTCTCTACCCTTTCCTCGGTGGTGAAGTCGGCGACTTGGAAGTTGAGGTACTCGGTCCTGAAGTTCTCCTAATCGCCGATGGTGACGGGCAGAGCTAACTGCCCGAGTGGTTTGGAGCCTTTGCCTGGGATCAGCCCGTAGAACGGGTGGAGGGAAGGAGTCAGAGCGTCAAGGCCGATGCCCATGTCCTTCAGCGTTTGGGCGAAGATGATGTTGAGCCCGCTCCCGCCGTCGACGAGTACTTTGGTGAGGCGGGCGTTGTGCACGATTGGGCTGAGCACGAGGGGGTACTCGCCCACGTCGGAGACTTGGAACCACTGGTCCTCCCTGGAGAAGGTGATCG
>CM014277.1:34816819-34848782 GCA_004135705.1 Alloteropsis semialata
ATGAGCATCTTGGGGAAGGTGCCAGTCTCATTGACTGAGGTCTCTGACTCGTAGGTTGCTTTCACAACCTCAGCCACTCCAACTGGTACGTCGTTCTGGCCCACGCCAGAACCGTCGTCCTGCGCCTCGCCCTGGTCGTCCTGACCAAGGCCTTGGTCGGCGGCGTCGTCGTGGCCGACGTCCGGCTGTCCTCCAGCGGCGGGTACTGGAGCCTCCAGAGCAGGAGCAACAGGTGGTGCTGGTGGAGCGTCAGCTGCTGGGTCCACCGGAACGATGTGTCCGTCTGCCATCTCCTGAAAGTAGTGGAGCTCCTCGGGCTCTGTCTCCTCCTGTTCCACCACTGGTGGAAGCCGTGGAACTGGCTGTGCAGGAGCGATACGCCTCCTGCGTCCGGTGCTCTTGCGTGCTGTCTGCCTCTGCCTGACCATCTGTGATAGAGCAAGATCAAAACTAAGTACGAACAGGAACAGAATAAGTTTTTATGCGGATAAAATTTTTCCTAAGAGCAGAAAGGCTGACTAAGAATGTAAATCCTATATTTTGACCATTTTCTAGCTAGGCTGGTGTCCTACAATCAACACAGCTTTGATACCACTTTTGTCACACCCGATTTTAAGGACAAAATCGAATGCATCGCATATGTGTGCCAGGATCCGTTCATCACACATATGTTGACGTCATCAGTGAGTATATCAAAAGACAATGTTCAAAAGCGTACAAAAGAGAGTACATAACTTTATTACACTCATCAATAATTAGACATGAAGGTCTTAAACGTTTACCGACAACCTAAAACGATAAAACAGCTCCTTGACTTCATCCACAGGCACTTGACTGGTTGACGCGCCTAGAACTCATCAAAGTCGCTGAAGTACTCCACTTCATTGTTATTTTCTGAACAGCAGTTGTTTAGCAAGGGTGAGTACACTTATGGTTGGTACTCAACAAGTGGGGGAAAATGCAAGGCCATCAAAGGGGTTCAGGCTCATGCGGTTAGCACTTTTAGTTGGTCAAGTTTTATTAGCAAGCACCTATTTACTAGATGTAAGTTTATACCAACCCAAAATTAAGTAGGATAACCCAAAAATTATTCCACCAAGACCGAGAACCACAAGTTAAGATCAAGTTTAAGTTCAATTATCATGTGAGGGTCCAAGCCGCCCTTAACTGTGGGCACGGCTGATATATCAGTTTTACACTCTGCAGAGGTTGTACACTTTACCCACAGCTCGTGTTCCCTTATCGCCCGGGTTTGCAAGGCCCTTAAACACTTCCTTTGGTGAGTGGCGAGGGTTCACTACGAAGCCTTTACAAAGACCCAAAGTTAACTAGCAGCCCGCTAGAGTTTCAGCCGCGGTGAGGTCCATAACCCTCCCTAATGAGACCGTACCTTAGCAAAGGCTACTCCTCCAAGAGGACCGGGCTATGACCCCTTCACCGTCCCCCTCCTTGCCCTTTCGGTAAGGCCACTAACTAACCCCAAGTCTAATTAATTAGCTAAGTTCAGAGCCATGTGACACTGTGGTTGTACTGTTTTCTTGGGTGGTTCTCCATGTTCCAATTAATCATGATGATCTTGTAATTAAGCAAGAATATAACAACATAAATAAATCATGATTAACATTTGCATAAAAGGTAACAGAACCATCCCAAGTTTAAGCAAGCTAAGCATTTCTACCCATGATAAAACCAGGTGATTCAAGGTTCAAGGCAAAAAGATCTAGTCATGTCCTAAAAGGTGACCCGTCAATATTAATGCATAAATAGTAAAGTAAAAATGAATTTCATGAATGTAAATGGCACAAAAAGAATGTTCATGAAGAGGGAGGCCACTTGCCTTCCACAACAAACTGCTGTTGGTCCTCTTCAAATAGTTGCTGCTCCTGATCCTCCTCGAACGGCACGTTTTCTACAGGTTCACATAAGACATACAACAAAATAAATAAAAACAGTACACCAAACAGTACTAAAAGTACAGAACAAGCACCCTAAACTAAAGAGCATGCAAAGACGATCGCGTGGCCGCAAGAATCGCCCAAAACGGATTTAAAACGACGAAGATACACTAGATACAAGGTTGCAGGGACCTATATGCAATTAAAACTAAAGTCTGCGTACTGTTTTATTAAAAACCGAGGACTAAAACACAATTATCCATAGATCTCAGGGGCTAGCACATGAAAATAACATGAATAGGATGGCGGGTTGGAATATAAGAAAGAACAGGGGCCTAAACAGAAATTGTAAGGGCATATATATGAATATTTTCTACTGAGCATGGATCGCGGGTTGAATAAGATAAAACAGGGGGTCTCTTTAACAAAAATGGCTGGAGGGCCGGCCGATTGACCCGTTTGACCGGTATCGGGGGGTGATCTGGGCTGTTGGATCAACAATGAATGGTGGAAAACAAAGGGGAGCGCCGGCGGAAGGCCGCCGCGGGCACGGCGAGAGCTCGCCGGAGCTAGCTCTACTGGGTGCTACGGCGTACGGGGTGATAAACAAATGGCACTGGGGGCATCAGAAAGCCATGGCGAGCTCACCAGTGATGTCCTCGGCGTCGGAAAGTGACCGGAGAGGGTTGACGACGAGAAACCGCGGGCGTGAGCTCGGTTGGACGGCGAAGAGGGACGTCCGGCGTCGGTTTCGACCTTGGGATGTTGAAATCCTGCTCCGAGGGGACCTGAGAGCGAGCGAACGATACAGAGAAGGTTAAAGAGGGTCGGATAGGGAGGAACAAGGATGGCGGCGCGGTTCACCTTGGTGGCGGCGGCGATCAGCTCCGGCGAACAAAATGCGTGCGATTTCAGAGGGGTTTCGGTGTGGGTGTTGCGTGAGTGAGAGCGTGTGCGCGAGGAGAAGCTCGGGCGAACTTTTATAGGGGTTGAGGGGGTGTGCAGGGGTTCGGGGGAGGAGGAACCGAGAGCGGGCGGAAGTCACGGCCATTGATGGCCTTGATGGCTCGGGCGCCC
The DNA here is from genome assembly GCA_004135705.1 of Alloteropsis semialata. Taxonomy (NCBI): domain Eukaryota; kingdom Viridiplantae; phylum Streptophyta; class Magnoliopsida; order Poales; family Poaceae; genus Alloteropsis; species Alloteropsis semialata. Next base: position 34,819,792 of record CM014277.1, read on the forward strand.
GTTGCAGAGGGAGGAAAGAGGAGAGAGTGAGGGCGTTGAAGGCTCGCGGATGAACGCGCAGTAACGCCGAGTGAAGGAGGAGGGAATCCGCGGGGCGGGCGCGGACGTGGGGCGGTGATTGCGGACGAGCGGCAGCTCGGGCGTCCGCGAGCGGGAGGAAGACGATGGCGCCGACATGTGGGACCGGGCGACCAGTGACCCAGAGAGAGGGAGAGGGAGAAAGGCCGAATGGGCCGCCTGCTGGGCCGCTAGCAGGGCCTGGCGGGGAAAGGGAGATGGAGAAAGAGCTTGGGCCGGGCCAGATTGGGGAAAGAGGAAGGGAGGGAAAAAGAATTAGTTTGAACTTTGTTTGAATGAGATTTGGAAGAATTTGAGAGATGTTTGAATAGGATTTGGATTTGAGAGGATTTAGGAAACACACAAACAAACAAAAACCAATGCAAGGCATGATATGCAACAAACACTTATTGAATTAAGATTAATTAATTAATGTTTAAGTATTTAGGGCCACAAAATTAAATAAAGGAAAAGAAATTCATTTAACCTTAGATCAACCTAAAACAAAGTTGCTATAATTTATTACATGATGGAATTTGGGTGTTACAATGATGAGCTGATCAAGACCAACATGACTGTCAGTGGTGTGGGAGGAGGCGAGCCTATGAGTGCCAAGGGCGTTGCTTCCATGAAGCTCACCATTGGGAGCATGACGTTGGCTACTGCTTTCTTCATCGCCGAGGCCCAAGGTAATTTCAGTTTAATATTGGGTCATGATTGGATTCATGCAAATAGATGTGTACCTTCTAGTTTGCATCAATTTCTTATTCAATGGGTTGACGATGACATTGAGATTGTACATGGAGACACATCGGCTTGTGTTGCTGTGGCTGACGGTTCTACCATGTCTATGCATGATCATGTCAAGTGCTTGACACGCTTAGATATTTCTGATTATGAGATGATCAGCTGTACAGAGATGGTTTCATGCCTGCTGTTCTAAAGCCGGTTGAGTATCGGCTAAACCATTTATTATGAATTAACGAATAGTTCAGAATGGTTGCAGCAAAGACTTGAGCACTATCGGGCACAAAAAAAGATATATGTGAAGCCATTGAAGATTTTGATGATATGAGTAAATTGGGACAAGGTTTTATGTCGGCTGATCCCTTAGAGGAGGTTGATATTGGTAATGTTTCTATACCTAGGCCGACGTTTGTAAATAAAAATTTAAAAGCTGATTATAAAGCAAAATTAATCGAGCTATAGAAATAATAGGTTGATTGTTTTGCATGGAATTATCAAGAGATGTCTGGTTTAAGCCACGAGTTAGTTGAGCATCGGCTGCTAATTAAACCTGGTTTTAGGCCTTTTAAACAAATTGCTAGGCGTTTCAATCCTAATATGTATGACCGGATTAAAGAGGAAATTAATCGGTTGTTAGATGCAAATTTTATTACGTCTTGTCGTTATGCTGAATGGTTGTCAAATATTGTGCCAGTTCAGAAGAAAGATTCTGGTAAGCTCAGAGTTTGCATTGATTTTAGAAATCTTAATAGAGCTACTCCTAAAGATGAATATCCTATGCCTATAGCCGACATGCTTATTAATGATGCTTCTGGACATAAAGTTATTAGTTTTCTTGATGGTAATGCTGGTTACAATCAAATATTCATGGCTGAAGAGGATATATCCAAAACGGCCTTTGTATGTCCAGGTTTTGTTAGTTTATTTGAGTGGGTAGTTATGACCTTTGGTTTGAAAAATGCTGGTGCTACTTACCAAAGGGCTATGAATTTAATTTTTCATGATTTGCTTGGCTTAATCATAGAGGTTTATATCGATGATATTGTTGTTAAATCGACTGGTTTAAAATCCCATTTGGCTAATTTAAAACTTGCTTTTGAAAGAATGCGTCGATATGGATTAAAGATGAACCCACTTAAATGTGCATTTGGTGTGTCGGCTGGAAAGTTTATAAGATTTATTATTCATGAAAATGGCATAGAGATAGATTCTAAAAAAATTGATATTATTAAGAAGATCAAAACTCCTACATACAAGAAAGATCTGCATAAATTCTTGGGCAAGGTGAATTACTTGAGGATATTTATTTGTAACTTGTTTGGGAAGGTCAATGCGTTTACTCCTATTCTTCGGTTAAAAGATGAAGCCGAATTTACTTGGGGGGCAAAACATCAAGAAGCCTTTGAGAAAATTAAATTTTACTTGTCTTCGCCACCGGTCATGAAAGCTCCTAGGAGAGGATTTCCATTTAATTTATATGTGGCTACTGAAGATCATGTGATTAGGGCTGTTTTGACTCAAGAAACCGAAGGAAAGGAACATATTATTACTTACGCAAGTCGTCGATTGTTGGATGTCGAGATGAGGTATATATTTATTGAAAAGCTTTGCTTATCATTATATTATGCTTGTACCAAGATGAGGTATTATTTATTGTCCAATACTTGCATAGTGGCTTGTCAAACCGATATCATTAAATATATGGTGTATAGACCAATTTTGAGTGGTAGAATTGGTAAATGGGCTTATGCTCTTATTGAATATGATTTGGCTTGTGAACCTTTGAAATCTATGAAAGGCCAAATTGTTGCTGATTTTATTGTTGAGTATAGTATTAATGATAATGGTTTGGATATCAGTTATATTACTTTTACCCCATGGAAATTGTATTTTGATAGATCAATTTGTAAGAGCAGTTGTGGTATTGGTGTTGTTTTTATATCGCCAAGTGGTGCTGAATTTGAGGCTCTTAACCGATTAAAAAATGATTGTACTAATAATCAAGCCAAATATGAAGCTTTATTGTTCGGGCTAGAGATTTTGCATGACATGGTAGTAAAATATGTAGAAGCATTTGATGATTCTCTACTGGTCGTACAGCAAGTTAATAAGGTATACCAATGCTTTGATGGATATTTAAATACATATCTTGATAAATGCTTGGATATGATTGCTCAATTTGATGAATTCTCTATATATCATGTTTCAAGAGATGAGAATCCAAGGGCGAATGCTCTGGCTCAGCAAGCGTCTGGCTATGATGTTCAGAAAAGAAATTTTCATAAAAGAAAGCTGACACTTTGCATCGCCGTGTTTTCTGCCCAGGAAAAAAACCGGTGACACCGGATTCCGAAACCGTGGTACCGGAATTTCTGGTAAAACTGATTCCAAAATCGGTGGCACCAGTTTACCTGCTGACAGCGACAATTCAGCCATTGAGCAGTCCAAAATTAATAAGGATGAAGTTGTTGATTGGAGAGTACCAATTATTGAATATTTGCAGAATCCTAGTCAAAAATTTGACAGAAAAGTCCGACGGTGGGCATTTAAGTTTACTTTGGTTGATGGTGAATTGTATCGTCAGACGGCTGAAGATTTATTATTAAAATGTCTGGATCCTGATCAAGCTAAGGTTACAATGGGTGAAGTTCATGAAGGAATTTGTGGTACATATCAATCAGCCCGTAAGATGAAGTGGCTTTTGAGAAGAGCTTTTTTTATTGGCCTAATACGATAGCTGATTGTTTTCGGTACTACAAAGGTTGTGAAGAGTGTCAAAGGTTTGGGAATATTCAGATGGTTCCTGCAGCATTGTTGCATCTTATTATCAAGCCTTGACCTTTTTGAGGATGGGGATTGGACTTTGTTGGGTAGATTCATCCTCCTTCATCAAAACGACATCGCTTATGTTAGTGGCTACTGATTATTTTACAAAGTGGACCGAAGCAGTGCCTTTGAGAATATGACACATCGGGAGGTAATTGAGTTCAGTACTGAACATATCATCCATAGATTTGGTATTCCGCAAACTTTGACTACTGATCAAGGTACTTCGTTTATTTCAAAAGAAGTTTGTGAGTTTGTTGAGATGTATGGAATTAGACTGCTCAATTCATCCCCATACTATGCTTAGACTAATAGTTAAGCCGAGTCTAGTAATAAAATTTTGATTAAGCTGATTAAAAAGAAAGTAGAGGAGAATCCTAGGAGGTGGCATGAAGTTTTATCTGAGGATTTGTGGGCTCATCGTATATCTAGACATGGTGCTACTAAGGTTACTCCTTTTGAGCTTGTGTATGGTCAAGAAGCTGTTTTACCTGTTGAAGTGAATTTGGGTGCTTATCGGTTGGCTAAGCAAAATGATCTCAATGCTGTTGACTATCATGACTTAATGATGAATAATATTGATGAGGTAACCGACAAGTGATCCAAGGCTTTGAAGGAAATTGAGAAAGACAAGATTCGAGTTGCTAAAGCTTACAACAAGAAGGTAAAACAGAAATCTTTTTAGGTTGGTGATCTGGTTTGAAAAACAATTCTGCCTATAGGATCGAAGAGCAACAAGTTTGGTAAATGGTCTCCATGTTGGGAAGGGCCATACAAGGTAATCAAGGTGATCTTTGGCAATTCTTATATGGTGGAAATTTTGCAAGGTCAGCGGCTACCAAGAGCTCTCAATGGGAGATATTTGAAGAAGTATTATCCGAGTGTTTGGCAAGAAGCTTAGTTTAAATGGCCGATAATATTCAATATCGCCCTTAGAATGAAAAGACTGATGGATTGTGTTTAAACGTCGCCCTCAGGAGTATTTTTTCATGCTAATATATTTTCTGGTATGCAAGCTTTACCAAAAAACAGGGGGGCATATGTTGACGATCAAAATTGGCACAAAGCAAGTTTGACTGGAAAATCGGTGGAACCGGATTCTGGAACTGATTTTTTGACAAGGTAATCCGGTGGCACTGGATTTGGAAACCGGTGGGACCGGTTTTCCCTGAGTCCTAGTAGGTTTAGACTCTTTTGTGGGTCCGAGTTGTAATAGGGCTTTCCTTGCGGGGTAAGACCTCCTCACCCTATAAATATAAAGGGCCACGGCCGATTGAGGGTTTATCCAATCGATCAAATCAAAATACCTTTACTTTTTGTCATCTCCAAACCCTAGCTTTTCCAACCCTAATTGCTGTTTGTACTTCGTCTCTACGGCGTTGACGGTGTTCTGAGTGGCCTGCCGACCTCAGAGCAACCCTAGGCGCGCCTGCCCTAATGGGGTCCCTCCCGGGCCGGCATTCGTAGGCTTACACAGCAAACCCTAGGAAACCGGTTCCACCGGATTCCCAAACCGGTTCCACTAGTTTGCTAGGGAGTGCTGCTGGTCATCGATCCGTTGCAGATCCACGTGAGCTAGCGCAATTATCGGTGTGTTGGCCATAAAAAGCGTCAATAGGAGCTAAAGGGCCACCCTGCCTTACTCCACTGTTGCTGTAAAAAGTTTTACCAGGGACTCCATTTAGAAGGATAGATGATGTGCCTGAGCTAAAGATGTCTCTCATCCAAGAGGGCCATGTGAGACCAAAGCCCTTGTGATTCCTAATTTACAGCATGACTTCATGTTCAATTCTATCAAAAGCTTTCTCAAAGTCCAATTTGAGGATGATGATTTTCTTTTTTGATTTGTGACAGTAGTGAAGACACTCAAAGGACCAAGCAAGACAATCCTGGATGGTTCTGGTCTTGATAAAGCCATATTGATTCTGATGAATTAGGTCCATGATAAATGTTTGGAGTCTATTTGCAAGGAGCTTTGTGATCATGTTCAAGGAGGTGTGAACTAGAGATATTGGTGTGAAATATGTGACTTTAACTGGACCATCAACTTTTGGTATTAAGGTGACCTAAGAGACATTAATGCTTCTCAAATGTTCCCTACTTGAAAAGCCCAATAAAGATTATAGAAGTCTGATTTTATTATTGACCAACACCTTTTTAGGAATCAGTATTGAAGCCATCTGGCCCTAGAGTTTTATCATGGGGCAGAGCTTTGATCACTGCATCAATTTCCTCAGTTGTAAAAGGATCTTGGAGAGTGGACAGGTCTGTAGATGCATGTAGAAGTGAAGCAGGTCAAAAATCATGTGTTGAAAATCTGAAGTACCTAACCTTTCCTTATATGCCTCCCAAAGAATAGAGGCTTTGGTGATATGGTCTAAACATAAAGAGCCATTGGCATCTTTTCAAGTGATGTTATTAAATTCTTTCTATGCTTGCACTTCTCATCATCCATTTTCCGTTCATGCTACGGTTTTCCTCATCCATCGTGGGCATGACGGCGGCAAGCTTTGCTAGATCTGCTAGAGCAACAGAGAAGCCCAGTAGAGGCTCATGATTGCAGCTGCGCCACATTTTTAGCTATGGAACGAGTCCTTTCAATGACCTCAAGTATCGCCTAGTATAAATTTCATCATCTATATATATGGAAACCTACTTCCCTAAAAAAAATATGGAAACCTACGTATCTGCACTCCTCAAGTTTCAATACCAGTTGTTTTTAGACATCTGGCTATTTTCATGGTGGTTTTGGCACATGACCCACTAGTAACCGAAACAAACTTTTTCTCTTTTTTATTTCTTTATCTGGGAGCCACTTCGTTTGCTCCCGATGACTCGCTGTTGGCCCTTCTCCACACCTCCTCACCTAGCTTCTGCTTGCTGCGCCAAGGTCCAAGGCTCACCTTCCCTTTCGTCTCTTTGTCATGCTCCCCTCCTATTTCTTGGCCCATCATCTCACCCTGGTCCTGGCCACCATGCTTGTCCCACCCAGGGATGGCGTAGCACTATGGGGGGGAGCCACATTCCCAGGGTTTGGCTGAAGGTGTAGGAGCTCAGGTGTAGTGGGCAGTGCACTCTAGCCTGTGCGGTGATGGCGGGAAGGCCTTTGTCAGATAGCAAGCCGATTATATGCTAGGCGCAGTGTTCCATATGGTGGAGTTCCTGCCATAGTGCTACACAGGTGACCACTAGATGGAAAGGATATCTCCGTGTCCTCTACAGCCGATGGCCTGCCAAGAAAGGTGATGCTAGTGGAGGCCACTCCTACACCCAGTGAACTGATCCTAGGGTGTTATGCCTTCTCCCATGCATATGCATGCATGATCTGTTCAGGCCCTTCCATCTTGAGGTGCTACGCCATCTCCCATGCCTTCTCCCATGCCTATGAGGAATTTCGCCTGATTCGAGCCAACTGTGAGGATCTCCATCGCCTGAGCAATATCCTCAACCTGGACCACCTTTTGCAACGATGGCACACTTGGGCCTGTCACTGTGTCAATGATATACACAGGCCCTGACCTGTGAATAACCATCACACACACACCAAATTTAGTTCCGCAGTCAGCAGTCTAGTAAGTTAAAGTCAATATACGTTGTTCGATAAGGCAGGATTACCAAGTGGTGTTTCACTGATGGACAATCATGGCAGGAGCTACAAGAATTCAAGCCACAGTGATGGAGGTCCTATATGGTTGAGATCCTGGTGGCAAATTGTGTGGCTTAGGAGTAGTCTGGAACCAGTGGCGGATCCAGCGGTGGGTTGGCCGGTGCTGCAGTCCCCCCCTACAGCCCATGATCTCCATTGGAGCAAGAGGTGAAGGAGAAGATGGAAAGAGGAGGAAGAAATAGAGGCCAAAGAGGCTAGGGTGAAGGAGGAAGGGGAAGAGAGCCTGCCCTACTATCTTGCCCTGCATCCGCCATGCCTGGAACCTGCCTGCTATGTGTTTGGATGCAACCCTGGGTGTCAGCCTAGTCCAAGCAGCGGCTCCAGGCCCAGGCCACCGAAAACGAGCGCGTGGCTCGTAAGTGATGCTAGGGTACTTTCCAATTTCCTACTACTTGGAGTTAGCGTGTTTCTTTTTATTTCTTTTTCGTTCTTCCTGGTACGAACACTATTATGACTATACTTTATCTTATATCATTGTTTTTGTTGGAAATTTTGGGCACTGTGTTCAATGCTCAATAAATCAAATGAGGTTATATTCTCTATATCATATATTTGATTAAATGATATGGATTTTATCAGAAATATTTATATTATTAATAATTTTATTAACTAAGAAATTTGTCTAGAATGTCCACTCACTCGTTTAAATCTTATTAAAATAATTTTATTAGTAAATACATACTTATTATGATACATAAATCGTATCATTAATCTTCTCAGGCACAGGTCTCCAACCAAACGGACATTTTGTTTATTTGCCACACCAGGCAAAAGACATCAACTTTCCTAGCAACTCTCATGCACCACTTTTTGGCAGGCAAGTTGTCCAAGCCCCCAACTAAACAGGCCCAGAGAGCCAATTGCCTCAACTAAAATGTAGTAAAATATAGCACATAAATAGAAATGAACTAACTTTCATCTACTCAAATATTCACTACTACAAAATAATTTTCACTAGTGCTTCGTAACCTGTTTTCACATCCGGTTTTGAAAAGTGACGTTGTTTAAGTGGTAGTGTAAATCGGATTTTCACAGCCGGTTCGTGTTAAAAACCGCCCTGTGAAAATAATTTTCACAACCGGTTTAACCGGCTATGAAAATAGTTTCAAATTAAAAACCAAAAATAAAAACTCAAATAAAAATGTTGAATGGGTGCAAAAAAAAATTACCACATAGGACGCCACACTATGAACATGGCACCATCTCCTCCAACGGCGTACTTTTTGCACTTATTGCATTCTCCATGCTTCAAACCCGTGGCCTTTTGCTTCACGCGTACGTTCCCTTACCATTACTCCACACCATTACTTGTGACTCAATGAGTGATGTAATCCATTTATGTTAACCTTGCCAAATTTTTATAAAATTCTAGAGACCGCACTTTGATCTAATTAGGTTGACAATTTTGTGGTAGTTCTTTCATGCTCTTGCTTCTAAGAAAAATATGAGAATAATAATATAAAAATAAAAATAGTTGTGCAAAAATTGATTTATAAGTGCTAAAAATTCAATTAATTCATAAAAAATAGCAAATCATTTTCAAAAACTCTTAAACTCTTCCATGGCAGCTTATATGCATTATAAAATATGTAAAAAATGTTTATATGTCATATGAACAAAAGTAACTTTTATTATGTACAAAGATCAAAGTTTGCCTTAAGATTGTGTGAAAGAGTGTGAGAGATGTATGCGTTTATGAACAATGTATAATCTAATTTTCTTGAAATATGTCAAATTTTTTATGAGAAGGCTATACATCAATAAAAGGACTCCATAACAATTTTCATAATTTTTGGACAATTGTCTATTTTTTATTGTTATTTTTACAAGTAAATGAGTAAATTAAAGTGTGAATTATCCATAACAAACATAATGATTGTTTATATATTTTTTAGGATATGATCTAAACTAGAGCATATTTCCTTAGATAATATTTATCAAGTATTTGGTAAGAGCTAGTTATGTGACATGTAGTTCAAATTAGAATTGCTAAGAATAAGTACCTAGAAATTCAATTAATAGTTAGAAAATAGAAAATCATTTGAAAAAAATCCAAAACTCCTCTGTGGCAACAAATATATAGTATAAGACATTTAAAAATTATGTCCATGTAAGAGAATCTCCAAGAGACTCTTTCTATCTTTCCAAACTTACAGGAATAGAGATTTTGGTGAAAAAACACTCTTCATGAGCCTCTTCAATTAGATATCTAACCATAGATATAGATATCCTTTATTCTGGATTTCTTATTAGCCGAAGGTAGAGAGCGAGAATGACTCTCCAGACTACACACAACATATAGAAAAGCTATTGGAGAGTATAAGGATATAGGAAATGATTTTTTTATTAAATGACTCTCCAAATGATGAGAGTAGATTCTAGAAAGGCTCTTGGAGATGCTCTAATATGAGCAAAAGTAACATTTTAGAGTGTGCAAACTAATCAATGTTGCACTTCTATAATATTAGATGTTTTGAATTTTTATTGTTTTTTAGAGATTACACCTTAGATCCGATTGGACTGAAATTTTTTTTTGGTTGTCCCTTGCATGTCCTAATCCAATAAATTTCATGTGCACTGTAGCTTAGAACTGGCTATGAAAATTTATTTTCACTGACGGTCCGTGTTATGAATCAGCTATGAAAATCATCCATATTTATAGCCGGTCTACTTACTAACCCACTGTGAAAATGTATCACTGCCACTTTTTAAAAAATGGTTGTGAAAATGGTGACTATAAAAATCAATTCTGTAGTAGTGAATCTTGAGATGGATCTCATCTTTGGACTTCTTTTCCTTCTTAGCTTGGTGGACCTTTTATCTTTTCCCATCTTGAACGGAGTCGAGACCCCCCTGCAATTACAACTTTTAGTCATTATCAAAATGGAATTTCTAGACAATTGAGCATCATAGTCGTGCAGGACATCGACTTATTGGCATGAACTGAGAATAGTGATCTGACACCCAATAGAAAAATAAACTGATCTTCTTACATGTTAAGTCATGCATATGGCATTCAGTTTCTTTGTCCAGATACAAGCATTTACAGCAAAGTAAATAAAACTTGGATCTGGCCAAGGGAATCTGTAGCAAGAGGTACAACAAAGTAAGTATCTGAAGAATTGGCTCGGTAGCTGGTGAAAACTGGGAAGTGCTGTCCCACTAGAGCTGCAGCTAAATCTAGCCAATCTCTCTTGCACAAACTGCCAAGTCTAGGACTGGCAAACAATATTGCTTGAGAAATGAGCATTCAAACATTTTAACACATAGCTGCAAGCAATATCATGGAAAAAGTTCATTTTTCTAGAACGAATCTTCAAAATATCAAAACATGGCTGGTTCAAGAATGAGCCTGGTTCAAGAATTAAAAGCATAGCACCTTTGTCCAAGCTGCGTACAAAAGTAATACTTGGTATTTCAGGTGACAGTAACACCAGATTTTTCTACCAGATTAGTAGAAAGCTGGACCAAGGAGAGAAGGTAAACCTACCCTTGCAATGTACTGTAGATGCACATAAGAGAAGGCACTGTTCCAAGCTATATTGTCAACAGCACCAGACAATCTGAAACTTCATTTTTTGTTAAAAGAGTAAACACATGTAGAACAATTGGGAACGAAACCTAATGTCACGAATCTGCCTATGTCAACTAAAGAAGAAAAGGATTTAATGATACAAGCTCCATTGGCATACAAGAAAAAAGGACGGCTGGCATGTGATCAATGGTGTTCAGAACTTCAGTGAAGTTGGAACATGTAGAAGCAATGGGCCGACATGCAAGAAAGCCTTACGTACTTGTTGTTGGGCTAATAGTAGGGGTAAGTTTCTTAGGCCCATGAATGGGCATCGCTGCTGCATCTCTTAGCGTGTAACCTGTTAAAAGGTGTAGCGTTGGGAGGGGAGAGATTCAATTTGGAACTCGTTGGTTGACGGCGGCAGTGAGCTTCGGCTCGAGAACTCCGGTGAGTTCCCCGTCCACCTGTATCCGAATTCCAGTATACTCTACATGTATTTCATAGCTCATCACAAGGAGAGAGTTTATTCAGTTAGTTGCATCTAGGTTGTTACATTTGGTACTCAAGCTTTTTCGATCCGAGAAGCACCACCACCAGAGACACCATGGCGATGGAGGAGGAGATGTATGCTAGGATACTAGCAAAGCTGGACGAGATCATCGCCAAGTATCCCAGCTCCGAGCCGCTCTCCCCTTCCTCGATTTCCACCTCGCCACAGTACGCCTCCCTCGCCGATCCCATCACCACCCCCAAAGCAACCAACTCCGGAAAGTAGACGACCACACCTTCCATGCCTTCCCCGACCTCTGCGTCGCCACGGGATGCCGCCTTGGTCGTTTCCATCGTGACCATGGAGCTTCTACCTGTGCGCCCATCAGGTGTTCGATGGAGGGTCACTGCAAGGCTGCCCACGTTTTGGTGCCGGCAACCACGTCCTCGGCATCTCCGACGTCTTCACCAGCTTCCTCTCCACCACGAGATGCTTCACATATTGTCCCTATCACAGCCACCGAGCTCCTGGTGATGACGCCCGCAAGGTGTTTGACATCTGGTCTCCATCAGGTCGCTCACGTTCTGAGGTCTGCGCCCTCGACCTCGGCACCGCTTACGCCTCCATCGACCTCTGCTCCTTCCCAGGACGTCGCCTGCATCACCCCCTTCGCCTCCAGCAAGCCGGGCATGGCGATGCTCATTGGGTGTTCTACATTGGATGGAAGCTGTGATTCCCATGTCGCAGCGATTCTGAGCACTCCAGCCAGTGCACCGGTGTACTCCATGCTCTGCAGCAACAAGAGCCTGCAGGACCTCCTCAACTTTACCACTGTAAGCTCATATCCATCAAATGACAGTGTCTTGGTGTGTGTTTGCACTTGTTTCAGTGATGCCTGCAAGGTGTTCAAAGAGATGCCAGTTTTGCTATTCTTGCCACCTGCCATCTGTGGTACTACATGGAGTTTGCATAGTGCAGATGAGCTAAGGCCAATGGCATGGCCGCCCTTTAACTGTAGTACAGGTGCTAAGTTTCTGCAACAGCCATGGCCACCACCAATTGTAATTTCCAAGGTTGAGCGCCATCAGTTGGAATTGAAGTCACAGGGAGACGGTGATGAGAAATTGGTACAAATCAGAACCTGTGAATGGAAGCTAGAAAAGGGAAACAACAAACTGAATATATCAGTAGAAGGCAAAGAAATGGAGGTCTTCTATGAACTACTAACACATGATCACAAAGGGATGCGCTCTGTATCTCATATGCATGACCATCTGTTCTTGTGGGAGTTGGATGACAGTAAGGAAAATGCTCAAGCTGCTACAATACTGATGTATCCACGGCCACTGCTCAGATGTGAAATGGTGTTGTTGCATTGGTGTGCTAGGTGTCTATTTTTCTGGCCACAGACACAACAAAATGTTCTTAGCAAGGGACTGGAACCATGTTTCTTACCATGGCTATTGTCTAGCTATCATTGCACCAAATCACATATGGAAAAGTCATGGATAAGGTCAGTCCTTGCTATCTCTATGCTTGTTCTGATGGTTGCTAGAATCAGAACATGGATGGTGTGGAAACAGAGTAGTGTGGTTTACTGGGCCGCTTATTCTGATGGTCGACTTGGGAGGGGCTTCTTGAAAAATACAAACGAATCAAGTTCAGATAACAAGGTATGGTGGCAACATGTGCTTTTTGCTAGAGGCGGAAGCCACAGTTATAACCGGTGCAAGGGTACACGTACAAGGTCCCTTATCATTCAGTTTCAGGAAGGGACAAGTTGCGAATTGATGGTCAATTCTATTGCCGGGTGTAGCCAATGCAAGATGCAATCAGTCCTTCATCTCTGGCCTCACATCATTGGTGACGTTCAGAATTCTTTCTTCTATTCTACAACTAATTATGGACTTTCTGAGTTGCTGGAGGTGATGATGCTGAATGCACAAAGGAAGTTGGCAATATGTCTGTCAAATGATGCTAGGTGCACTTCAGTAAAATCGGCCATTAGCATGGAGCAGATATTAGCATGTGAGCAAATACCACTGATGGATGGATGGTTAGTCGAGGTGACAACATGGTTTGTTTTCAGTCTGATCCTATTGAAATTTATTAACAAAGAGAATAACAACACATTGCTGTATTTCATGGTTTGGATGCTGTCAAAGAACCTTGGCCGCCACCTGTTAGTGTCAAAATCATGAAAGAAGGATTGTGGTCCAGACTTTGGTTCCTAAAATGCAATCAATCCGATGTGTTTGTGCAGCAGAAAACTCATTGGCCACCACCAGGTTGGGTATCAAGTTCAGTTCTTGAAAGCTTTATAATACCGGAAGGTCAATGGGATCCTGGTGACATAGAACAAACCAAGGATATTGAAGCAACGGCTTGGGGACAAGCCGTGTTTCAAGGAGGGAAGGATGTCACGAACCTGCCTATGTCAACTAAAGAAGAAAAGGATTTAATGATACAAGCTCCATTGACATACAAGAAAAAAGGACGGCTGGCATGTGATCAATGGTGTTCAGAACTCAGTGAAGTTGGAACTTGTAGAAGCAATGGGCCAACATGCTAGAAAGCCTTACGTACTTGTTGTTGGGCTAATAGTAGGGGTAAGTTTCTTAGGCCCATGAACGGGCATCGCTGCTGCATCACTTGCGTAGCATGTAACCTAAGGAGTAGCGTTGGGAGGGGAGAGATTCGATTTGGAACTTGTTGGTTGACGGCGGGGGCTCGAGAACTCCGGCGAGTTCCTCGTCCACCTGTATCCGAATTCCAGTATACTCTACATATATTCCATAGCTCATCACAGGGAGAGAGTTTATTCAGTTAGTTGCATCTAGGTTGTTACACCTAACAACCTATTTGTGATTGTATAGAGGCTCTTGAACACCAAAAAAGTAAACAAACTATTCCTTCCGTCCAAACTGTAGTTCATTGTTGACTTCTAAATACAACTTTGACCATTCAACTTATTAAAAAATTAGTGCAAATAAATACAAATGTAAGTGGTACTTAAAGTACATCTGATAATAAAATAAGTAATGATGAAATAAATGATACTAATGTAATTTTTTGATTAAGATAAATGGTCAAATATGTATTTAAAAAGTCAACAATAAACTATAATTTGAAACAGAGGGAGTACAGACCCATGGCAATATCCAGGACCTCTCCATCAAAATCAACAAATCAACAATGTAAATCAGCATTTATTTGTAATCTAAACAAAGCTTATCAGTTGTCAATGCAAAATATTATTGCTATCCTTTTCTCCAGCCTCCATGATTCCTGGTAGGATTGCCCTAAGTCAGTAAAAAAGAAAGAAATATGTAGCCCGCACTCTGCAGATTAGCTATACAGACAAGGGGGGAACACTGCTATTTACATGACTTCACAGTGAGACATTAGAGCAGCCTAATGAGCAGATGAAGCAAGACTGTCTCACCTGGAAGAGGATGGTGAAGCATACGAGCAGCTCGTTGCAGGTGTTGCAGATTGCTGGAGATGCAGCATACGAGCAGCTCGTTGCAGGTGTTGCAGATTGCTGGAGATGCAGGTGCTGAGGTCGGGGCGGGCACGGTCCCAAGCTGCGGCTGGTAGTGCTGCAGCTGGGTCTGTGCAAGCTGTTGCGTCGTACCTACTCGCAGCGACGCCTCCACCATTAATCATGGTGGCATCTTTTTTCGCCGTCTGCATAGCCGCAACCTCTCGCTGTGGCGCAACTCCGCTGCAGGCAAAATTTGGCTGGATTTCAGCTGCGGCGCGGGCGTTGTAGGCGAGCCCAGCTGCGCCTCCCTCTCGGGCTAGCTTTGCTAGGCCACTCTTGTGCCCGAGCTTCTCCCTTGTGCAGCAAGCACTGTCTCACCCCCACCGTGGCATCTCCTTGGCCACGCTCCATCTCCGGCACAGATTTGAGCGCATTGATTAAAACCTCCTCGCTGACGTGCTAGGAAGCACGGTAGCTCTTTCGGGTAGATGGCACGGCGATTGAAAGGAAGTGCGGTGATGGTGGTGCTGAGCTCAAGTGCAAGAAGCACTGGCTATGGACGTCGGCCGCCCGATCTATGCGTCACCGGATCTTGCGTCTCCCCACGCCGCCGAGGTCGTGCGGCTTCTACGGACTTGAGCAACGTCAGCACTTGCGTCGGCGTGACAGTGGCGCTCGTGCTAGCATGAAATAGTGCTGGACCAGCCTGCCGTGATGACGTGCCTACTCCCGTTGCCGTGCTCGCCTCCATGTCCGCGTCTCCGGCCTCAGCCTCAGCCTCTGCCGCCACACACCGCCATTGGTTCGTCCCTTTAGTCCCGGCCACATTTGGCACCAGGATTAATGCACCCATTAGTCCCAGATCCAACGGCTGGGGCGAGGAGAGGCCCCTTTGTCGGCTTTTATACCGGCTAGCCTACCATGGGGTCCCAAGGTAGTCGAGTTGTTCGCAAGGGCCTCGACGGAACCAGAAGCACGATGGTGCACACGAGACGACTTTTAAACAGGGTCGGGTCGCCTCAATGAGAGCATAATACCCTGCGTCCTGTATGAGGTGGATCGCTTCGTATTGTTGGTTATGATTTTACAAGGGGTCCCTGCCTCACTTTATATACTCAGGAGACAGGGTCTACAAGTCGACTAATACATATTCCTAGTCGGACACTAAATATAGAGTAGGCCGGGTTGTTTCGTAGTAGCCGACTAGTTTCCTTAACCTATACGTCTCTTCCTTGTATCTGTCAGAGTTGTCGGCCTAGTTTTCTCATGGGCCTACGTCCCATAAGGACTCCTATGGATATTGATCCATCAAGCCCCCGAGCGTCTTCATGTCTTCACATCTATCGAGTTGTTTTCCAACAAGTTGAGCATCAGCCGAGTTGTTTCATCGCCATATTGCACCTTCATTGAAAACCTTCAGTAGTGAACATGATGTGCTCCTTACCGTTTCCTTTTGCAAACAGCCCCCGGGCTTTGATATTTAATCTAAGATGATGCAAAAACTTCCCCACTTAATATAATGGTGTCTAGCTTTTGTAAAAATATGGACCCATTATGGGTCAGCCCCGAGCCTAGAAATGTTTTTAAGGATTAAAAAACAATTCCAGGGTCTTTAATGAAAAACTTTCCAAAAAAATATACTATTTCCCCCTTAGCCCCCAAGCTGAAAGCTTTATTGCCATAAGCTTAAAGACTTTGAGGAAATAAATATTCTTTGATTCGAAAAAATTTATCCCATCTAGCAAGAGCCCCGAGTGTGGCAATGCTTCCACCCAGAATGTAACTCACCCTGTGGAAAAATAACACAGTTACGTCCCTGGAATAAACCGTGAGTACATAACTGTCTATCTACTGTGAAGACGTACTTTCCAAAATACACTTAGGTTTAACCCATTGTTAATAAAAATGAGAGGAACTGCTTCACATTCTCATCTGCTCCAGTCCTTCGCATTCCAGAAACAAAAAAATTCTGTGCCCACGCAATCCCCCTTCCAGTCCAGCCTCGCCAAGTGATCCATGCATGCGCACTGAGATCCCGGCTGGCAAGATGGTGAAGAAAGCCGCACCGAGCAAGAAAAGCCCGAAGGTCCCGATCACTGATATACCGGTCTTCAAGATTGCACCCGCCCAGCCATTGGTGTGGAAGCCATCCAAAGCCACTGGGAAGATGATTCAACATCTGGTGGATCAAGACTACCTTCTGGAGAAAGGTATTGCATATTGGCGAACTAATGCTGGGAAGTCATGGCCTTTTGAACAAATCGATAAAGTTGTGGTTTTCGCATCTTTTTATTTGCGCGTTTTTTTGACTCCGTCCCATGATTTCTTCCGAGGCCTTCTTGCTTTTAATGGATTGGAATTCATTCATCTGAACCCCAATTCCATCCTCCAAATTCCAATCTTCGTTCATCTCTGCGAAGCCTTTTTGGGAATCGACTCACATTTCAATCTCTTTCACTATCTGTATCGGATGAAACCCAACAAGGGGAAGGTCATTGGCGGGGCCGAGATCCAACTTCACCAGGGCATGAAGAAGGAGTACTTCGACTTCAAAGTCAACGACTCCAACAAAGATTGGCATGACAAGTGGTTCTATGTGGAGAATCAGCAGCCTAAGTTGGCCAAGCATTCAGGCTATATGCCCCGCCCACAAGAAAACTGGAATGAAGCTCTGGGCGAGAATGAACTGAATGGGATCACCGAGTTGTTGAAGATGATCGCCGAGCTGAAGAACCGTGGTCTAACCAGAGTTGGGATCGCCAGCTCATTCATTCGTCGTCGGATACAACCCTGCCAGAAGCGGGTTCATGCTGGCTATGAATACACCGGACCCTCTGATCCAACAAGGACTACTTCTTCAGAGCTATCTGCTGATGAGGTAGCACTCCACGTCCAATCTCTATTCCTGGATGCCAATGAGCTACCAGCCCAAGGACCTAAGTACTCAGCTAAGCGCCCAGCCCCCATTGTAAGTACTTTGCACCTCTCAATTTGTTTTTTTAAGCTTCCAACTTCTTGTAACAACTTGCTGACTACTTGTTATCATGGTGTGTAGGAATTGCACACACGATATGCGTTAGCGCCTCCTCCCATTATGGAGACTACCTCCGGATCACCGCAGCCTCCTCTGACGTCGCCTTCAAAGGAACCCGCAGATGCCCCCGCGCGAGGAAAGGCCCTAGCTAGCCCAGAAGTCGAGAGTGAGCCTTCAAAGGAACCCGCAGATGCCCCCGCGCGAGGAAAGGCCCTAGCTAGCCCAGAAGTCGAGAGTGAGTACAAAGAGGATTGGTTTACAAATGAAGACACTCCTCGACCACGGGCTGCTGGTGGTGATGCCAGGCTAGGAGGATCCGAACTAAGGAGGCCAAGCATAGAAGAACTTCAAAGTCCTTTTGTTGTGAAAAAGAGGCGAACTGTGAGGAAGCGGACCGTCTCAAAACCATAGGGGTTCTCCGATTTGCTGCCAGAAGCCCATGAAGTCCATGATGATCCTGCGATAGAAACGGAGATTCCTATGGGAATTCCTCTGAATATATCAGAGCGACCTGCTGCTTCCCCTCAGAAGGTATGCTTGAATCTTTGTATTTTGAGGTTGGTCATATACTTTGATCTTCTGTTTTAAGTGATCCAAGTACTCTTTGTGCAGCAGACAAAAGAAAGGACCCCGGAGCCAAAAGAAAGAACCCCAGATCCTTCAGGGGCGACTTCTTTTAGCTTTGCCAAGCCGGAATTCGAGATGGAATTCACCAGGTAATGAACTGAATTATTGCATATTGAAGTTTGGCACTCTGTGCCAGTTTTGTCTGATTTGCCCCACTTGTAGCGCACCCCTTTCTCCTCATCCTGAGAACACGTCGTCCATAGAGGAGGAAGAGAAGGCGGCTAGCGCCCGGAAGGCCTCTCCTATCAAGGAAACCAGGACCAGAGCTGCCGAGTCGTCACAAGAACCGAAGAAAGTTGCTCCAAGTACTTCCACGCAAGAACCTAAAAGCGCATGGCCAAAAGCCGCGGAAAGTACTCGGATGGCGAGTCTTCGTGCCGAAGAGCTCGAGGCAGCTATGGGTCTGGTTAAGGCAGCTTCTATTGAAGAGATCGTCCGGGAGAAACAACCCAGAGAGCCTTCGCAGCAGCCCTACATGATCTACACCGCAACGCCCGGTGCTCAAGCGGACGACGAGAACGCTTTCCTCTTCGACTACCAGGTTGATCAGGAGGATCTGGTGAAAGCCAAACACTGCAAGGACAACTCTTCAAGTTCACAGAGGTTAGCAAAAAGTAGAATTGACTTTACAATTGTACTTATCTCCATGATTTGAGACTTTATTTGATGTTCCGCCTTGTTTCTTGTTGAAATCAGAGCATTCTCCGCCATTTGCATCAAAAGACTGAGATGCTACGGCGAGCAAACTCTTGCTTTGCTCGTGCTAAGAAGGCGGAGAAGGACCTGGCGCAAGGTCAATCCTCTTGGGAGGAAGAATGTGCAAAGCTGCTGTTGGTATTTCTTAGCATCACTACTTAGAGTAGTAATGGTACTAGAGATACTCCATCGTAAATCTAGACGTTACAGATATTCTGCAAGCGCATAGAAGTACGTTGTAGCATTTCACCCGGGAGTATTCCAGAGTATCATTATTTGTTTATCCGCAGGGAAAGCATTTAGTTAAAAGAGAGGTGTCATTCCAATGCAATTACTTACAACAGTAATTATTATACCATAATCTAACCAGGGGTAAATGATATAGAAATCAATGGGTAGTGTGACACACAGAAGTTCATTGCTCATCATTAAAGTAGTCTTAGTTAGTAATAGTACATTAGTGAAGATTAATAAGGGTTCATTAGCATCATACAAATGGGACTTGGACATACCACAATACCCTATACAAGCTCACTCAACGATTATATGCAAGAGGACATATCGAGGTATCAAGTGGTTCCCTCATCAAGGGACGACAGTAGGACGTCTTATCATAAAGGCCTAATACCCACTCCCGTACGTGGAGGATTACAAAGGACGGACAGGGCTGTCACCACCTGCCGCCTACCTCTACTAATCCGTGGGCAGCGGTACCCTCAACAGTATTCCATATCCCAAACACCATGCTTGCAATATGTAATACAACTCTATCTATCACGTTAATAAATAGAGCAACCAGGAGGCACATTGAGCCAATGTCATAGCATACATTCACTTGAATAAGGTGTAAGACATAAGTAGTATATACTAAGTGGATAAGGTATAACTGAGGCATACAACATAAGTATGAAGGTATTTCCATTAAGCTTAGAGTACTACAAGTAAGTAAGAGAATACAAGAACTGAACTCTAGAACTCACCAAGACTCCTCCGGAAGCCCTTCAGAAGATCTAACACTATGACTATCACTACTAAGACTAAGACTAAACTTGTAGCAAGGAGAGCTCTTCTTCTGGTGTGTGTTGAGTACGGTGCCCTTTGCAGGTATTTATAGCATCACATAGGCGGTTGGAGCCAGCCAGAGGCGGTTGTGGCAGTTTGGAGGTGGGCCTAGGTCGGCCGATGTGCCCAGGTCGGCCGACCCTTGGATGCACCGTCTTCAGCGTTGCATGGCTCAGATGGACTCCTGATGGCGGTTTACAGGTACTGGTCAAGGGGGAAGCGAAACTGCTGCGGGCCCAAGTCGGCCGACGTAGCCACGTCGGCCGACCTGGTCTCGCCGCCTTTCGGCCCCACTCTTCTCTGGTAGACTACCATGTGGGTCCTTATGACGGTTCCAGGTGAGTATACTCCGTTTGGGTAAAAATGAGTTGAGGTGTTGGCCCTTCAATCCGTGGGAGTGACACGTGGCTCATCCTCACCCTTGACTTGAACCGACCATGATTCAACGTCCATGATCCTTCCTTTGTGTGCTTCTTGACTTGTGTGGAAAATGGGCTTGATTGGGTTCCAGGCCCGGTCGCCCGACCTAGACTGGTCGGCCGACTTGGGTCTGTGCCCAGTTTTGTCCATCTTTTGCACCGTGGTCCCTGTACTTAAATATATTCTAGATATGCATGGCATAACATTATTTGAATACTAATGTCTAAGTTATGCTTGATCTTTATTAGTTTCCTAAGCCTATTGACGGTCAGATTTTTCGTTGTAAGGACCGTCAACAACTCCCCCAAGCTTAGCCTTTGCTCGTCCCGAGCAAAAGACTAAAACTTTTAGGCTTAGTAGATCAGGAGTTGCTTCCTCATTACTCCTCAAAAGTACCGGTGGTTCAGCAAGATATTCTACCAAGAGTCGAATAAGCTAGTAAAATAACTTCCCTTATTACCTCGGCCTTCTATGGGGCTTGTAGCTTCTCCTTGTTTTGGGCGGTTGATGGTTAGAATGACTTAGACTAAGCACCTCGCCTTCTACCTTGCTTGACAGTTAAACCGGAGGTTTTGAGAGTTTTTCAAAAGAACAGAGTCCCTTAGGTGGTACTCTCAAGTCACTCATGGTGTATTTCCTTACCAATTTCCTCTCTCAACTCTCATGTCACTCATTGAAGTGGAGCTTGTTCTAGGAGAGCTTTATAGCATACTTGTAATGCACATATCGTAAAGTCAAAATCAGGATTCAAAGAGAAACAAGTCATACTCTCAAACCAAGATGTGCAAGTGTATAGGTGGCATGGTAAGAGATAGCTCCTTTTTAAGGTTCCTCTTCTCCTTAAAGAGTTTCTTCTAGAGGCATGGCTTTGATTCGAGAGCCTTCTTGTGCTCTCTCTTTTTTTTTACATACTTGGACCTTCATGTGTCCATTTTTTTTTCAAAAGCCCATGCCTCTTTTTGCAATAAGAATGGAAAAGAGTACCATACTTTATGTAGAGCTTTTATTTGGTGGAACAATGGGTATTATGTTTACTTCCATAGCAGAAGTGTAACATGTATGAGGTGGCGTGTGCGTGATCTTGGCTTTAAAAGCATGAAGTAAATCTCTAAAAATCTCAATGACCTTGACAAGACTCAATGCAAAAGCAAGTAGCTCAAGTAGGGGTTTTAAAACAATATTAGCTTTGGTAGGGAATGTAATCACCATAAGGAACTCTTTATTTTATTTAAAAGAGAAAACTCCGGTTATCAAGTCTAGCGTAGTAAGATCTTAAGGTCACTCAAGTCTTATCATATCATAGCCATCAACAATCTAGACTAGAGCGTGCATATGCTACCCACAGATAGACAAGATAACAGAGAAAATCATCCTCCACCAGCAAACTCAAGGCTTAGGAGAATAGCAGGTTGAAACATAGGTACAAGAGAGAAATAAGAGCAACTATTCATCATGTCCAAAGTAAAGATTTAAGCATAGACTCAAAACATTAAGGGACTAGCATAAACAACTCTCAATTACTAACTTTATTCGAAAGAGAAAATTTTATTTAGCAATACTTACCTGAACTTACCTGATTGGGGGTCCTCCCCCAAACCATTTTGTTGGCACCGATAAACCTGACAGTGCAGGACTCGTGTTTTACGTCGTCGAGCGAAGACGTCTTCGATATAGAATTTCAACTTGACGAAGCAGCATCTGACCCTGGAGATGAGGATACAGATGATTTAACCCGCTATACCTGCTTTACCTTTTTGTGGCAGTCGACAGCTTGTTCCGGTGTTTTCTTTGTCTATGCTTTTGCACCTCGTGTGGACTTCTTGTTGTTCTTTCCATAGTACCGGATGGGGAAATCCTTCTCCCAGAACTTCTCCATGAACTTAATCAGGCTGTCCTTTTCTGGAGGTGTCACCTCCACTTCCTTGACGTTCTGACTGTTCCTCCCATACTTGATTTTGATCATGGAGCATTGCTCCACCTTTGGCCGGAACTCAAACTTCTCCTTCTTACCATTAATATGAAGCTGGATTTCTCCAGCACCCACATTAATGTGAGCGTCTGCTGTGCTCAAGAAGGGTTGCCCAAGGATGAGCGACGAGTCGTTGCTCACGTCCATGTCCAGTACCACGAAGTCGACAGGGACGAAGCAATCCCGGATGCACATCGGAATGTCCTCGGCTATCCCTTCCGGGTAGCGGACTGTGGAATTGGCCAGCTGCAGCCTCATGGGAGTAGGAGACAAGGTAGTATAATTAAGGTGGTCAAATACTACCTTTGGAATTACGCTGACACTTGCCCCTAGGTCACAGAGTGCGTGCTCGAAATGTTGTGTCCCAATTGTACACGTGATGGTGGGACATCCTGGGTCCTTCTTCTTTTCCGGAACCTTGTTCAGGATGGCCGCACTATACCCCTCAGTCAACTTTACGACCTCGGTACTCAGGAGTGGACGTTTGTTGTTGAGGATGTCCTTTAAGTACTTTGCGTAGGTTGGTACCTGCATAGCATCCAGCAATGGCACATGTATATTTAACTTTTGTATAACTTCTAAGAACCTGGCAAATTGCTCGTCCGCCGATGGTTTCTTTTGGCGTTGAGGGAATGGCAAGACGTTGCTGTCGTAGAATTCATGTGGTGTAGTTTGTCCGGCTGGTGCTAGCTCGGCTTTAGGCTCTTCTTCCACTGTGGGAATCTCCTTTCTTGGCGCTGCTGTTTTTCCTGCATGGTTAGATGGAACTGGATCCCAAGTAGCCTTACCGCTCCTCGTGGACACAGCCTTAACATTTTCAAAAGACGAATCCAGTTGCCCGGGAATTCTTCCCTTATCACCAGACGGAACAACGGCAGCTAGCTGAGCTAATTAGGTTTCTAGCATTTTGTTAAAGCTTAGCTGGCTCTGGAAGGTAGAGGACAAACTTTCTATTTTAGAATTTATGCCCTCCAGAGCTTTATCATTAGCAGCAAGCCTCTTAGAGATAGAATCATTAATCTTGGCCTGACCAAGGACAAGATCTTTAAGGGTAGGTTGGTTAGAAAAAGAGTTATTATTGTTACCTCCCTGGTAGAATGGGCGTTGCTGGTTCCAGTTCCCTTGAGCACGGTACCCGTTATTGCCGTTCACGA
Organism: Alloteropsis semialata; assembly: GCA_004135705.1. Lineage (NCBI taxonomy): Eukaryota > Viridiplantae > Streptophyta > Magnoliopsida > Poales > Poaceae > Alloteropsis > Alloteropsis semialata. The sequence goes on from CM014277.1 coordinate 34,843,542, forward strand.
ACTGTACCTCCTCTTGTGTCTCGGGGTAGTTGTTCCCCGAGTGGCCAGTTTCTCCACAGACTTCACACGTCATGTGTGAGTCCAGTGGCCCTTTGTTCTTGGCGCCTCCATCCTTGGTGCGGTCATCAAGGTGCTTCATGATCAGATCCATCTTGGCGGCCATCATGTCCGCTTCCTTCATGGTGTGCATACCGCGTTTACGTCCCTGAAGACGGTCGTCATTCCAAGATTGGTTTGACACCATCTTCTCGATGAGAAGTTTAGCGGCGGCCACGGTCAAGGAGAGGAATGCCCCTCCAGCAGCAGCGTCCATATGTTCACGGGCTGTCTGAGACAGCCCATGGTAAAAGTTCTGAAGTAGGAGCCACTCTTGCATACCATGGTGGGGGCATGCCAGAATGTAGTCCTGGAAGCGATCCCATGCTTCTGGAACCGTTTCCCGGACTCTTGCTTGGAGCTGGAAATTCTTCCCCGAAGGGTATTGGTTTTCCCAATGGGGAAGAACTTCGCCAAGAAGGCGTTGGAGCACTTGGTCCACGTGTTCACCACCTCATGGTTGGAATAGAACCATTGTTTAGCTCTTCCCAATAGTGACAATGGGAATAAACGGAGCCTGATGGCCTCTTGATCCACTCCTCGGATGGTGATGGTGCTGCATACCTCTAGGAAATGCTGCAGGTGAGCACTGGCGTCCTCATTCGCTTTCCCACAAAAGGGGCTAGCCTGCACCATATTGATCAGCGGGGCCTTCAGCTCAAAAGCATGATCCCCCACTTCCACTGCTGGACCCGTAGGGATCTGGGCAGCGGACGGGGCGGAGTAGTCACGGATGGTCCTGTCGGCCATGGCTTCTTCCGGTTGGGGTGCTACGGGAACGGGTTGTTCTCCTTGGTTGGAGGATTCTCCGACGACTGGTTTGGTCTCCGACAAGAACACCTGAGGGATTACGACACGAGAACGTACCCTCCTTCCTATGGTATTCGGGTTCTCAACGTAGTTGGATGGTAGTTGGAAACCAGTCATACACTACCCTGTTTCACATCATAGAGAAACAGAGCAAAAGGGTAAACCTGCTAGATTACTGGCAATTAATTATGTTGCAGCAAATGCATGGATGATCAAATCTCTTTAACCATTGCTTTCCCCGGCAACGGCGCCAGAAATGCTTGTTGGTATTCTTAGCATCACTACTTAGAGTAGTAATGGTACTAGAGATACTCCATCGTAAATCTAGACGTTACAGATATTCTGCAAGCGTGTAGAAGTACGTTGTAGCATTTCACCCGGGAGTATTCCAGAGTATCATTATTTGTTTATCCGCAGGGAAAGCATTTAGTTAAAAGAGAGGTGTCATTCCAATGCAATTACTTACAATAGTAATTATTATACCATAATCTAACCAGGGGTAAATGATATAGAAATGAATGGGTAGTGTGACACACAGAAGTTCATTGCTCATCATTAAAGTAGTCTTAGTTAGTAATAGTACATTAGTGAAGATTAATAAGGGTTCATTAGCATCATACAAATGGGACTTGGACATACCACAATACCCTATACAAGCTCACTCAACGATTATATGCAAGAGGACATATCGAGGTATCCAGTGGTTCCCTCATCAAGGGACGACAGTAGGACGTCTTATCATAAAGGCCTAATACCCACTCCCGTACGTGGAGGATTACAAAGGACGGACAGGGCTGTCACCACCTGCCACCTACCTCTACTAATCCGTGGGGCAGCGGTACCCTCAACAGTATTCCATATCCCAAACACCATGCTTGCAATATGTAATACAACTCTATCTATCACGTTAATAAATAGAGCAACCAGGAGGCACATTGAGCCAATGTCATAGCATACATTCACTTGAATAAGGTGCAAGACATAAGTAGTATATACTAAGTGGATAAGGTATAACTGAGGCATACAACATAAGTATGAAGGTATTTCCATTAAGTTTCAGAGTACTACAAGTAAGTAAGAGAATACAAGAACTGAACTCTAGAACTCACCAAGACTTCTCCGGAAGCCCTTCAGAAGATCTAACACTATGACTATCACTACTAAGACTAAGACTAAACTTGTAGCAAGGAGAGCTCTTCTTCTGGTGTGTGTTGAGTACGGTGCCCTTTGCAGGTATTTATAGCATCACATAGGCGGTTGGAGCCGGCCAGAGGCGGTTGTGGCAGTTTGGAAGTGGGCCTAGGTCGGCCGATGTGCCCAAGTCGGCCGACCCTTGGATGCACCGTCTTCAGCGTTGCACGGCTCAGATGGACTCCTGATGGCGGTTTACAGGTACTGGTCAAGGGAAGCGAAACTACCGCGGGCCCAAGTCGGCCGACCTAGCCAGGTCGGCCGACCTGGTCTCGCCGCCTTTCGGCCCCACTCTTCTCTGGTAGACTACCATGTGGGTCCTTATGACGGTTCCAGGTGGGTATACTCCGTTTGGGTGCAAATGAGTTTAGGTGTGGGCCCTTCAATCCATAGGAGTGACACGTGGCTCATCCTCACCCTTGACTTGAACCAACCATGATTCAACGTCCATGATCCTTCCTTTGTGTGCTTCTTGACCTGTGTGAAAAATGGGCTTGATTGGGTTCCAGACCCGGTCGCCCGACCTAGACAGGTCGGCCGACCTGGGTCTGTGCCCAGTTTTGTCCATCTTTTGCACCGTGGTCCCTGTACTCAAATATATTCTAGATATGCATGGTATAACATTATTTGAATACTAATGTCTAAGTTATGCTTGATCTTTATTAGTTTCCTGAGCCTATTGACGGTCGGATTTTTCATTGTAAGGACCGTCAACAGCTGCGTGCTGATCTGGACGCTGCATATCAGAAAATGAACCTGTACCAGAGCGCGACGACATTATAGAGAAGAATCGGGCACTCAAGCAAAATGCTTGCAGGTATGTTGCCGACTTCCTCAAGGTTATATTAGCATCAATCATAAGATATAATTATATGATTGTATATGCAAAAAAAGAAAAATGATGGAAGCCCTTGAAATGAAAGCCATTGATTGGAAGAACGGCTTCTATCATGAGCAGGAGAGCGAACCAGGCCGTCCAGCGCGACCAGGCGTGTATGGCTGATCTGGCCAAAGAGACTAAGAAGGTCCACGATGCGGATGTCTAGCTTGTTCAAGCGATGCAAAAGCTCTGGGATCAGGAAGAAGAACTTACTGCCCTTAGAGCGGAGCTTGGTGGCCTGAAAGAAGCTGCAGTGCCGCTCATGGATCTTGTTGCTTGTATTCCTGCAATTGGGCCTTCTCCTCCCTTAGCCGATCGTCTCCGAGAAGCTCCTGGGCAGGTGCATGTGTATTGCCAAAGGATAGCCCAGTCTTGCACTAGGCAAGTACTCGGCATTGTCCGATCCTGGTGGCCTACTGTCGGATGTTTGGACCCGGCAGTCCACACAGGGTAGCCTACGTGGTTGATTTGTTGAGGGACAGATCGAGGATCAGAAGCGATGGTAACACAAGACGCAAGGATTGAACAGGTTCGGGCCGTCGAGATGACGTAATACCCTACGTCCTGTGTTGGGGGCGATTGTATTGCTGTGTATGAAGTTCCTTGAAGGATCTCCGTAGTTGGGTTCTGTCCTAGGTTGAATGAATGCGTGGGTTGTAGATCGTGTTCTGGAGGGGGTCTCAAGGCGCCTTATATAGTCCGGCTGCCTTGAGTTACAAGTCGGCTAGAGATCGTAACCTACCCGAAATACAAGGATTCGATCCTATAACGATTACAGATATCTTTCCCTATAATTCCGGCTAGTTTATCTTGATCTCCGAGCTTCTTGCGGGATACGCCGTCTTCTTCCTTGCCGCGCGCCGTCGCGCCCATCCGGTTCGCCCGACTGGTGGGCCTCCCGACTGGTGGGCCACCCAGTCCGACAAACCGATCCAGTTGCACTCGGATTGGCCGCCCCTTGCTGGTTGGGCCAATCCGCCTTCTGGGTACCCCTGGGGGTCTACCCCCGACAAGCCCCCGAGTAGTACGTGGTTGAGAGACAAGTCGGCGAGGTCGTGCTGTCTGATGAGCGTCGAGCCCGCTGCAGTTGGAAGCGAAACCGCGTGATACTGGAGAGAAAAGAGCTGTTTTCCAACGGATGCGCCGAGAGGTGCGTCCGTTGGCCGTAGCCCCCGAGCCTTGAAGCGATTCCGAAGGAATCGGTCCAAGGGTTAGTAGCCTTCTTCTGAGGTCGTCAGACAATCAACGGATGCGCCGCGAGGTGCGTCCGTTGGCCGTAGCCCCGAGCCTTGAAGCGATTCCGTAGGAATCGGTCCAAGGGTTAGTCAAGGAGCATCTAGCTAGATCATCCGACGTTAATTTCGGCGTCCAGCCCCCGAGCTGAGGGCCAGCGGAGTCCTGCGAGACACGCCGAGTGGTCGTCCCGGCGCCAGCCCCCGAGCGTGAGGGCTGAGCACGCCGAGTGGTCGTCCCGGCGCCAGCCTGATGAGGGACCAAATGAGGGAAGTACTAGCATGGTTCCAAATGCTAAAGTTTCCTGATGGGTATGCAGCGAATCTGAGGAGGGGAGTGAACTTATCTACTCTGCGAATCAATAGGCTCGAGTCATGACTACCACATATGGCTTGAGCGCCTTCTTCCGGTTATGGTTCGAGGCTATGTCCCTGAGCATATTTGGCTTGTGCTGGCAGAGTTGAGCAATTTCTTCTGCCAGCTTTGTGCTAAGGAGGTATCTCGGTCCGTGATTGCAGACATGGAAAAAATGGCTCATGTGTTGCTCTGTAAGTTGGAGAAAATCTTTCCACCTGGCTTCTTCAATCTGATGGAGCATATGATTTTGCACCTCCCGTATGAGGCACGAATGGGGGGTCCTGTGCAGAACCGTTGATGCTATTCTATTGAGAGATGTCAAAAAGTTCTTCGAACTAAATGTAAAAATAAAAGCAAAATTGAAGCTTCCATTGCCAAGGCATACATTCTGGAGGAGGTGTCAAACTTCACAACAAAATATTATTCTGACAACCTTCCTAGCGTGCATAATCCACCCTCTCGTTACAATGCCGGCGAAGAAGAATCGAACCTCAGTATTTTTCGGAGGCAACTCGGAAAGGCAAGTGATGCGACCACCAAGACCTTGAATATTGAAGAGTGGCGCAATATCATGCTATATGTCTTGAAAAACCTTGACGAAGTGGAGCCGTACATACAGTAAGTTCTCAACGAACTTGTTCTCGAATATTCACTCTTCTGCCTCCAACCCTCCT
>CM014277.1:34849782-34874959 GCA_004135705.1 Alloteropsis semialata
GGCACATTGAGCCAATGTCATAGCATACATTCACTTGAATAAGGTGTAAGACATAAGTAGTATATACTAAGTGGATAAGGTATAACTGAGGCATACAACATAAGTATGAAGGTATTTCCATTAAGCTTAGAGTACTACAAGTAAGTAAGAGAATACAAGAACTGAACTCTAGAACTCACCAAGACTCCTCCGGAAGCCCTTCAGAAGATCTAACACTATGACTATCACTACTAAGACTAAGACTAAGCTTGTAGCAAGGAGAGCTCTTCTTCTGGTGTGTGTTGAGTACGGTGCCCTTTGCAGGTATTTATAGCATCACATAGGCGGTTGGAGCCGGCCAGAGACGGTTGTGGCAGTTTGGAGGTGGGCCTAGGTCGGCCGATGTGCCCAGGTCAGTCGACCCTTGGATGCACCGTCTTCAGCGTTGCATGGCTCAGATGGACTCCTGATGGCGGTTTACAGGTACTGGTCAAGGGGGAAGCGAAACTGCTGCGGGCCCAAGTCGGCCGACCTAGCCACGTCGGCCGACCTGGTCTCGCCGCCTTTCGGCCCTGCTCTTCTCTGGTAGACTACCATGTGGGTCCTTATGACGGTTCCAGGTGAGTATACTCCGTTTGGGTAAAAATGAGTTGAGGTGTTGGCCCTTCAATCCGTGGGAGTGACACGTGGCTCATCCTCACCCTTGACTTGAACCGACCATGATTCAACGTCCATGATCCTTCCTTTGTGTGCTTCTTGACTTGTGTGGAAAATGGGCTTGATTGGGTTCCAGGCCCGGTCGCCCGACCTAGACTGGTCGGCCGACCTGGGTCTGTGCCCAGTTTTGTCCATCTTTTGCACCGTGGTCCCTGTACTTAAATATATTCTAGATATGCATGGTATAACATTATTTGAATACTATTGTCTAAGTTATGCTTGATCTTTATTAGTTTCCTGAGCCTATTGATGGTCAGATTTTTCGTTGTAAGGACCGTCAACAACTCCCCCAAGCTTAGCCTTTGCTCGTCCCGAGCAAAAGACTAAAACTTTTAGGCTTAGTAGATCAGGAGTTGATTCCTCATTACTCCTCAAAAGTACCAGTGGTTCAGCAAGATATTCTACCAAGAGTCGAATAAGCTAGTAAAATAACTTCTCTTATTACCTCGGCCTTCTATGGGGCTTGTAGCTTCTCCTTGTTTTGGGCGGTTGATGGTTAGAATGACTTAGACTAAGCACCTCGCCTTCTACCTTGCTTGACAGTTAAACCGGAGGTTTTGAGAGTTTTTCAAAAGAACAGAGTCCCTTAGGTGGTACTCTCAAGTCACTCATGGTGTATTTCCTTACCAATTTCCTCTCTCAACTCTCATGTCACTCATTGAAGTGGAGCTTGTGCTAGGAGAGCTTTATAGCATACTTGTAATGCACATATCGTAAAGTCAAAATCAGGATTCAAAGAGAAACAAGTCATACTCTCAAACCAAGATGTGCAAGTGTATAGGTGGCATGGTAAGAGATAGCTCCTTTTTAAGGTTCCTCTTCTCCTTAAAGAGTTTCTTCTAGAGGCTTGGCTTTGATTCGAGAGCCTTCTTGTGCTCTCTCTCTTTTTTTTTACATACTTGGACCTTCATGTGTCCATATTTTTTTTCAAAAGCCCATGCCTCTTTTTGCAATAAGAATGGAAAAGAGTACCATACTTTATGTAGAGCTTTTATTTGGTGGAACAATGGGTATTATGTTTACTTCCATAGCAGAAGTGTAACATGTATGAGGTGGCGTGTGCGTGATCTTGGCTTTAAAAGCATGAAGTAAATCTCTAAAAATCTCAATGACCTGGACAAGACTCAATGCAAAAGCAAGTAGCTCAAGTAGGGGTTTTAAAACAATATTAGCTTTGGTAGGGAATGTAATCACCATAAGGAACTCTTTATTTTATTTAAAAGAGAAAACTCCGGTTATCAAGTCTAGCGTAGTAAGATCTTAAGGTCACTCAAGTCTTATCATATCATAGCCATCAACAATCTAGACTAGAGCGTGCATATGCTACCCACAGATAGACAAGATAACAGAGAAAATCATCCTCCACCAGCAAACTCAAGGCTTAGGAGAATAGCAGGTTGAAACATAGGTACAAGAGAGAAATAAGAGCAACTATTCATCATGTCCAAAGTAAAGATTTAAGCATAGACTCAAAACATTAAGGGACTAGCATAAACAACTCTCAATTACTAACTTTATTCGAAAGAGAAAATTTTATTTAGCAATACTTACCTGAACTTACCTGATTGGGGGTCCTCCCCCAAACCATTTTGTTGGCACCGATAAACCTGTCAGTGCAGGACTCGTGTTTTACGTCGTCGAGCGAAGACTTCTCCGATATAGAATTTCAACTTGACGAAGCAGCATCTAACCCTGGAGATGAGGATACAGATGATTTAACCCGCTATACCTGCTTTACCTTTTTGTGGCAGTCGACAGCTTGTTCCGGTGTTTTCTTTGTCTATGCTTTTGCACCTCGTGTGGATTTCTTGTTGTTCTTTGCATAGTACCGGATGGGGAAATCCTTCTCCCAGAACTTCTCCATGAACTTAATCAGGCTGTCCTTTTCTGGAGGTGTCACCTCCACTTCCTTGACGTTCTGACTGTTCCTCCCATACTTGATTTTGATCATGGAGCATTGCTCCACCTTTGGCCGGAACTCAAACTTCTCCTTCTTACCATTAATATGAAGCTGGATTTCTCCAGCACCCACATTATTGTGAGCGTCTGCTGTGCTCAAGAAGGGTTGCCCAAGGATGAGCGACGAGTCGTTGCTCACGTCCATGTCCAGTACCACGAAGTCGACAGGGACGAAGCAATCCCGGATGCACACCGGAATGTCCTCGGCTATCCCTTCCGGGTAGCGGACCGTGGAATTGGCCAGCTGCAGCCTCATGGGAGTAGGAGACAAGGTAGTATAATTAAGGTGGTCAAATACTACCTTTGGCATTACACTGACACTTGCCCCTAGGTCACAGAGTGCGTGCTCGAAATGTTGTGTCCCAATTGTACACGTGATGGTGGGACATCCTGGGTCCTTCTTCTTTTCCGAAACCTTGTTCAGGATGGCCGCACTATACCCCTCAGTCAACTTTACGACCTCGGTACTCAGGAGTGGACGTTTGTTGTTGAGGATGTCCTTTAAGTACTTTGCGTAGGTTGGTACCTGCATAGCATCCAGCAATGGCACATGTATATTTAACTTTTGTATAACTTCTAAGAACCTGGCAAATTGCTCGTCCGCCGATGGTTTCTTTTGGCGTTGAGGGAATGGCAAGACGTTGCTGTCGTAGAATTCATGTGGTGTAGTTTGTCCGGCTGGTGCTAGCTCGGCTTTAGGCTCTTCTTCCACTGTGGGAATCTCCTTTCTTGGCGCTGCTGTTTTTCCTGCATGGTTAGATGGAACTGGATCCCAAGTAGCCTTACCGCTCCTCGTGGACACAGCCTTAACATTTTCAAAAGACGAATCCAGTTGCCCGGGAATTCTTCCCTTATCACCAGACGGAACAACGGCAGCTAGCTGAGCTAATTAGGTTTCTAGCATTTTGTTAAAGCTCAGCTGGCTCTGGAAGGTAGAGGACAAACTTTCTATTTTAGAATTTATGCCCTCCAGAGCTTTATCATTAGCAGCAAGCCTCTTAGAGATAGATTCATTAATCTTGGCCTGACCAAGGACAAGATCTTTAAGGGTAGGTTGGTTAGAAAAAGAGTTGTTATTGTTACCTCCCTGGTAGAATGGGCGTTGCTGGTTCCAGTTCCCTTGAGGACGGTACCCGTTATTGCCGTTCACGAACTGTACCTCCTCTTGTGTCTCGGGGTAGTTGTTCCCCGAGTGGCCAGTTTCTCCACAGACTTCACACGTCATGTGTGAGTCCAGTGGCCCTTCGTTCTTGGCGCCTCCATCCTTGGTGCGGTCATCAAGGTGCTTCATGATCAGATCCATCTTGGCGGCCATCATGTCCACTTCCTTCACGGTGTGCATACCGCGTTTACGTCCCTGAAGACGGTCGTCATTCCAAGATTGGTTTGACACCATCTTCTCGATGAGAAGTTTAGCGGTGGCCACAGTCAAGGAGAGGAATGCCCCTCCAGCAGCAGCGTCCATATGTTCACGGGCTGTCTGAGACAGCCCACGGTAAAAGTTCTGAAGTAGGAGCCACTCTTGCATACCATGGTGGGGGCATGCCAGAATGTAGTCCTGGAAGCGATCCCATGCTTTCGGAACCGTTTCCCCGGACTCTTGCTAGAAGCTGGAAATTCTCCCCCGAAGGGCATTGGTTTTCCCAATGGGGAAGAACTTCGCCAAGAAGGCGTTGGAGCACTTGGTCCACATGTTCACCACCTCTTGGTTGGAATAGAACCATTGTTTAGTTCTTTCCAATAGTGACAACGGGAATAAACGGAGCCCGATGGCCTCTTGATCCACTCCTCGGATGGTAATGGTGCTGCATACCTCTAGGAAATGCTGCAGGTGAGCACTGGCGTCCTCATTCGCTTTCCCACAAAAGGGGCTAGCCTGCACCATATTGATCAGCGGGGCCTTCAGCTCAAAAGCATGATCCCCCACTTCCACTGCTGGACCCGTAGGGATCTGGGCAGCGGACGGGGCGGAGTAGTCACGGATGGTCCTGTCGGCCATGGCTTCTTCCGGTTGGGGTGCTACGGGAACGGGTTGTTCTCCTTGGTTGGAGGATTCTCCGACGACTGGTTTGGTCTCCGACAAGAACACCTGAGGGATTACGACACGAGAACGTACCCTCCTTCCTATGGTATTCGGGTTCTCGACGTAGTTGGATGGTAGTTGGAAACCAGTCATACACTACCCTGTTTCACATCATAGAGAAACAAAGCAAAAGGGTAAACCTGCTAGATTACAGGCAATTAATTATGTTGCAGCAAATGCATGGATGATCAAATCTCTTTAACCATTGCTTTCCCCGGCAACGGCGCCAGAAATGCTTGTTGGTATTCTTAGCATCACTACTTAGAGTAGTAATGGTACTAGAGATACTCCATCGTAAATCTAGACGTTACAGATATTCTGCAAGCGCACAGAAGTACGTTGTAGCATTTCACCCGGGAGTATTCCAGAGTATCATTATTTGTTTATCCGCAGGGAAAGCATTTAGTTAAAAGAGAGGTGTCATTCCAATGCAATTACTTACAACAGTAATTATTATACCATAATCTAACCAGGGGTAAATGATATAGAAATGAATGGGTAGTGTGACACACAGAAGTTCATTGCTCATCATTAAAGTAGTCTTAGTTAGTAATAGTACATTAGTGAAGATTAATAAGGGTTCATTAGCATCATACAAATGGGACTTGGACATACCACAATACCCTATACAAGCTCACTCAACGATTATATGCAAGAGGACATATCGAGGTATCCAGTGGTTCCCTCATCAAGGGACGACAGTAGGACGTCTTATCATAAAGGCCTAATACCCACTCCCGTACGTGGAGGATTACAAAGGATGGACAGGGCTGTCACCACCTGCCGCCTACCTCTACTAATCCGTGGGGCAGCGGTACCCTCAACAGTATTCCATATCCCAAACACCATGCTTGCAATATGTAATACAACTCTATCTATCACGTTAATAAATAGAGCAACCAGGAGGCACATTGAGCCAATGTCATAGCATACATTCACTTGAATAAGGTGTAAGACATAAGTAGTATATACTAAGTGGATAAGGTATAACTGAGGCATACAACATAAGTATGAAGGTATTTCCATTAAGCTTAGAGTACTACAAGTAAGTAAGAGAATACAAGAACTGAACTCTAGAACTCACCAAGACTCCTCCGGAAGCCCTTCAGAAGATCTAACACTATGACTATCACTACTAAGACTAAGACTAAACTTGTAGCAAGGAGAGCTCTTCTTCTGGTGTGTGTTGAGTACGGTGCCCTTTGCAGGTATTTATAGCATCACATAGGCGGTTGGAGCCGGCCAGAGGCGGTTGTGGCAGTTTGGAAGTGGGCCTAGGTCGGCCGATGTGCCCAAGTTGGCCTGACCCTTGGATGCACCGTCTTCAGCGTTGCACGGCTCAGATGGACTCCTGATGGCGGTTTACAGGTACTGGTCATAGGGGGAAGCAAAACTACCGCGGGCCCAAGTCGGCCGACCTGGTCTCGCCGCCTTTCGGCCCCACTCTTCTCTGGTAGACTACCATGTGGGTCCTTATGACGGTTCCAGGTGGGTATACTCCGTTTGGGTGCAAATGAGTTGAGGTGTGGGCCCTTCAATCCATGGGAGTGACACGTGGCTCATCCTCACCCTTGACTTGAACTGACCATGATTCAACGTCCATGATCCTTCCTTTGTGTGCTTCTTGACCTGTGTGAAAAATGGGCTTGATTGGGTTCCAGGCCCGGTCGCCCGACCTAGACAGGTCGGCCGACCTGGGTCTGTGCCCAGTTTCGTCCATCTTTTGCACCATGGTCCCTGTACTCAAATATATTCTAGATATGCATGGTATAACATTATTTGAATACTAATGTCTAAGTTATGCTTGATCTTTATTAGTTTCCTGAGCCTATTGACGGTCAGATTTTTCATTGTAAGGACCGTCAATAGCTGCGTGCTGATCTGGACGCTGCATATCAGAAAATGAACCTGTACCAGAGCGCGACGACATTATAGAGAAGAATCGGGCACTCAAGCAAATGCTTGCAGGTATGTTGCCGACTTCCTCAAGGTTATATTAGCATCAATCATAAGATATAATTATATGATTGTATATGCAAAAAAAGAAAAATGATGGAAGCCCTTGAAATGAAAGCCATTGATTGGAAGAATGGCTTCTATCGTGAGCAGGAGAGCGAACCAGGCCGTCCAGCGCGACCAGGCGTGTATGGCTGATCTGGCCAAAGAGACTAAGAAGGTCCACGATGCGGATGTCTAGCTTGTTCAAGCGATGCAAAAGCTCTGGGATCAGGAAGAAGAACTTACTGCCCTTATAGCGGAGCTTGGTGGCCTGAAAGAAGCTGCAGTGCCACTCATGGATCTTGTTGCTTGTATTCCTGCAATTGGGCCTTCTCCTCCCTTAGCCGATCGTCTCCGAGAAGCTCCTAGGCAGGTGCATGTGTATTGCCAAAGGATAGCCCAGTCTTGCACTAGGCAAGTACTCGGCATTGTCCGATCCTGGTGGCCTGCCAATTGATGTAAATACGTATGTCGTGCTGATAATGGTACTTTGATCAATTTGTGTGGCGCCCGACCTCTCTATGTATGAACAATGAGTTGATGGCTTAATGTATCTTATGAATTTAGCCTTTTATAAGTTTGTGTGAAACAACCCGGCATGATTCACAAGCGTTGTATATGCATAGCTCAAAACTATGACATAAACGAAAAGATATCCAAATTCCAAGCTTGAAGACAGTGGAATATAGACACTTTATTTATTCGTGGCATATAGCAAACATCAGTACATTGAGAGGACTGACTTTATTGACACTTTAAAGACTTCTAAACTTTATGAATAAAAACACCTCAAGTGCTTGATATTCCAAACATTGGGTACCTCTGTTCCATCTTCCCGTTGTAGCTGATAAGTACCCGGGCCAATTACCCTTGATACTATAAACGGGCCTTCCCAAGGGAGATAGCTTGTGCTGATCTTTTGAACTCTAAATTCTTGGAGGACCAAGTTGCCGATGTTGACTGAGATTGGACATTCTGATCGTGGTATCTCCTTAGATCTTGAAGATATTTCATTGTTCTGATCATTGCCTGCGAGTCTTGCTTCTTCCACCATGTCGACGTTTTCTGCCCTGCTCTGCTCTGCTACCTCCTCCTAGTAGTTTTCAATTCTTGGAGCCTTGTACTCGATGTCCACCGAGAGTACTGCTTCAGAGCCGAAGACTAGGAAGAAGGGCGATTGCCCCATTGATCGACTTGGTTGGGTTCGTAGCCCCCAGACCACAGCTGGGAGTTCTTGCACCCACTTGCCGTCATACTTCTTGAGTGGATCATATAATCGAGCCTTCAAACCTTGTAAGATTAACCCGTTAGCTCGCTCAACTTGTCCATTGGCTCGAGGGTGCGCCACTTATGCGTAATGGACTTCAATTCCTAGGTTGTTGCAGAAATGAAAGAACTCGTCCCCAGTGAATTGGGAACCAAGGTCAGTGATAAAGCGACTCGGGACACCGAAGCAATGAGCAATGTCTTGGATGAACTCGACTGCCTTTGGTGCCATTGCTTTGGCCACTGGCTTCATTTTAATCCACTTTCTGAACTTGTCAATTGCCATGAAGCGATATTCGAATCCTCCTAGCGCTTTCTTGAGTGGTCCAACCATGTCCAGCCCCCAACATGCGAAACGCCAAGAGGATGGTATGGTATTAAGGACCGTTGTAGGAACGTGATCTTGTCGGGCAAAGAACTGGCAGCCCTGACAAGTCCTCACGATTTCTTCTGCGTCTGCCGTGGTAGACGGCCAATAGTAGCCGAAGCAGAAGGCCTTGCCAACGATCGTGTGGTAGGCGGCATGATTGCCGCAGATTCCTGCATGGATTCCTTCAAGGATCTCCTGTCCGACTTTTGGAGAGACACACTTCATCAAGACACCAGAGGATGCGCCATGTCGGAATAGGGTGGAGCCGACTACTACATAGTTCTTGCTTCGTTGAATGACTTGCTCTGCCTCCGCCTTATCCTCAGGTTCTTTCTGATGCAAAATGTACTCGTTCAAGGGCTTCGTCCACTCAGGTGTAATCACCATGACTTGTTGATGAGGAGGTGTTGTAGTCGACTGTACTTCCTGCCCCTTGATGGATGGTTGTAGCAGCTCTTGGACGAAAAGCCCGCCTGGTACTTGAGCTCGGTGTGAACCAAGCTTGGAAAGTGCATCAGCAGCCATGTTATTGTCCCTTAGGATGTGATGAAACTCAAGCCCATAGAAGTGTTTTTTGAGATTACTGACTTCCATGCAGTATGTATCCAAATTCTCCTTGGTGCAGTCCCAATCTTTGTTAACTTGGTTGATGACCATCGAGGAATCACCGTAGACCACCAGATGCTTGATTCCGAGGGAGGCAGCCAGGCGGAGCCCGTGCAGTAGAGCCTCATACTTAGCCTTATTGTTGGTGGCTTTCCAGAGGATCTGGAGCACATACTTGAGCTGATCTCCTTTTGGGGATATAAAGAGAACTCCTGCACCAGCTCCTTCAAGCTTTATCGACCCGTCGAAGTACATAATCCAATGTTCTAGAGGTTCTTTGAGTGTTGAGTTTTGTATCTTTGTCCATTCAGCAACGAAATCTACCAGAGCTTGAGATTTAATTGCCGCACATGGGATGAAGTCAATGGTGTGGGACCCCAGTTCACTCGCTCATTTAGAAATTCACCCAGTTGCATCTCGGTTGTGGAGGATGTCGCCAATTGGAAAAGATGTGACTACCACAACTTGGTGGGCGTCGAAGTAGTGGTGCAGCTTGCGTGATGTGATAAAGACAACATAAAGCAGCTTCTCGACCTGGGGGTAGCATACTTTGGACTCTGTGAGTACCTCGTTGATGAAATAAACATGCCTCTGTACTTTAAATACATGGTCGGTTCCTCCCGTTCAGCTACAATTGCGGTGCTCACCACATAGGTTGTGGCCGTAATGTAGAGGAGCAGTGGTTCCTTATCAGCTGGTGCAGTAAGTACTGGTGTTGTCTGGAGGAATTTCTTGAGATCTTCAAACGCTTCATCGGCTTCTGCAGTCCAAACAAACTTGTTCTGCTTCTTGAGGAGTTTGAAGAAAGGTAATTCTCTGTCACCGAGTCTTGAGATGAATCTGTTGAGGGCCGCCATGGACCCTATCAGCTTCTGGACATCCTTGAGGGTCTTGGGAGACTTCATAGAAGTGATGGCGGTTATTTTCTCCGGATTGGCCTCTATTCCACTGTGGCTGACAATGAAGCCCAGCAGTTTTCTTGCGGGCACACCAAACACACACTTGGTTGAATTGAGCTTCCATTGGCATTCACTGCGATTTGTAAAAGTCTCGGACAAGTCGGCAATCAAACTGTCTAGGTTCTTTCTCTTCACCATGACGTCATGAAGGTAGGCTTCAACATTGCGTCCAATCTGAGCTTTTAAACAACTCTGAATTGTGCGCTGATACGTTGCCCCTGCATTTTTTAGCCCGAAGGACATTGTAGTATAGCAGTAGGTGCCAATCGGAGTGATGAACATTGTCTTGATCTGATCGTCTTTATGCAGGCTTATTTGATAATAGCCTAGGTAGCAATCGAGAAAGCAGAGTAGTGAGCAACTGGCCATTGAATCCACCACTTGATCATTGGGAGGTAGCCCAAAAGGATCCTTTGGGCAATGCTTGTTCAAATCGGTGTAGTCGACACACATCCTCCACTCGTTGTTGTTCTTCTTTCGCACCAGGACAGGGTTAGCAAGCCAGGCGGGGTGGAACACCTCCTTTATGAACCCGGTTGCTAATCCGGCATGTTAGAGGGCTTCCATGCGAAGATGTCATGGTTGTCCCGTAAGAAGCTGGTGAGCGCGCTTTCCTATTTGGCGGATAGGTCGGTGCCGATCATCGCTGTCTTGGAAGAGTCGCCCGTCCCTAGGTCGATCACCTTGATTGGAACTTCCTAGGAGGGCTTCATGGTAGACATGACTGGCTTTTTTATTGGGATTTCCAATTCTGCCTCACCGAGGTATTTCGCCATGGCTGCTACGACTGCGGCCTAGCTCGGTTGCTGCAGATTTGCAGTAATCGTGTCTTCCTCGTTGTCGCAATCGTAAGACGTCTTCAAGTTACCCTTAGGGATAGGATCCCTTTAGGGATTGGCATCTTCAGGATGAGGTAAATGTAGTGTGGTATTGCCATGAATTTCGCCAGAGCAGGTCTTCCCAGGATAGCATGGTATGATGACTCAAAATTGACGACCTCGAAGGTGATGTACTCGGTCCTATAGTTAGACTCAGTACCAAATGTAACTGAAAGTGATGCCTGGCCAAGGTGTACAGCAGCGTTGCCTAGGACGATGCCATAGAAGGGTGAGTCAATAGGCTTGAGGATGTTTGAGGTATCCAAGCCCATCTTCTTGAGTGTCTTGGTGAAAAGGATGTTGAATCTGCTTCCGCCATCGATCAGTGTACTTGTGAGCCGAGGACGTGCCACCATTGAGTCTAGCACTAGGGGGTACCTTTCCGTGTTCTTGATGTTGGTCCACTGGTCGAAGCGGGAGAAGCTTATCGGGACCTCTGACCACTTTAGGAAGCTAGGAATAGCCGGTTCGATAGACATGGTCTCGCGCATAGTTAGCTTTTGCTTGCGCTTTGAATCTGTCTGAGCTAACAATTAGCATGAATCCAATTGCGCCCAAGGAGTAAACAGTAAGACCCCTTGCTATTGATGACGAAAAAGGTAGTGGACAACGTTTTGTTCCCAATCGTCAATTCAACATTTAATGCCTCCTAAACCGGCGATGGATTTCCCCCAAAATCTTTGAGCATAATATCGGTCTTGATTAAATCGTCAGGACCTTTTCCAAGTTTCCGATATGTGGTGCATGGCATTAAATTCACTGCAACCCCTCCATCAACAAGTATCTTCGTCATCGGCTTCCCATCAACATATCCTTTGACATATAATGGTCTTAGGTGCCGATACTTTTTATCTACAGGCTATTCAAAAATAGCTTGCTAAGGTTGCAAAATTAATTGTGCCATAGCTTCCTCCAGTTCATAGGCGTCATCATCGGTAGAATTTATATTATATTCAGCAATGAGTACAAATACCATATTCATGGATGCCGATGGATCTTCATCATCATGTTTGGGCTTAGCTCTCCAGATCTTGGCTTGATCATGTTCTTGATGTTTTTCTCTGAGTTGTTCCCTAAATCGGAGACACTAGACCCTCCTTTTCTGTGTTTTAGTCAAACCATCTGGACACCATTGTGGATTAACCTTTGGATGTAGTCCTTGTTTGACCTCTTACTGATCGTCAGGCTTTTGTACATCTTCCTTCTTCCTATAAACCAGTCGATCATGCACAGAATCTCATTCTTCATTATATTTTTGGTGATCATTATACCTACGGCGATCATCGTCCCATCGGTCATAGCATTGATTCTCATACTCCCACCGATCATGGTATTCACGCCAATCTTCACGCTCACGCCGATACTCTGTCCGATCATCGCGATGCAAAAAATCCAGGCGATCATGAGCAGAATAACATTGCCTCTTAGACTCCCAATAGCTTTCATATTGGTTACTGCATTCTAGACAATCATAAATCTATGGGAGCCTTAACTTCTCATTCCAACAAAATCTAAAGAACGAACATCCCCAGTGTTCTTCATCATCAATTTTGGGCATGGAAGGAGTCCAATCCTTAACTTGCCGATGCATGTATTTATCAATAAGTTGATCTGATGTCACCCTAGGCTTCTCCCTGCGTCGGCAATCTTGCTAATACACCTGATAATTCTGATTTCTCACCTCATCGGCTGATACTTGACATTCAGGGTCAACAGCTCCTGAATTCTTTGCATGGTCCGATGTGAGAACCTTAGCCTTCATTTTCCTATCTTCTCGAGGGGCTCCGATTCCCACCATATTTTGCAAAAACGGATGTCCATCAAGCTTCATCGGCTTCTTTCTAGCTTCAACTTTGATTATTCCCCGTTCAATGGCCGATTCAATTTCATTGTGGAAGACCTTGCAATCATTTGTATGGTGAGAAACTGAATTATGCCATTTGCAATATTTCTTTTTTTTCAACTCTTTGGCTGAAGCAATCGTATGATTGGGAGACAGTCGAATTTTCTTTTCTGCCAGCAATAAATCATATATTTTATAGGCTTTATTAGTGTCAAAACTATATCTCTCTAGCTCAACTTTTACCCATGGGCATGCTATAGAATTCTTATTTTTGGTCCATTCAGCCAAATCGACTTCAGCTTCCTCTCCCTCTTATTCATACTCAATATTAGCAATTTTTCTTTGATAGTTTTCTCTCCGATAGTCACTAGTGCATCCTTCATGTTGAGAGAGCTTCTGAATCATGTGTCCCAAACTTTCAAAATCTTGACTAGTGTATCGGTCTTTGACTTGATATAGCAAACCTTGAAAAGCTAAATCAACCAACCGTCCTTTCTGAAAAGTGCAATGAATAACATCGGCTGCGGACATCTCTGAATCTTTGAATAAACTCATTGACCGATTCTCCATTCCTTTCTCGGAGAGCTGTCAAATCTGACAATCTGGTTTCTTTTATTCCAACAAAGAAATAAGCATTATGAAACTATTTTTCTAGAACGGCCCAATTGTTGATGGAATTAGGTGGCAGTGACACAAACCATGAAAAGGCCGAACCAGAAAGAGACATTGGAAAAAGCTTGTCCTTCAAAGGATCAATTGACGCCACCTCCCCACACTGAATAGTATGCCGACTAACATAATCAATGGTGGTGACATCTCCTTGTCCAGAAAACTTGTGAAAATCTGGAATCCTGAATCAGGCTGGCATTGGTAATGTATCAAACCAGTTCGGATACGGCTTCTGATACAAATAAGACTGCTCCTTAGGTTTTAAACCAAATTGATTCTTTATTACATCAACAATCTTATCTGCCCAATCTTTTTGAGTATAATTTCCTTGATTAATCGGAGCACGAGTCGGTGTCATGACAATTTGATTTTCAGCAGGTCCGACCGGTTGCTCCCGATAATCCATTGTCTTTTGCCTTGGTGGATTTTCAGTATTAAAGAATGAAAGATATACCATTTTTCCATTGACTACTGGGATTTGAATATCATACTGATCTATGCTTTGACTTGGACCAGAATCTCCCTAATCTTTCTCCTCCTCTTCTTCTTCTTCGTCTCCCACCTTGGCTTTCAGCTTCTTGCCTTTAGGAGTTTCATACAACTCAGGATGTGTCTCTAGTGTAGTTGACGAATTCATCTGTGCTATCTTCTTCTTAAGCTCTTTTACTGCAGATGTACTGGCATCAAAGCAAGCTGGTCCTTTCTGGACATCTTTTAATACTGCACCATCTAGCAATTTGGCGATCAACCCCACCACTGTGTTGACCAATATTCCCGATTGGTTGATCATTGCTTGACTCAATCCAGCATCGATGTAATTCTGTAAAATGCCACCCTTAGCACTAGAAATTAGTTCCACTTGATCACGGCATTATGTGTCTTGCTGAATGCATCTAAGCACAAGTTGAATTCTTCAAGTTGTGCCTCTACTAGCTTCTTTTGTTCTTCACTGAGGTCATACATAGTGACTGGATCGATGTCAGCCTTGTCTCCAGGAGGTGCCATCCCAGAAACTTGCTCTTTGTCCCACTAGGCGTGCCAAAATGTGTTGATTCCAAAAAAAAAGTCTGGCATTGACTTTCTAGAAAAACAACACTGTGGCCCGGAAGATTTGCTTCACTTCAGTGCAGGTCCAAAATCTTGAGGTTCATGGCATGCCAGTCAATTTGACCTAAAGTTGACAAGGTAGAGTTTAATCAGTAACTTCAAAGGAACTCATCGGCCAAAGCCCCGATTCGTTCCAGCAATTGGATCAACGTAAAAAGAAGTCCGAAGCAAGCATGAACCATCGGCCTTGAGTCCATTTCGTGATGATATAACATGTATTAAAATAATCCATCGACTATAAAAGCTGAGTCGGAGATAAATTGGATTTAATCATGCTCTTTATTATTACACATATTTCTAAAAGCTTGAATAAACTAAAATCCGTGTACTAACAATCGGATCGGACCTAACCGAGACAACATTGATAGCAAGGCACAGATTTAGCCTATTCACTCTGATAGATCTATGTGCTTTAAAGAACTTGCTTAAATCTAATCTATTTGTGACTTGATAATTAAATCTAAATTAGCTATATAAGTGAGATAAATAACAAATCTATTGCAAAAAGTATGATAGGGTATATAATAAGCAAAATGAATAGATCTTAATCAATTGTTAGCCGATAAGATAAAACAACAAGCCACGGTAAAAGGGTCAGCGATCTAAATGAAGAAGAGCGATACACTTCAATCTAAAGCTTAAACAACTTGATAAATTGGTGAATTATCTAAACGAAGAAGGGCGATGCGCCTCAATCTAAAGCCTAGAATAATTCGATAGGTGTCACACCCGGAGGTCAAGATGATGCTGCCCTGCTTGCTGAAGAACTCGATGAAAAGGTTTGTTGGCACGAGGGCCGAAAGTCTAGTTGTATTGATGGTTGTGTGAACATTCATTACAATGGCACATGGTTTATATTTATACCCTGGAAATCTAACCAATCATTGTCAGATACGACAATATCTATAATTTATTTAAAGCAAACTAACCTAAGCTACCAAAAGAATTACAATTGCCACAAAACTGGGCCCTAGAGAAGCTTTCAGACACGTGTCCTCCATAGCCGTACATGCTGTTGGTATTTCTTAGCATCACCACTTAGAGTAGTGATGGTACTAGAGATACTTCATCATAAATCTAGACGTTACAGATATTCTGCAAGCGCACAGAAGTACGTTGTAGCATTTCACCCGGGAGTATTCCAGAGTATCGTTATTTGTTTATCCACAGGGAAAGCGTTTAGTTAAGAGAGCGATGTCATCCCATGTAATTACTTACAACAGTATTAATATACCATAATCTAAACAGGGGTAAAGAATATAGAAATGAATGGGTAGAGTGACACACAGAAGTTCATTGCTCATCATTATGGTAGTCTTAGTTAGTAATAATACATTAGTGAAGGTCACCAAGGTTTCATAAGCATCATACAAATGTGACTTAGTTATACCACAATACCCTATACAAGCTCATTCAATGATCATATGCAAGAGGACATATCGAGGTAACCAGTGGTTCCCTCATCAAGGGACGACAGTAGGACGTCTTATCATAAAGGCCTAATACCCACTCTCGTACGTGAAGGATTACAAAGGATGGACAGGGCTGTCACCACCTGCCGCCTACCTCTACTAATCCGTGGGGCAGCGGTACCCTCAACAGTATACCGTATCCCAAACACCATGTTTGCAATACAAGATACAACTCTATCTATCACGTTAATAAATAGAGCAACCAAAAGGCACATTGAGCCAATGACATTGCATACATTCACTTGATTAAGGTGTAAGACATAAGTAGCATATACTAAATAGATATAGCAAAGCTGAGGCACATGACATAAGTATGAAGGTATTTCCATTAAGATCAGAGTACAAGAAGTAAGTAAGAGAATACAAGAGATGAACTCTAGAACTTACCAAGACTCCTTCAGAAGCCCTTCAGCAGATCTAACACTATGACTATTACTACTAAGACTAAGACTAAGCTTGTAGCAAAGAGAGCTCTTCTTCTGGTGTGTGTTGAGTACGGTGCCCCCTTGCAGGTATTTATAGCATCACAAGGATGGTTGGAGACGGCCAGAGGCGGTTGAGGCCGGTTGGAGGTGGGCCTAGGTCGGCCGACGTCCAAGGATCGGCCGACCCTTGGATCCACCGTCTTCAACTCTCCATGGCGCAGATGTCTTCTCCATGGCGGTTTACAGCTTCAGGTCAAAGGAGGGCCGAGTCGGGCGCACGGGAGGATCGGCCGACCTGGCCAGGTCGGCTGACATCCCATAAACGCCATTAGGCCCCACCTTCCTCTGGGAGGCTTACATGTGGATCCTAAGGTCGGTTCCAGCTGGGTATCGTCGGTTTGGGTACATTTGTCTCTAGTTGTGGGCCCTTCAATCCATGTGATGGACATGTTGCTCATCCTCCACCCTTGGCTTCCACCGACCATGAATCAACGTTCAAGATCCTTACATTGTGTGCTTCTTGACCTGTGTTGAGTTTGGGCTCGATTGGGATCCAGACCAGGTCGCCCGACCTAGCCAGGTCGGCCGACCTGGGCCTGTGCCCAATTTCATCCATCTTTTGCACCGTAGTCCCTGTACTCAAATATATTCCAGATATGCATGATATACCATTATTTGAATATTAAAGTCTAAGTTGTGCCTTAATCTTTATTGATTTCTGAGCCTATTGACGGTCGGATTTTCTGTTATAAGGACCGTCAACAACTCCCCAAGCTTAACCCTTGCTCGTCCTGAGCAAAGATTAGAACTTTTAGGCTCAGTGGATCAGAAGTTGCTTCCTCATTACTCCTCAAAAGTACCAGTGGTTCAACAAGATATTCTACCAAAAATTGAATAAGCTGGTAAAATAAACTTCCCTCATTACCTTGGCCTTTTATGGGGCTTGTAGCTTCTCCTGGTCTTGGGCGGTTGATGGCTAGAATGACTTAGACTAAGCACCTTGCCTTCTACATAGCTAGACAATCAAACCGGAGGTTTTGGAAGTTTTTTAAGAGAAAGCAGAGTTCCTTAGGTGGTACTTTCAAGTCACTCATGGTGTATTTCCTTGCCAAATTCCTCTCTCAACTCTCATGTCACTCTTTGAAGTGGAGCTTATGCTAGGAGAGCTTTATAGCGCACTTGTAATGCACATATTGTAAAGTCAAAATCAGGATTCGAAGAGAAATAAGTCATACTCTTAAACCAAGATGTGCACGTGTGTGAATAGCATGGTAAATGATAGCTCTTTTTCGCAGGTATCTCTTCCCCTTAAAGAGTTGCTTTTAGAGACATGGCTTTATTTTTGAATCAAGAGCCTCATTTGCTCCTTTTTTTTACATACTTGGACCTTCATGTGTCCAAAATTTTTTTTCATCGGCCCATGTCTCTTTTTGCAATAAGATGAGGGAAACAGCACCTTACATTATGTAGAGCTTTTATTTGGTGGAATGATATGTGTCATGTGTACTTCCAGTGTACGTGATCTTGGCTTTAAAAGCATGAAGTAAATCTCTAAATATCACAAAAACCTTGACAAAACTCAATGCAAAAACAAGCAGCTTATGTAGGGGTTAAAACAGTATAAGCTTTGGTAGGGAATTTAATCACCACAAGGAACTCTCTTCATTTTATTTTCAAAAGAGAAAACTCTGATTATCAAGTCTAACTTAGTAGGATCTTAAGGAAACTCGAGCCTTATCATATCTTAGCTAACAACAACCTAGACTAGAGCTTGCATATGCTACCCACAGATAGACAAGATAACAGAAAAGATCATGTTCAACCAACAAACTCAAAACTTAGGAGAATAACAGGTTGAAACAAAGGGACAAGAGAGAAATAAGAGCAACTATTCATCATATCCGAAATAAAGATTTAAGCATGGACTTTAAACATTAAGGGATTATTATAGATGGCTCTCATTTACTAACTTTATTTGAAAAGAAAAACTTTATTTGAAAGAAAGGAAAAAGAACTTTGTTTGATAGTTCTTACCTGAGCTGAGGGTCCTCCCCCAAGCTAGTTTGTTGACACCGATGAACCTGTCGGCGCAGAACTCGTATTTTACGTCGTCGAGCGAAGACGTCTCCAATATGTGATTTAACTTGATGAAGTAGCATCTGACCCTGGAGATGAGGATACAGATGATTTAACTCGCCATACCTGTTTTACCTTCTTATGGCGGTCGACAGCTTGCTCCGGTGTTTTCTTCGTCTGTGCTTTTGCACCTCGTGCTGACTTCTTGTTGTGCTTTGCGTAATACCGGATGGGGAAATCCTTTTCCCAGAACTTCTCCATAAACTTAATTAGGCTGTCTTTTTCTGGAGGTGTTACCTCCACTTCCTTGACGTTCAGACTGTTTCTCCCATACTTGATCTTGATCATGGAGCATTGCTCCACTTTTGGCCTGAACTCAAACCTCTCCTTCCTTCCGTTAATGTTGAGCTGGATTTCTCTAGCACCCACATTAATGTGAGTGTCTGCTGTGCTCAAGAAAGGTCGCCCAAGGATGAGCGACGAATCGTTGCTCACGTCCATGTCCAGAACCACGAAGTCGACAGGAACGAAGCAATCCCGGATGCGCACCGGAATGTCTTCGGCTATCCCCTCCGGATAGCGAACCGTGGAATCGGCCAACTGCAGTCTCATGGGAGTAGGGGACAAGGTAGTATAATTAAGGCGGTCAAATACTACCTTTGGCATGACGCTAACACTTGCCCCCAGATCACAGAGTGCATGCTCAAAATGCTGTGTCCCAATTGTACACGTGATGGTGGGACATCCTGGGTCCTTCTTCTTCTCCGGAACCTTGTTTAGGATGGCCGCACTGCACTCCTCAGTCAGCTTCACGACCTCGGTACTTGGGAGTGGACGTTTGTTGTTGAGAATGTCCCTCAAGTACTTAGCATAGGTCGGTACCTGCATAGCATCCAGCAATGGTACGTGTATATTTAACTTTTGAATGACTTCTACGAACCTGGCGAACTGCTCATCCGTGGATAGTTTCATCTGACGTTGCGGGAATGGCAGCACGTTGCTGTCGTAGAACTCATGTGGTGCACTTTGTCCAGCTGGTGCCAGCTCGGCTTTAGGCTCTCTCTCCACTTCTGGGGTCTCCTTCCTTGGTGTTGCTGCCTTCCCTGCATGGTTAAGTGGGACTGGATCCCGACGTAATTGGATGGTAGTTGGAAACCAGTCATGCACTACCCTGTTTCACATCATAGAGAAACAGAGCAAAAGGGTAAACCTGCTAGATTACTGGCAATTAATCTTGTTGTATTAAATACATGGATGATCAAATCTCTTTAACCAATGCTTTCCCCGGCAACGGCGCCAGAAATGCTTGTTGGTATTTCTTAGCATCACCACTTAGAGTAGTGATGGTACTAGAGATACTTCATCGTAAATCTAGACGTTACAGATATTCTGCAAGCGCACAGAAGCACGTTGTAGCATTTCACCCGGGAGTATTCCAGAGTATCGTTATTTGTTTATCCGCAAGGAAAGCGTTTAGTTAAGAGAGCGATGTCATCCCATGTAATTACTTACAACAGCATTAATATACCATAATCTAAACAGGGGTAAAAAATATAGAAATGAATGGGTAGAGTGACACACAGAAGTTCATTGCTCATCATTATGGTAGTCTTAGTTAGTAATAATACATTAGTGAAGGTCACCAAGTTTCATAAGCATCATACAAATGTGACTTAGTTATACCACAATACCCTATACAAGCGCATTCAATGATCATATGCAAGAGGACATATCGAGGTATCCAGTGGTTCCCTCATCAAGGGACGACAGTAGGACGTCTTATCATAAAGGCCTAATACCCACTCCCGTACGTGGAGGATTACAAAGGATGGACAGGGCTGTCACCACCTGCCGCCTACCTCTACTAATCCGTGGGGCAGCGGTACCCTCAACAGTATACCGTATCCCAAACACCATATTTGCAATACAAGATACAACTCTATCTATCACGTTAATAAATAGAGCAACCAAAAGGCACATTGAGCCAATGACATTGCATACATTCACTTGATTAAGGTGTAAGACATAAGTAGCATATACTAAATAGATATAGCAAAGCTGAGGCACATGACATAAGTATGAAGGTATTTCCATTAAGATCAGAGTACAAGAAGTAAGTAAGAGAATACAAGAGATGAACTCTAGAACTTACCAAGACTCCTTCAGAAGCCCTTCAGCAGATCTAACACTATGACTATCACTACTAAGACTAAGACTAAGCTTGTAGCAAAGAGAGCTCTTCTTCTGGTGTGTGTTGAGTACGGTGCCCCCTTGCAGGTATTTATAGCATCACAAGGATGGTTGGAGACGGCAAGAGGCGGTTGAGGCCGGTTGGAGGTGGGCCTAGGTCGGCCGACGTCCAAGGATCGGCCGACCCTTGGATCCACCGTCTTCAACTCTCCACGGCGCAGATGTCTTCTCCATGGCGGTTTACAGCTTCAGGTCAAAGGAGGGCCGAGTCGGGCGCACGGGAGGATCGGCCGACCTGCCAGGTCGGCCGATATCCCATAACCGCCATTAGGCCCCACCTTCCTCTGGGAGGCTTACATGTGGATCCTAAGGTCGGTTCCAGCTGGGTATCGTCGGTTTGGGTACATTTGTCTCTGGTTGTGGGCCCTTCAATCCATGTGATGGACATGTTGCTCATCCTCCACCCTTGGCTTCCACCGACCATGAATCAACGTTCAAGATCCTTACATTGTGTGCTTCTTGACCTGTGTTGAGTTTGGGCTCGATTGGGATCCAGACCAGGTCGCCCGACCTAGCCAGGTCGGCCGACCTGGGCCTGTGCCCAATTTCATCCATCTTTTGCACCGTAGTCCCTGTACTCAAATATATTCCAGATATGCATGATATACCATTATTTGAATACTAAAGTCTAAGTTGTGCCTTAATCTTTATTGATTTCTGAGCCTATTGACGGTCGGATTTTCTGTTATAAGGACCGTCAACAACTCCCCCAAGCTTAACCCTTGCTCATCCTGAGCAAAGATTAGAACTTTTAGGCTCAGTGGATCAGAAGTTGCTTCCTCATTACTCCTCAAAAGTACCAGTGGTTCAACAAGATATTCTACCAAAAATTGAATAAGCTGGTAAAATAAACTTCCCTCATTACCTTGGCCTTTTATGGGGCTTGTAGCTTCTCCTGGTCTTGGGCGGTTGATGGCTAGAATGACTTAGACTAAGCACCTTGCCTTCTACATAGCTAGACAATCAAACCGGAGGTTTTGGAAGTTTTTCAAGAGAAAGCAGAGTTCCTTAGGTGGTACTCTCAAGTCACTCATGGTGTATTTCCTTGCCAAATTCCTCTCTCAACTCTCATGTCACTCTTTGAAGTGGAGCTTATGCTAGGAGAGCTTTATAGCGCACTTGTAATGCACATATTGTAAAGTCAAAATCAGGATTCGAAGAGAAATAAGTCATACTCTTAAACCAAGATGTGCACGTGTGTGAATAGCATGGTAAATGATAGCTCTTTTTCGCAGGTATCTCTTCCCCTTAAAGAGTTGCTTTTAGAGACATGGCTTTATTTTTGAATCAAGAGCCTCATTTGCTCCTTTTTTTTTACATACTTGGACCTTCATGTGTCCAATTTTTTTTTTTCATCGGCCAATGTCTCTTTTTGCAATAAGATGAGGGAAACAGCACCTTACATTATGTAGAGCTTTTATTTGGTGGAATGATATGTGTCATGTGTACTTCCAGTGTACGTGATCTTGGCTTTAAAAGCATGAAGTAAATCTCTAAAAATCACAAAAACCTTGACAAAACTCAATGCAAAAACAAGCAGCTTATGTAGGGGTTAAAACAGTATAAGCTTTGGTAGGGAATTTAATTACCACAAGGAACTCTCTTCATTTTATTTTCAAAAGAGAAAACTCCGATTATCAAGTCTAACTTAGTAGGATCTTAAGGAAACTCGAGCCTTATCATATCTTAGCTAACAACAACCTAGACTAGAGCTTGCATATGCTACCCACAGATAGACAAGATAACAGAAAAGATCATGTTCAACCAACAAACTCAAAACTTAGGAGAATAACAGGTTGAAACATAGGGACAAGAGAGAAATAAGAGCAACTATTCATCATATCCGAAATAAAGATTTAAGCATGGACTTTAAACATTAAGGGATTATTATAGATGGCTCTCATTTACTAACTTTATTTGAAAAGAAAAACTTTATTTGAAAGAAAGGAAAAAGAACTTTGTTTGATAGTTCTTACCTGAGCTGAGGGTACTCCCCCAAGCTAGTTTGTTGACACCGATGAACCTGTCGGCACAGAACTCGTATTTTACGTCGTCGAGCGAAGACGTCTCCAATATGTGATTTAACTTGATGAAGTAGCATCTGACCCTGGAGATGAGGATACAGATGATTTAACTCGCCATACCTGTTTTACCTTCTTATGGCGGTCGACAGCTTGCTCCGGTGTTTTCTTCGTCTGTGCTTTTGCACCTCGTGCTGACTTCTTGTTGTGCTTTGCGTAATACCGGATGGGGAAATCCTTTTCCCAGAACTTCTCCATAAACTTAATTAGGCTGTCTTTTTCTGGAGGTGTTACCTCCACTTCCTTGACGTTCAGACTGTTTCTCCCATACTTGATCTTGATCATGGAGCATTGCTCCACTTTTGGCCTGAACTCAAACCTCTCCTTCCTTCCATTAATGTTGAGCTAGATTTCTCCAGCACCCACATTAATGTGAGCGTCTGCTGTGCTCAGGAAAGGTCGCCCAAGGATGAGCGACGAATCGTTGCTCACGTCCATGTCCAGAACCACGAAGTCGACAGGAACGAAGCAATCCCGGATGCGCACCGGAATGTCTTCGGCTATCCCCTCCGGGTAGCGAACCGTGGAATCGGCCAACTGCAGTCTCATGGGAGTAGGGGACAAGGTAGTATAATTAAGGCAGTCAAATACTACCTTTGGCATGACACTAACACTTGCCCCCAGATCACAGAGTGCATGCTCAAAATGCTGTGTCCCAATTGTACACGTGATGGTGGGACATCCTGGGTCCTTCTTCTTCTTCTCCGGAACCTTGTTTAGGATGGCCGCACTGCACTCCTCAGTCAGCTTCACGACCTCGGTACTTGGGAGTGGACGTTTGTTGTTGAGAATGTCCCTCAAGTACTTAGCATAGGTCGGTACCTGCATAGCATCCAGCAATGGTACGTGTATATTTAACTTTTGAATGACTTCTACGAACCTGGCGAACTGCTCATCCGCGGATGGTTTCTTCTGACGTTGCGGGAATGGCAGCACGTTGCTGTCGTAGAACTCATGTGGTGCACTTTGTCCAGCTGGTGCCAGCTCGGCTTCAGGCTCTTCCTCCACTTCTGGGGTCTCCTTCCTTGGTGTTGCTGCCTTCCCTGCATGGTTAAGTGGGACTGGATCCCGAGTAGCCTTACCGCTTCTCATAGAAACAGCTTTCACATTTTCAAAAGACGATTCCGGTTGCCCAGGAATTCGCCCCTTGTCACCAGAAGGGACAGCAGCCGCTAGCTGAGCTAATTGAGTTTCTAACATTTTGTTAAAGCTTAGCTGGCTCTGGAAGGTCGAGGACAAACTTTCTATCTTAGAATTTATGCCCTCTAGAGCCTTATCATTAGCAGCAAGCCTCTTAGAGATAGATTCATTAATCCTGGATTGACCGAGGACAAGATCTTTGAGGGAAGGTTGGTTAGAGAAAGAATTATTATTGTTACCTCCCTGGTAGAATGGGCGTTGCTGATTCCAGTTTCCTTGAGGCCGGTACCCGTTGTTGCCATTTACGAACTGTACCTCCTCTTGCTTCTCGAGGCAGTTGTTCCCCGAGTGGCCAGTTTCTCCACAGACTTCACACGTCATGTGTGAGTCCAGTGGCACTTCATTGTCGGCGCCTCCATCCTTGGTGCGGTCCTCGAGGCGCTTCATGATGAGATCCATCTTGGCAACCAGCATGTCCACCTCCTTCACGGTGTGCATACCACGTTTACGTCCCTGAAGACGGTCGTCATTCCAAGATTGGTTTGACACCATCTTCTCAATGAGAAGCTTGGCGGCGGCCACGGTCAAGGAAAGGAATGCCCCTCCAGCAGCAGCATCCATGTGTTCACGGGCTGTCTAGGACAACCCATGATAGAAGTTCTGAAGCAGGAGCCATTCTTGCATGCCATGGTGGGGGCATGCCAGAATGTAATCCTGGAAGCGATCCCACGCTTCCGGAACCGTCTCCCCGGACTCTTGCTGGAAGCTGGAAATTCTTCCCCGAAGGGCATTGGTTTTCCCAATGGGGAAGAATTTTGCCAAGAAGGCGTTGGAGCACTTGGTCCATGTATTCACCGCCTCATGGTTGGAATAGAACCATTGTTTGGATCTACCCAGCAGTGAGAACGGGAATAGACGGAGCCTGATGGCCTCTTGATCCACCCCTCGAATGGTGATGGTACTGCACACCTCCAGGAAGTGCTGCAGGTGAGCACTGGCGTCTTCATTGGCTTTCCCACAGAAGGGGCTAGCCTGCACCATGTTGATCAGCGGGGCCTTCAGCTCAAAAGCATGATCCCCCACCTCCACTGCTGGTCCCGTAGGGATCTGAGCAGCGGACGGGGCGGAGTAGTCACGGATGGTTCTGTCGGCCATGGCTTCTTCTGGTTGGGGTGCTACGGGAACGGGTTGTTCTCCTTGGTTGGAGGATTCTCCGATGACTGGTTCGGTTTCCAACAAGAACACCTGAGGGATTACGACACGAGTGCGTACCCTCCTTCCTATGGTATTTGGGTTCTC
>CM014277.1:34877346-34890024 GCA_004135705.1 Alloteropsis semialata
GCGAGCTCAGGCGAGGCGAGGGCTTGCATCGGGGGCCGGCGGGGTGCTCGGGCGGGCGGCGACGACGTGGCGTGTGTGTTGAGTGAGTGTGTTGTGAAATTGTGGAGGTGGGGGAGCTGTCGGAAGAGGATAAGGGAAAGGTTTGCCGAGTGCCACGCGATCTGGCACTCCGCAAACCTGGGTTTTGCCGAGTGTCGGCGATTCGGCACTCGGCAAAGCCAGAGTTTGCCGAATGCCAATGTTCAGGCACTCGACAAACCCATTTTTTCAATTTCCCTCCCCTTCTTTCTATTTCCGTAACATGTTTTAGTAAATTTGTTGCAATGTAATTTGAAAATACCATGTTAAGTTCACTAACAATGCATATCTGATGCTTTTATGAATATTATTCCATTATTTCATGCAGTTATAGCTAAAAAACAATTTATATGAATTAAAATTCTGTAATTGCAGTAAATAAATTAAAATTATAAAATAGATCTAAAAAATTAGCAAAAATTAATATTGTCTATCGCCTAAAGAAAAAGTTTTAAAGTGAAACCCCAAATGGACCGTCACTTTGACTCCAAATCTTAATGAATCTTTCTCAACTCTACGATTCTTCTTGGGAGAAGCTTCAGATTGTGAGCATGGTATGTGACAAATTATGCAAAACCATTTCTATTTTTTACCACAGCCTCCTCGTATGATATCATGACATCTTGACGTATCTCATGAGTTTCAAACGTCATTTGCTTTTTGTGGAGTTTAAAATCGATTCGGCCGCATGTTCGTGGTCATGTTTCATGAACAAGATGTTCCAAATTTACTTTCATTACCCAGATAAGGCCTCACAATGGACTCAGTAACATGAATATCATTTTTCCATTAACTTTGTTCTATTATTTGAATCACTTGTTGTTCAAATTTGACTTAAACCAAAAAATTCATTTAAATGACATAAAATAATTGAATATAGCAAACAGACCAAGAAAAATACCAAATTTTAACATGGCGTATCTTGTATTATATGTGGAGAGCAGAAAAAAATTGGAGTGGAAAGGAGAAAACAATTAGGGATTTGCTGAGTGCTCGGAAAAACACTCGGCAAAAACATTGTTTGCCGAGTGCCTCCCCAAATGAACTCGACAAACAAGACTTTGCCGAGTGCCGCTAACGGACACTCGGCAAAGTCCTAATGGCTGGCCCCGGCCGTCACTCGGCCGCCGCACATGGCTGCCACGTGCGGTTGTTTGCCGAGTGCATTCCTTTGCGGAGTGTATTTTGTTTCTTTGCCGAGTGTATTTTTTTGGTACTCGGCAAAGCGTATCTATGCCGAATATCATTTTTTTGCCGAGTGTACCCCTGCATGCACTCTGCAAAGGCGTTGTTTACCGTGTACCCGATGGAAACACTCGACAAACCATAAGACACTCGATAAATAAGGGGTTTCCGGTAGCGAAAGTTTTCATTCAAATTGTAAAAGTCCCTTCAATTTCTAAATGGAACTTGGCATATGAGGTTACGAAGATCTTGCAACCTAATATATTGATGTGCCCCTTATCTGATGACTGCAACAAGTAGAGGCTGAAAGGATCAAGATGCCTAAGAGGGTGGGTGAATTAGGCTTCTAACAATTTTTTTGCGGAATTAAACACCTAATCAAGCCAATTCACCACATGTGCCTATTCCTAGCTAGTGTGACTATCTAGTTGAAAAAAGAGTTTTGCAACCTAGTTCCAATCCTATTCTAGCATGGCAATTCTAGGAATGTAAAGGCGGGAATGTAAATGCGGAAATGTAAATTGCCAAATGTAAAGAGAGAGAGTTAGGAAGCCGGATTTTTTCCCGAGGTATCGAAGAGTCGGCACTCTCCCCTAGTCCTCGTTGGAGCACCCAACACGAGGGTGTTGCTCCCCCTTGATCCAACATGAGGATCAAGTGCTCTCTAGTGGATATCAATTGTCCCCTCCGGAATGGCGGACTCCAAACACCGTGTACACCTTCTTGGGCCTCTCACAAGTCGCCTCCTTGAGAGATCACCAAGAACACCAGCACCAAGCCATCTAGGTGATGCCGATCATCAAGAGTAACAAGCAATAGCTTCACTTGACCTGCACAAGACAAGAGACAAAGGTGGTTGCACACTTGCTACTCCCTAAGCACTAATGATGTTCTTAATCTTCACAATCAAGAACTTCTCAATCACTTCTAGTGCTTTGCTTGCTCTTAGCTCCCAAATATGACTATGAACTTTCTCAGGTCGCAAGAGGGCTAAATTGAACCAATACACCAAGTATATATAGGCCAAGCAAGCAAAGTAGCCATTGAGCCTCACATGCTGCTGAAGTCGCGAGGACTGACTGTTGCGGTGGTGTACACATACCACCACCACAACAGTCGGTGGCTGCTTTTTAGTACAGTCTCCAACGGTCACTGACACATGACCGACTGTTGCGGTGGTGTAAAAACTCCGTTCTCAGCACAACATCCGTCAAACTAAAGACGAATTTGTCTCTGGCCCTGGGGGATCGGCTCAGCTGAGCACCGCAACAGTCGGTGGTCTACTGACCCTGGGCCCTTCTGGCTCACGACTGATCGACTGTTGCGGTGGTACCTGAGTACCACCACCGCAAGAGTCGGTGGCTTCTGCCCTGTAACAGCCATGTCGGCCCTACCATGACTGACTGTTGCGGTGACCATCTTGGTCACCACCGCAATAGTCGGTGGGGTGCAGGAATGCACTCCCAAGTTATGAAACTCGACCAATTCAAATTCTTTTGAGTTTCTAACTTCTTCCTTAGCTTCCATAGCTTCATTTAAGCTACCTAGTGCTAGAATTTCACAAGTGTGCATCACCCTTAGACTCTAGTCTTATTTAGGTCAAGCTACAACTCTTGCCCCCCTTAATAGTACGGCCAAAGAAAAAAAAAGACCTATACTAATCCAAGTGCCTCTCAACTCCAAATGGCACTTGGGACTAGCTTGTCCTAGATGCACCTTCAATCTCCCCCTTTTTGGTGAATGATGACAACACAACCCCAAATAATATATTTATGAATAAAAGGAGATGGGAATAGTAAAACAACGCGTATGAAAAGGATATTAAGGACAAGCACATATGAAAACCAAGCATGACATGGCATATATGTATGTAATAAAGCACAAGCACATGTCATCAACCATAGAATCAAGCCAAAGTATGAATGCATAAATATAAACATGATGCATGAGAGTTCACATCAAAGAACCAAAAGCTATACTACAAGCTCCCCCTAACTCTCACATCTCCCCTGACATCTCCCCGGCGTCAAGAACCAAAACCAACTAAGCATCTGAAGCGGGAGGAGCGTGATCTGCGGTGTCCTCGGGAGACGGAGTCATAATCCTCATGGCTGCATCAACTGGGTCCTCGGTCTCTGAACCTGTAGCCTGAGTCTGAGGAGCTGCAGAAGACCCAATGACCTCTGCAGTGACCAAAGTAGAGTCTGTCATCACTGGAGCTGTGAGTGTCTGGTCGTCGATCTGCTGGGGCTGCTCGGGAGCCAAGATATCTGTAACAAACTGCTGCGGGTCAGGAGTGCGGTCGCCTATCAGCTGTGAGTAAGAGGCCTCAAGGGACCTCAACACTGTAGAAGTAGTAGCTGGCACTGAAGCGGAGATTCGAACTGAAGGAGAAGCCGGAGCAGCTGAACTGGTGAACGCAGCAAGCAGCGAGGCCTTCGGTGTCGAGAACTGAGTAGGAATCTATGGAAGCGAGGTCTCAACAACTGGAGGGGGCGGTGCGAAGCCACCAACACTAGCCATGGGTCAAATCGGTTAGATAGGCTCTAGTGCTGGCCCTGCCAGACTCTAAAGGAGCTATGGAAGTATTGATGCTGGAGTCGGCAGTAGTGAGGGCATCCGAATCCCAATCTGCTGGAAGAGAAGCTGAAAATACATCTCGTTCTACCTGCGCTGTGCCTCCTGCTCGGTGGCCTGATGACCCTGCTCCTCAACCATGCGCTGCTGCTGCTCAAGTATCGCTGCAAACCTGAGATCATACTTCTCATCCTTGGCTGTCTGTGCAGCCTGAATCATCGTCACAGTCTGCCCAAGTGCCACGATAGAATCTGCTATAGCATGAAAATCTGGCAAAGCTGGAGGAGCTGGGGCTGCTGCTGGAGGAGCTAAAACTGGAACTATGGAAGGACTAGAGGAGGCTGGGGGTCGTCAAGCTCATCTGCTATACCGGACCTGCCAGCCTCGGCGTCGTGAGCTCCTCCGTACGGCGGTGAGTCTGGGAGCACGTACTCGGAGTCGGAGTTGTCCTCCTCAAAAAGGTCAAAGCTGTCAATGAGTGCCTCAAGACCAGCTGCGTTGTCCTCCTCTCTAAGGGTCTAGTCCTCTGCTGCCTGCTCAGCCTGCTGCTCTGGAGGAACTGCCTGTCTGATCATCGCTATCGGCCTCTGTCCTCGGCGAGGTCGTTAGGCTTGGCAGCCTTGTAGGTCGGGTAAGAGGGGCAGCTCTCTCATCTAACTTAGCGAGGTTCCCCTCACGAGGACCGCTAAGTTAGCCAGTATATGTGTCAAAATGTAGCGTAGGGCAGAGTGTGGCCGACCTTCATCCCATCTAAAATCATGTCCTGGATCTCTGCCATCAAGAAATCAATCATATCGAACGGACGGCGACCAACTATGTGAGCTAGGAGCCACTGCTGCAACGCTGTGATTGTCTCACGGTTCCCAAACCTAGGGTGCAGAGAACAACGAAGTGCCTCAAGAGTCACATACGCTTGCGGTGTCAAGTCCATCGGGTGCCTGGGTGAAGCTGGACCAAAGGGCCTCCTGAAGCATGGGGCCATCATCTCGGCTGACGGTGGCATGACTCCACTGGACAGAGGACGCCGAGGAGGAATAGCTGACAGGTAGCACCTCTCGTGTAGCTTCTCGGCGTAGAGTGGAAGCTCGAGAAGGCTGTGAAGGTCCTGTCGCCGCAAGGTGTACTTCTTCCCCCGATACATGAAAGTCATCGTGGATCGGTCCAGGGGCATCCAGATTGTGGCGTAGAAGATATGGACCCACTCTCTGACGAACCTGGTGGGCAAAGCGAAAAGCTCAAGCAATCCAGGCATGTAGGAAAAGTAGGACTCAAGCTCACTGGGCTCAACTGGCACAGCTCTAGCAATCCTGGCAATGTCCATCTGCCTGTGGAACTTGTAGAGAGAGACACGAGCTAGGTTGAATGCATTGTAGAAGACCTGCTGCAAGAGGAGTCCAGAACAACCTTGTAGCAAGACGGCGAGCAGGGAACCACCTAGTCTCGTTCTCTATCCATAAATGCCAAATCAACTAAGATGAGGCCCCAGCGACCTCCTCCACTAACGGCATCTGTGTGGGCTGCCCATCTGAGTCTAAAGAGGTGGACTCCTCGGGGGACGAGGGAGGCTGGGCCCGCTTCCTTCTACTGCCAGAAGATGCGGGCTGGCGAGAACTCTGCTATTGAGGAGGTGGAGAGACCACCTGCACACGGACACGTCCTGAGCGGCGGAGAGCCGTAGCAGGAGGACCCTCTGGAGCGATTGGAGACCATGTCTGGCCACGGATACTGAACTGGGTGGAACGCCCTCCAGCCTCTATGTGCTCTTGTGCCCTGACAACTGCCATGGTGGTCTCCCAATCATCCAGACCACCCTTCTTCGCCTTCTTCTTCTGCGGCTTTGGGGGAACCTTGGCCTTGCCCTTGTTAGAGGGTAGAGGACGGCGAGGTGGTGAGTCCCCATTGCCGGGATGACCTGGTGTCTTCGTTATGGCCATCACAACTGACAGAGCACAACTGACACTGACGTTGCTAGAGAACAACTGCCACTGCAAGAAATCCACTGCCAGAACAAGAACCACTGACCACTGCAACTGCCAAGAACTCCCCCTGACACGGACCTTTGTTGAGGCTTTGCCTCAACATCCAAAGAAATTACCCGAGGCTTGGCCTCGAGCAACTGCCACTGAAAGAATCACCCAGCTGCCATCAACTGCATTGACCACTGCCCGAGAACACCCTGCACGCATGAAAATGATAGAAAGGGATACATATACATTAATAAGCATTTTCTAGAGAAAAGAGAGTCCAAAAGCATGAGTTAGGTGAGAGCTCGGAAAAACAACTAAAACCTATGATAGATATGGCATGTGAGATCGAGATCATGAATGTGACATAGAGCTAGTGTATAAGATATGGACATGAATTTCTGAAAAAGGTAGGATATGAAGCACAAACGCTAGATTTAAATCATGGATGGCATGGATAGGACAAGTCCTAGAGCTCTTTGAGATTCTCATGAATTCCGATATAGTTGAGATGACGCGTATGCTCTAAGAGATAGCATGAACACTAATTTAGGGGAAATGACTTATGATCAAATGGCATTGAAAAATTTGGCATGACTTCCCCATAAAGTTGAATAGTATGAGACCACCTCAAATGAACCTCAAATCCAAACATATGCACAGATCATGTTTAGACTTCAAGCATGTGTATCCATCCATCTCACACACAATTTCCACACGCAAATCCATTGAATCAAATATCACATATGAGCAGATCATTGAGTTTAATCCATTGATAGAATCAGGGTTTTGAGATTGAGCAAAAGATTCACCTTGAAAGAGCTCTGAGTAGGAGAGGGGCTAGAAGAGTGAGAAATCCTCGGGGCCACAGGAAGGAGAGCGGTGATGGGCCCGAGGTGGCGCTGGGTGCGAAGGTGGTGAGTGGATGCGGCAGCAGCGGCGGCGCGTGGGAGCAAGGGGTGATGGCAGTGGCAGCGGGTGTTGCTCTGGTGAGTGGTTTGCGGCGCGGCTGCGGTGGCGTTGCACGGCGGGAGTGGTGGCGGTGCGTGGTGCTGTGAGGGTGAGCGGAGACGGCGGCCGGCGATGAATGGGGAGGAGAGCGGCGACCGATGGCATACGATGGAGGCGGAGTAAAAGAGGTCAACGCCGCGAATGATTAGGGTTATGTGGGGAGGAACAGCCGAGATTAAGCAGTTGAGAAAACGGACGACGCAGATCGGATCGAGGACCGACTGTTGCGGTGGTGGGGTAAAACCCACACCGCAACAGTCCGTCAATCTAGAGACATATTTCATTTGCCCGCCTGACCACCGATTGTTGCGGTCGGTCCAAGGTTAAGGACTGCAACATCCTGTGCTAAGGGACTGCCTCCTGAGAAGAAACACCACCAATTGTTGCGGTGCATCAACTTTGACACAGCACCACAACAGTCTGTCAATCCAGAGAGGATTTTCAGATTTCACCAGGGCGACCGACTGTTGCAGTCATCCATTAATCCCGCACCGCAACTTCCTTCTTTTAGCGCTGAAAACTTGATTATGAGGAGCAGACCACCGATTATTGTGGTGACCATCTCATTGAGCACCACAACTTGCTGTGATAGCTGATTTGGAATAAGTTGAACTAAGTCTTATCTCATGTCAAGGGTTCAATAAGAAGCAAATAAACACAATCTTGGACTGAGACAAGGGAACCTCTCTCAAACCCTCATTTTAAAATATTTTCAATATTTTGCCTTAGGCTAAATAGACATTTTTCAATAGAAAACCAAATTGGAAGCATAGGAGGGCACCACACATTTAGGAGTTTCAGAAATTGTCAAAGACAAAGAAAGCCCTCCCTAAATGCGTGCCACAACCAAATACCAACTAAATGACAAAAACAACAACCATGCATATGCATGCAAATGCAAGACAAGAATTTAAGACATAAATTTAAATCTATCTTGTCATATTTGATCCCCTTGCAAGCTTGCTCATGATGAGCCTCACCCGAGTCTAGAGCAACCAACAGACAAAACGGCTCCAACCTTTCCTATCTCATTACTATCTTGCAAGGGTTAGACAAGCACCTAATGCATATGACAAGTTATACAAATGCAATGCAAGCACAAGCAGCCCTACACTAGTAAGTTAGTGAAAGTTAGCAAAGTCAAGCACATTGAGCTCATTCCTCAACCTAGAAAACGTCCTCTCATCTAGGGGCTTTGTGAAGATATCCGCCAATTGATCTTCTGTCCTAACACCTTCTAGTGATATGTCATTCTTAGCAACTTGGCCTCTGTGGGATATGGGTACCCCTGGGCCCACTACCAATCGGGTAGCCAGTCGGCCTGGTCCCACATCTGACAAGGAGGTGGGCCGATCCCAGGCCGGCCCACGAGGATCCTCGGCTTGATGGACAAGATTGGAGAAGACTTAGCCCGCAAGGCATTCGGCGATATCCTCGGATCCCACCTGGAGATCATGGAGATTATATGGCAACCGACTCAGATTAGTTTCCTAGTCAGAGCCGGATACGATTAGAGATAACCGACTTGTAAACCCTAGGCCGCCAACCTATATAAGGCGGCCTAGGTCGACTCCCTTAGATCATTCAATCTCACCTACACGCATTCGATTCCTAGCTATCAGATCTCCTATTGTAACCAAGGGCTCACCGTTGTTCCCCGGAACTCGCCGAGCAGATCAATACAAGACCCCGAGCACAGGACGTAGGGTATTATACCTCCGGGTAGCCCGAATCTGTATAATCCCTTTGTCCCTGTGTTACCTCGAGCTCCCTAGTCCAGCGATCTCCTTTTGCCTACAAATCAACCATCTGGGTACCCCCGGGTGGACTACCGGTCAATAGATCCGACAGTTGGCGCGCCAGGTAGGGGTGATCGCCGGGCAATAAAGCTAGCTCGATGGCAGATCGTCGCTCCGTCGTCTTCCCCGACTCCATCAAGGACTGCGCTACGCATCTTGAGGGCATCAGTTTTTTTGCTGAGGTCCACTCCGCCGCCTCCGGCTCCACCGTGACGCTCGATGCTCCTACGCCGACCAGCTCCGCGCTGACTTCATCGCCGTTCTCCTCGTCAGTCATCGCTCCGCTCCAGCAGCGGCTCGATGCGATCTCCATCAACGACCAGGCTCCGGGCCTGGCCACTCGCCGAAGAATTCCTCCCCCAGATGAGCTCCTCGCCGGGTTGGATCGTGTCCAGGACACCATCGCCGAATGCATCTACATGTCGGAGGAGGCCCTGCGCCGACCCCGCAAAGCGCTCCCGCTAGGGTTCCGCAACGCCTCGGCAATCTACTCGGCCCAGGTCCGAGAAGACATGTCTCAGATCCGGTCTGAGATGCCACCCCAGCCCGCCCAATCTCCGGATTGCGGCGAGTTCCAGGTCACCACTAGTGTGCTCTTGTCGGCCCCGACTCGAGCAATGACTCAAGCTACGCCACGCCTCCAGGGCATGAAGTCTTCGTTTCTGAGGATTCCGTAACTCAGGACGGAGAAACCGACTTGGCCAGGGATCGTCGACAAGAGCGAAACCATGGCCGAGCCTGACGACGCGCCGAAGAAGCTGTCCTGCCCCCGGCAGCGGCTGGAAACCTCGCACCTGCTGCAGTTCCCGGTGATCCTGTGGCCGCTGCTGCCGCCGGTGCACCTGCAGCCGCTGTAGCAGCCGGAGAGATCCCCCTTGGGGCTCCACAAAGACGGCAACCCCCACCTCGGGGTCCCCACGGAGTCGCGCCCCAGAACCTCGATGGTGCATTCGCCCGGGTACTGTTCCGCACGCCCCAGGCCAATGTCGCCGCCGCTTTCGCCGAACTGGGTCACATGTCTGACACCCCAGAGGTGCAGCGAGCCCGAGCTCAGTTGGAAGTAGCCCAGGAGCAGATTGAACGATCGTATCGCGCCAGATCCTGGTCTGGGCGATCAAACTCGACTCGTTCTGCAAGTCGCTGCTCTGCTCATAGCAGATCGGATCGGGATCATCCTCGCCAGAGGAACCCCCGCTACCCGTCGTTGAAGAAGAGGTGGCCCAGAACCACCATGAAGATGAAGAAGAAGAGCGGCGCAACCCAAGCAACGCGAACCAGCACCATGAATGATACCAGGAGTGGTGCGAACGGCGCCAACAACATCACCAACATGACGATCTCCGTGATCGCATCAGGGCGTGCGCCCACGACATCCGCGCCGACCTCGATGCTCGTCACCGAGAACGCGACGCGGCCGAGCTCGAGTGTCGCGAGCGGTACGACCGAGACTACGGCCATCCCGACCGCCAGCCGGTTGGCGAGGCAGGTGATGACTCGGCAGAGGAGAACGAGCGCCGCGTTGTTCACGAGCTCATGGAGCGTGAGCAATACGACGCAAGATACCGCCCCCCGCAGGACAATCACCGCCATAGGCGCGTTGACGCTCGGCCCCGCGCCGACCAGATCCAACCTCCTCGCCGCGATCACCACAGCGACGATGAGGAGGACTTCGACGGCTTCGCCGCCTTCTCCGCCCGACTCCGTGCCATCCGCTGGCCCGAGTCCTTCAAGCCAGCCCTCGTGGAGAAGTTTGACGGTCGCTCTGACCCCAAGCTCTGGCTCAAGACGTACCACACGGCGGTCAAAGCCGCCCATGGGACCAACGACCAAGCCGCCGCCTACTTCCCCGTGATGCTGGGCAAGGAAGCGCTCCTATGGCTTGAGGGTGTTCCCCGGAACACCATCGACAGTTGGGCAGATCTCTGCCATGCTTTCACCAAGAATTACCAGGCGAGCTATACTCGGCCAGGCACCAGATTCGATCTGGACAACATCAAGCAGAAGAAGGGTGAGAGTCTCCGAGACTACTCCGACCGTTTCTTTGACAACCGAAACAAGATCACCGAGGTCGAGGACCGGGATGTCATTGACGCGCTCCGGCGCGGTCTTATCGACAACCAGCTATTCCGTACGCTGTTCAAAACCAACCTTGTCACGGTCTCTGACCTGATGGAGGTGGTCAACTTAGAGGTTCGAGCCGATCAAGCTGAGCAGGCCCAGTTCAAGAACAAGCAGAAGCGCCCGGAAGATGATGACCGGGTTGAAAGCTCGAAGCGTCACGAGCCGCTACGTGGGCGCAAGACAGGCCCCGAGCCCCTTGTAGCCATAGCAGAAGAAGAAAGCCGGCAGGAACCCAGGTTCCTTGCCGAGGAGTTTAATGATACACTAAACTATCAGTGCCCCTTCCACAAAGACGCAAAGCACAATCTCCGTGATTGTCATGCGCTGCTCAAAGAACTTGGCATCCTCCCGCCAACCAAGAAATAGCGCTTCAACAACAACGGCGGACGCTACAACAACTACCGCCGCGACGGCTACAACGGTGACCGGCGGGACGACTACCGCCGCAAAGAAGATCGCGATCGCCGGGACGACTACAGACGCGGCGAACGTGACCGCGATGCTCCGGCTCGCAGGGACGACCAACGTCGCCAAGACGACGAGCGCCGACTACCACCACCACCAAAAGCCCCCAGGAGGGTCAATGGTGACTTCCAGCACGCTGACCGCCAGGTCAACGTCATCATCGGGGGGCCCGGCGCCTTCCCCGATCGACGCAAGGACAAGCTCCACAAGCGCGAGGTTAAGATGGTCTCCACCAAGCCGGTGGAATACCTCCAGTGGTCAGAGACGCCTATCTCCTTCAGCCGTGACGACCACTGGGTGTACCTCCCCGAGCCAGGGTCCTACCCACTCGTCATGGCTCCGGTCATTGACAGAGTCCTCCTCTCCAAGGTCCTGATTGACGGTGGGAGCGCCCTCAACATCATCTTCACCAGCACCCTCAACAGCATGGGGTTCAATTACAGCAGGCTCCTAAGCGCTGAAGATCCGTTCTTCGGCATTGTGCCGGGAAAAGCTTCCTACCCGATAGGAAGAGTCGCTCTACCGGTCACGTTCGGCACGGCCGACAACTACCGCACGGAGTTCCTATACTTCGAGGTAGCCGACTTCAGGAGCTCCTACCATGCCATCTTTGGCAGGCCCATGCTGGCCCGGTTCATGGCCATTCCGAACCACACTTACCTGGTTCTGAAGATGCCAGTGCCTAATGGCGTCCTCTCCATCCGTGGAGACATCAAGACCTCCTTCGAGTGCGACGGGGAAGCCATCAAGATAGCCGAG
Organism: Alloteropsis semialata; assembly: GCA_004135705.1. Lineage (NCBI taxonomy): Eukaryota > Viridiplantae > Streptophyta > Magnoliopsida > Poales > Poaceae > Alloteropsis > Alloteropsis semialata. The sequence goes on from CM014277.1 coordinate 34,889,306, forward strand.
TTGTCCCATCAACTCGGCAACGCTACCCTGCTGGCAGAAGAAGCCCCCAAGGCGGCCACCGGAGAGCCTGTACTCCCGGAGCAGAAGCAGCAGCCCACGGCGCTGGCACCTGCAGACGCCCCCAAAGCAATAAGCTTGGGGCTCGATGACCCATCCAAGACGGCCCTCATAGGGCCAGGGCTCACTCCTAAATAGGAAGACGCGCTCACCTCCTTTCTTCGGGACAACTGGGACATCTTCGCATGGAAGCCATCAGACATGCCAGGTGTTCCGAGGGAGAAGGCTGAGCACTCCTTGGAATTGAGCAAAAACGCAAAGCCTGCCAAACAGAAGCTACGCCGATTCGCTCAAGATCGCAAGGAGGCCATTAGGGTAGAACTGAATAAGCTCCTAGCTGCCGGTTTCATTAGAGAATGCAAACACCCTGAGTGGCTTGCAAATCCTGTACTTGTAAAGAAGCAATCCGGTGAATGGAGAATGTGCATTGATTACACGGATCTCAACCGCTACTGCCCTAAAGACCCCTTCCCTCTCTCGCGAATTGATCAAGTCATTGACTCCACATCTGGCTGCGTACTCCTATGCTTTCTCGACTGCTACTCGGGTTATCACCAGATAGCCCTGAAGACGTCCGACCAGGACAAGACAGCGTTCATCACCCCGCACGGCATCTACTGCTACAAGACGATGACGTTTGGGTTGAAGAACGCCGGTGCCAT
>CM014277.1:34890264-34902442 GCA_004135705.1 Alloteropsis semialata
CCATCACTCCAGTAGTGGTGATGCTAAGAAATGCCAACAAGCATTTCTGGCGCCGTTGCCGGGGAAAGCATTGGTCAAAGAATATGTTAACCTCTGTATTAACTTATGTCACAATTAATTACCATCTCTAGACAGGTTTACCCTTTTCTTGTTTCTCTTTGTGTGAAACAGAAGGTACATCATCGATTCGCCGAAGAACTCAAAGTGATCCACCAATTTCTGTCGATTGAAATCGAAGTACCTTTGCACCAAGATGGCAACTGAAACTCTCATGATCGACTCAACGTATTTTACCATGGTGCAAGCCAAGCCATTCAACGGAAAGGCTATAACAGATGCAGTAGAACATCGCCGACATTTCTCAGCAATATGCAGTCGACTAGCAGGAAGGGCAATGCAATGGTTATTCCCATTCTCACTAACAGGTAGAGCACTGCAGTGGTACTACAACCACCAGGCAAAGATGGAGTCTTGGCAGCAGTGCAGGGATTTATTTCTAGCGCATAACTGGGGCCCATCCCAGCAAGGAGGAAGTGTATACACTATACCTGCTAAGAGAAAGGTAAATGATCTAAGTTCTAGATTCCATGCCTTGTCAGTTGCTGTGAAAAACCAGCTGTGCTTAAGCAAAATTCTAGAAACCCAGTCAGCCCAGTTAGCTGCAGTGGTACAAGAGACCAGTTGGGAGATTTTGGCTAACCATGCAAGAAACAAGAAAGAATCAAACCAAAAGCATGACGAACCCGAAATCAAGGTGATTTATGGATGGAAGCCACAGAAACCACCAGTCACCAACAGCGAGCCACTCCTGCCCCTGCCCAAGGAATTCACACAAGCTGTTAAGGCTCTGAAGGCAATAACATCAGCAACACCTTGTGTGAAGAAAACAGAACTGGAGTGGTGTTGCAAAGCATCCGCATTATCTTCAAATGCGGAGGCCAGATCATCAAGCTAAATCATGACTTGGAGACGTCTGCACTCGACGGACGAAAAACATCGAGTCCTCACCGGTAGGTACAACGGTATGTATCTCATGTTTATTTCATAATGCATATTTATTGATCAAGCATGTTTAAATTTTCCACAAATTGTTTTTGCATTTGAATTTTAAATTTTGGAGCTATCTACTTTATTTCCCCTTGGAACACTGGCCACCCTCACTCATTCCAACCAGAATTCATCTCATCATTGAACCTTGTGCCACTCTACAAAGGGCAAGCCTGAACCTAGCTAAGGCTCGGTCGGCCGACCAGGCCATGTCGGCCGACTCAAAGCTTTGGCCTTTGCAGAGCACTCGCGTGTCATCATACACTACCATAGGCACAGATCACAACATTCAAGGAGGGCATTCAACAATGATCAAAAACAGTCGGCCGACCAGCTCATGTCGCCTGACCTGTGCCTCCCTCTTTTGCAAAGTTTTCAACCAGTCTCTAGGGTATCCAACGCGCTCGTGATCAAAGCTCAGCCTATTTGTCTCTGTGGGACGGTCGGCCGACCCCACCTAGTCGGCCGATCAGGGGTGAACTCCGGCTATAAAAAGCCCTGGCCTGGTGCTTGCTCTCTTTGCCCTAACCCGAGCTGCGTTTCGCCCTCGGAGTTCCCCTTCTCCCTCTGATAAATTTCAAGTAATTAGCTCCTTAGTTTGGATTCAATAAAAAACAAAAAAACAAAAACCAGGTAAAAATGGAATTCATTTCTGCATAATGGTGCTGTTCTTCTTGTGCTTAAAATCTTGAACGTGTTGTGGAGGTTCCTAAGCCCCGCAAGAACGCTTGTTTGTGGTGTGTTATAACCCACAAGAACGATTTTTTGTGGAGGCAACCACGCCCCACAAGAACGACTAACTCTTGGACGACTAACCCACTAACGCTAATTCTTTTGTCTTCCAAGTGTCGTTCTTGTTGTTGCTCCTTGTGCAGGCATCATGAACATCGTTCGCGGATTCGTGAAGCAAGCAAATAAAATGAAAGGGTCAAGTTCGAGGAGGAGCCGACACTCAGGGAGCACTGAGGTGATCTCCTCCAGCACGGAGATCATGGAATCAGTCGCTGGCTTCCGAAGAGAGGATGGACAGCCAACACTCCATGGAGATCTTCGAAGACCAGTACTACTACACCAGGGCTGGTGCCACATCCGCAGGAGGCGGAGGTGGCGGCAACAATGGAGATGGTAACGGGTACAGCTCCAGCAGCAACCAAAACGAAGACGATCCTCGCCCGGCGTTCATCTCCGACGACCAACTCGACATCGACGAAGGCTACGAAATAGAAGCATACCAAATTCTCTTGGGTCGCGCTTTTGATCACACACGTGTGTTCACGAGCGAACTCATGGAGAAATCAGGTATGGCCACTGACTTTGAAAACGTTTGGAGTTCTGTGGGTTGGTCGGATTTTGCGCGCATTCATGAGGATGGGTGTCGTTTGTTAACAATCCAATTTCTTGCTACTTTGAGAAAGGGTGAGGAAGGGATTACTTTTCTCTTTTTAAGGGAAGAGTATTTCGTTTCTTGGAGGCAGCTTAGTACCTATCTGGGTTTTAGCAAGCGTTGCAGCTTGGAGGTTGACAAAGTCTTGAGGCTTTTTGTTAGAGAATCTTTTTGGCGGAACATCTCGGGTATCACTGATGGCACTCCCCCTAGAACAAGCCACATTCATAACCCCACTCTTCGTTTTATGCACCGCTGGATTGCCATGACTCTTTTCCCTCGTAATGATCTTCGTACCGTTCGCATTGATGAATTGAAATTATTGTATGCGATGGTTAAGAAGATAAAAATCTTGCCGGTTGTCTTTATGATTGATCAATGGATGGGTGTTTTTAAGAGGCAAGGTCCCATTGAGTGTACTTCTTTGGTTACTCGCATTTTTGAGTCGATGGGCCTTTTGGATAATTATCGAGTCGAGTTCCTTCCACAGCCTCGCCCAACTCTGGACGAGTCTCATTTTGTTCAGAGTCACCTTGTTACTCATGCCATAGACCAAAAGCTTGTTATGGTTTATCATAATAGCACAACCAGAATTCCGTTGCCAGCACCGGAATACTGGTTGTACAGATGCAAAACACTTTTGTTGGAGTTGCAACAGGAAGGCAGGCAAAGCGTGACAGGAAGGGTGACAAGAAGCATGTCCCGACGGGGAGAAGCTGCAATACCACAACCCCAAGGAGCGTGGGAACCTCCAACTCCGCCATACGTACCAGAAGGATCAAATTGGGAGCAGCCACAGCCGCCCCCACCATATACAGCAGGAGGTTCGGGATGGCATGAAGCGCCGCACGCACAATGGAACCCCCAAGATCCTCGCTATCATCAGTCGTCTAGCTCAAGTGGCGGTCCCCCTCCATTCAATGCCCGACGATCCTTCTCAGCAAGGGACTGGCGCAGCAGCATGGATGGGTTATCCAACCGCATGGGAACCCTGGAGGTAACCACTCATCGCATTGATGATACATTAACCCATCATGTGCAGCAGTCGCAGGCATGGTGGGACCAGTCAGTACAACACTACAACACCCTGCAGAACAGTATCCAGGCGGGCAACCAGAACTTAAATGCATACCTTCGGTCCCAAGGGTTCGACCCGAATGACCCCCGCTATCGCCAGCAGTAAGAAGTCCAGCTTGGGGGAGGATCCCCGCACAGGTAAGTTCATCCAACCATGTCTTTTATTTTTATTTTTTTTTTGCTCTGTTGTTTTTCATATAGGGTAGTGATAAAAAATAAAAAAAACTTGTCCTTATATGGAAATGATGAATTTTTGCTATGACCTTCCCCTGTTATGCAAGTCTCAATAAGGCAGTCATTTGTGTCTTGAATTTGTTGGCTTAAATTAATGACTTCCTTAGAAAGTTAAAACTTGTGGGTAGCAAATGCTAAATCTGATTCTAGGTTGTTGGGAGCTATGATATAATAAGCTAGGATTGCTTTACCTATCTAAGTGAAACTTGATCCGAGAGTATTTGTTTCAAAAAGGACAAAATTCTAGGCTCCTCAGTGAAGAGTAAACTCCTACCACATCTTCACGTTCCAACCACTTACAAAAAAGCATGTGCAGTTGTTTTGAGTTTTGTCATGTTCATTGTGATCTTTGCAAGATTTATTTCATGCTCTTAAAATCGGAGTCACGTACACGCCACATATATGCTAAACTTCTACTCTGGAAGTAAGGCATCCCCTGCCTATATTTTTTGCCTACCAAAATAAAACACTCCAAAGGAAAGGGACTTGTCTCCAAAAATATTTCTAGGTGTAAGGCTTGGGCTCCCTATGCTTGCTTAAAAAAAGAGAGAGAAAGAAAATGGACATGTGTGTAGTCCATGAAAAAAAAGAGAAATGGACATATGTAGTCCATGAAAAAAAAAGGGGGAAATAAAGGAGCCAAGCTTTATAACAAATTTCCTAAAGGAGAGAAATTTCCTAAAAGAGTTTATTTCCACTACCACATATCCACACTTGCACACTTCGATTTGAGTGTATGATTTAATTCTTCATTGATCCTGGATTTGACTCAACAAAAGAAGCAATGCATGTGTGAAACAAAAGTTTCCCGTTCATGAGCTCCACTTGTTATGTTATTGAAGAGAAATTTGAGAGGAGTGATGGAGAGGATTCATATACTTATGAGAGACTTGAGAGAGTCACTTGAGGAGCCTTGTTTTCTTTTACAAAAGTTTCTTTAAAAACCTCCGGTGAAAAGGTGGAACTAAGGTGTGGGGAGCATTCTTGCTAAGCTGTTCTGGCTTTCAACTGCTCATGATGAAGAAAAGCTAAGAAGCCCCATAAGTGGCAAGGTAAAAAGGGATGGCTTGATCTTTGCCAGCTTATTCAAGCTATGAAATGCTTCATTATTTGACATTGTATCTTTTGGGAAGCAAGCAAAATCTGATCCTAAGTTCCTAACTCTCCAAGCTTTGCTCAGGGACGAGCAAAGGTCTTAGCTTGGGGGAGTTTGTTGGCGCTCGTTAAGTCATGAAAATTTTGTAACGCCAACATGATAAAATGAAATAAATTAGCAATGATCAGTAGGATTTGATTTCAAATAATGTAGTTCCACTTGTACACGGAGATTATTTGGTTGCAGGAGATATGGGCCAAAAGATGAAGGAAAGCAGGACTAAGCCCAGGTCGCCCGACCTACAAGGGTCGGCCGACCTGGCCTGGTGTCCAACAGAGCCCAAGTTCGATCATGCAGAACAAGCACAAAAGCAAATCATCTGGGACGTCTAATCAATGACGGTTACATCCAATGGTGAAAGGAAGGATAAGATGATTTCACATGGATTGATGGGCCCACATGAGAACCAACAGTTACTCCGAGGATCCATACCCATCTTCCACAAGTACTAGGGTCCACATTCCAGTGACTCAAAAGAAGATCGAGGCAAACCGTAACAGGACCAGGTCGGTCGACCTGGCCTGGTCGGCCGACCCAGTCTAGCGGCCGTTGCGGTCCTCCTTTCTCGAGTGTATCCACACCGCCTTCAGGACCAAAGCTACACCGTGGATGAGTTCAGTCGGTGAATCTGATGGTCGGGCGACGTCAAGGAATCGGCCGACTCGGGGGTGGGCCCAATTGCCCTCAACCGCCTTGTACCGGCCCTGAACTGCCTCCTAGTGCTATAAATAGATGGCCATCGCCTCCTGTACAATACACACCAGAAGGAAGAGCTCCAATTACTACAAGTCATAGTTTTACTTAGTAGAGAAGTAGTTTTAGGAATTGAGCTTCTACGGGTTTCCGAAGGAATCTTGGTAAGCCTAGAGCTCAGTCATCTTGTATCCTTTGCTTATTTGTAAGACTTAGAGCCTTAATGGAATTACTATCTTGCTTTTGTTACTTGACTTTTGGTCTTGTTTGTTCATCATATGAGTTATATGTCTTACACCTTAGTTTGGCTGGTGCATGTTATGGCAATGGCCCAATGAATCTCTATGATTGTTCTTTACCTTTCCGTACAATTGGTAAAGATGTATTTCATATTACAAACATGGTGTTTGGGTTATGGAATACCATTGGGGATACCCTACTCCACGTATTCAGAGGTAGGTGGCAGGTGGTGACAGCCCTGTTCGTCCTTTGTAATCCTCGTCGTTCGGGTTTGGGCGTTTGCAGGCCTTAGTGATAAAGATCATGACAGTACCCTTGGATGAGGGGTTCCCACGACTCCTCGATTTGTCCTCTAGCATGTATCACTTACTAAGCTTGTATAGTATACACTTGTAATGAATGTAACCCATTTGTAAGAAGTACATAGAATCCCTAGTTCTCTCTTAGGACCTTCATATTAACTAGACTTATATAATGAGCAGTGAAATCTTCTGTGTGTCAACATACTTAATCGTTCATATCATATTATCCCCTGTCTTAGTCCTAGTATATTGATTATGATATAGTTGATACATTGGAAAATATATTACTTTGCCATACGCTTTCCTTGAGGAAATAAATACGATACTCTGGAATACTCCCGGGTGAAATGCTACAATGTACTTCTGTGCGCTTGCAGAACTTGTGTAACGCTAAGATTTATATTAAGGCATCTCTAGTGCCATCACTCCAGTAGTGGTGATGCTAAGAAATGCCAACAAGCATTTCTATTTCTTAGCATCATATACTTCGTCAGCGAAGTACTCAGCGCGTCCAAGGTCCGGTACCCCCATCCGCAGAAGCTGCTATATGCGCTCCTGATCACTGCCAGGAAGCTACGCCACTATTTCCAGGCACACGTCATTCGAGTCATCTCGAATTTCCCCCTCGGAGCCATCCTCCACAACAGGGATGCCAACGGCCGCATAGTCAAGTGGTCCGTTGAACTCGGCGAGCACACCATAAACTTCGAGCCACGGGAGGCCATCAAGTCCCAAATATTGGCCGACTTCGTGGCCGAGTGGACGGAAATCCAGACGCCGACCCCCGCGGAACGGCCGACACACTGGAAGATGTACTTCGATGGCGCCCCCAACCTTGAGGGAGCCGGCACAGGAGTGCTGTTCATCTCCCCGGAGGGGCGGCACCTAAAATATGTTCTCCAAATACACTACCAGGCCACCAACAACGGAGCCGAGTACGAGGGCCTTATCCACGGTGTCCGGATCGCGGTGTCGCTGGGCATCAAGCGGCTAATGTGCTATGGTGACTCCAAGCTAGTCATCGAACAAGTGTTGGCGGTCATTAATGCACATCTTAGACCGTCAACTCTGACATAAAAATATACTTTCACCATAGCTATAGGGATTATATCTAACAAATTCAACCAGTTTTGGTGACTATGTGTACGCAGGAGGCAACAGGTGAAATTTGAGGTAAAAAGGGCTCGGTGGGCCGTCGCCTGACCTAGCCAGGTCGGCCGACGCCCAACCGAGGCCAAATGACCCTATCTTTGGATATATGCTAGGAAAGCCACTCTAGACCAACCCTTGCCTATGCACCAAGGTTGGGTCAAGCCCATATGGGAGAAGGACCTCAAGAGAAGCACAAAGGGGCCACATCCACAAGTACACATACTCAAATGGAGTGGTGTCACCTAGGGTGGGACTCCACGGCCTACAAGATAGTGGCTGGTAAAAGATGAGGCCAATCGGGCACAAAAGGTCCGTCGGCCGACCTGGCCCGGTCGGCCGAGCCTGGCCCGGAGCCCAATGGAGCCCATCTTTGACCACAGCGAAGAAGCACACTCCAGGACCATCCTAGCCACTGATTCCATGACGGTTTGATCCAAGAGATGGAAATGGTCCAAGGGGAGGTCACATGGATTGAAGGGCCCACCTCCCAAACTAAACGTACTCAATCCAAGCTATACCACCTGGAACCGCCATGAGGACCCACTAAGCAGTCACTCAGCCGAAGATGGGCCCGATCGGTGCCGGTGGACGGTCGCCCGACCTGGTCCGGAGGCCAAACCGCCTCATCCTTCTGGTACGGGTTCCCACCGCCTCCAGAAGTCCATCTGCCGTGCATCACTCAAGGCGGTGGATCGAACGTCGGCCGACGTCCCCGCGTCGCCCGACCTGTGACTGAGTCCGTTCGTCCTCATCTTCCACGTGTCCACTCCCAACCGCCTCTACAAGCTATAAATAGCTGCATACCGGTCATTGAAGATCATCATCGAGCTGGAGCATCAAGTCAAGGCGAAACCCTCCTCAAATGAGAGTAGAAGTAGGGAGAGAGTGAGGGAGAGTCTGGAGGAGTCCCGGCGTGTCGGCGACCCTCCACCTGTACCTCGACGGATGCGAGCTACTCAGTAAGTATCCGGGATTCAACTAGTATTTAAGTCTGAGTTATAGAAAAGCTGAGTTCTCTATTGTGCTTGTGGGTTCGTAGCTTTATTCATAAAGTATCTTAATCTTTGGCCAAGGTTAGGATAGCTGATATTATCTTAAGCGTGGTGCTTAGGTGTATATCCGCCCTCGTTTGCCTCGTTGTTGGTATTTCTTACGATCGCAGATAAATCCGCAAGCGCACGGATACCGTTGTAGCTTTCACCCGGAAGTATTCAGGGTATCGAATCCACAGGGAACGTGTGTACTAATCTTCTAACTAGATCGTCCAAGGACAACAAGAGAAATGATTGGCGAGGGTAGAGAGGATTCCTATGGTTTAAGGACCTTGAAGAAGAATAAGCTCAGCGTCTATAGTTTACTTACTTTGGGCACCGGGGTATCCTAGGCCTCTAGGAAATTGCCGGCCAACAGCTCTACGCCGTACCCGTACATGGAGGATTACAAAGGACGGACAGGGCTGTCACCACCTGCCGCCTACCTCTTCTAATCCGTGGGGCTACGAGGCAAACAAAGGTAACTTCTAGCCCAGACACCACGTCTATGCTATTAATTACTACTTTAGTCCTATTCCTAGACCAAAGTATTCACTAAGCATTCATAAATGATTAATGAACGATGAACCCGCAAGCAACTATAGAAAGGAACTTACTTAATCAAGAGAACTTAATATCATAAGAGATCACGAACACTTACTAGAAGAAGGAAGCATCCGTCGAGGTACAAGGATCGGGGAAGAGTGCCGACAGCCCTGGCACTTCCCCCGGACTACCCCTCACTCTCTCCCTATTCTCTAAATACTACACTGGAGTAGAGCTTCGCCTTGGAGTGGAGCTTGTAGCTTCTCAATCTTGTGTGTCTCTTCAATGACCGGTATGCAGCTATTTATAGCTTGTAGAGGCGGTTGGGAGTGGACACGTGGAAGATGAGGACGAACGGACTCAGTCACAGGTCGGGCGATTCGGGGAGATCGGCCGACGTTCGATCCACCGCCTTGAGTGATGCACGGCGTAGATGGACTCCTGGAGGCGGTGGGAACCCGTACCAGAAGGATGAGGCGGTTTGGCCTCCGGACCAGGTCGGGCGACCGGCCTCGGTCGGGCGACCGTCTATCGGCACCGATCGGGCCCATCTTCGGCTGAGTGATTGTTTAGTGGGTCCTCATGGCGGTTCCAGGTGGTATAGGTGCATTTGAGTACGTTTAGTTTGGAAGGTGGGCCCTTCTATCCATTTGACCTCCCCTTGGACCATTCCCATCTCTTGGATCCAACCGACATGGAATCAGTGGCTAGGATGGTCCTGGAGTGTGCTTCTTTGCTGTGGACAAAGATGGGCTTTATTGGGCTTGGGCCCAGGTCGGCCGACCTAGGTGGGTCGGGCGACCTGGCCCTGAGCCCAATTGTCCTCCTCTTTTGCCAATTATTTCCTGCAATCACATATTCACCAAAACTCATGGAATTGATTAGATATAAACCTTATCACTATGTTTGGTGATTATATTTGATATATTTTCTGCAGGAATTGACGGCCAAAAGTGGTACCTAAGGACCGTCAACAAGCTCCCCCACACTTAGCCTTTACTCGTCCTCGAGTGAAGCTTAAAGACTAAGGTGGAAAACATGACTCCAATTGATATGATGCAAGCATATAAGTTATTCCAAAACATACCTGCACTTGTGAATTTTGAAGTGTCTATCATGTAATCTTGGATGGTTGAGGAATGGAACGGCCATGATTCAAGTCATCTTAACTCTTCTATTAAGTAACTTGGATTTTCGATAAATTTTCAAAAACATAACCTTACCTAGCTCCTCAAATGATTCTCTCAGATCGCTCAATGTGTATGATTCCTCACCAAGGCATTTCTTTGCCTTCTTTCTCCTACTTCTAAAAGGCTTATGTGGAGCTCAAGGTAGGAGTAAAGATAAGGCATACTTGCATCACATATATTGCAAAGTCAAAGAGTGGATCCAAGAAGAAAACTATTCATACAATCTGATCAAGATGTGCATGTGTGTGGAAGAATGAAATTGTAGCTCCTTTTTGTATGATCTCTCTCCTCTTTGAGAACATGGCTATATTTTTTTTTCATGATACTTGGGCCTTCATATGCCCATATTTTTTTTTCTTTCTCTTTTTTTTTTGCTTGGACCTTCATGTGTCCATATTTTTTTTCTATAGACCCATGTCTCTTTTGAAATAATACTTGAAGAGAAGATCAACACTTAAATGGAGTATTTATTTTGTGGATGGATGAAATGTATGATGCTAACTTTCAGTGTAGAAGTTTAGCATGTGTATATGGTGTACGTGATCTTGATCATGAAAGCATGAAAAGTATCTTACAAGGGTCACAACAATTTGACAAAGCTCAATGCAATAGCAAGCAGCATACGTGTATAGGTTTTGCAACATGAACATCATATGGCTTTGGTAGGAATAAGGCATCACTGAGGAGCTTTGTAAGATTATTGATTTTAAGCTTTACAAGAAAAACATCCCAAGCACTTTATACAGAAAGAGCAAGATTTCTTTCGTCATACCATATCTCATTAATCAACCACTTAGATAAACATGTTTCCCTAAAGTTATATGTTCACAAGCAACAGGTGTATGTGCAAGGAATAAAGTATATGCAAGCCAATCAAGGATAGACATGTAAACCAAAGGAGCATCCAAGTTCATTTTATCATGAGTTTAATTTTAAAGATTATCTCAAGATAGGATTGAATTAACTCATGAACTGGAGAGAGTGAGGGACAGGATGTGTAAACCATCGCTCTGGACAAAAATGTGGACGAGAGATGCCAGATGGCCTTCGGCCGACCAAGGGGATCGGCCGACTCCTACTGGGCCTCGGTCGCCTTGATTTTTCTTGAGCTGTCCTGTGCGATGTTGTACTTCCTGTCTGTGGGTGGTCTTGAAAATGTGCACGTCAGAAAACTCGAGAGACCCCCACACTTGATTTTGTACCTGCATTTATTCAGACATGGTGGAAACAAAACAATGGCTCTTTGGTTTTGAGAACCAAGAGCCTTTATTAGATTCAAATATTTTTTTAATTTATTTAGTTATGCAAATTTTTATGGAACATTTTTTATAGAGCAAGATGAAAAACCAACATCACCTAAAAACCAAGATGAAATTTTGTACAAATGGAACATATTGCGAAATACTTACCGACCTCCTCCACACTTGGATTTTTTTGTGTCGTGGGACACCAAAAATCAAGTGTGTTGGGTTCCTTCGAAATTTGTTCTGTGACCAAAACTTACCGAGGTGTTACTGCTGATGTAGCTCCATGTTCTTAAGCATCACCTGTCCATCGTTCTTCTTAATCTCCATCTGAAATGGTTAGCAACCAAGAATACCCAAAGGAAAGCTTATACTAAAACATGTTCTTGCTTTTATTTGAAAGAAAAAATAAATGATAATCCGGGCCATCTCCCGGCAGTGCTTTGTTTATGGTCTGAAGCTAGACCATGGGGAACCCTCACATTGCTGCTATCATTGGCGACGTAGTTCCCATGGTTATCGCCAATTGTTAATGTACCGTTGAAGTTCTAGCTGCAATGTTAGTGCCAAAGATGCAAAACGAAATTTGCAATGTTTATGATAAACAAATGCATCCACAACCAACCTCCTAAACATTTTAGTAGAGAGGACCTTAAGGTGGTTGTAGTCCTCGCATGCGCTTGTGGCACAAAGTGTAACTAACTCTGGAGATTCATTAAATGAGCATGACTCTTGTGGGATTTTGAAAGAGAAGGTTTCATGCTCATTTATGGAATCCTTTTGTTTCTCGACCATTATCGAGAACAATCAAAGTTGTTTCTCGACCATTATCGAGAACAACTTCCTGAGGGCCTAAGGGACATGGCTTCCGCTTGATTGAAG
>CM014277.1:34904728-34955799 GCA_004135705.1 Alloteropsis semialata
CCTTATCGCTATGTTTGGTGATTATATTTGATATATTTTCTGCAGGAATTGACGGCCAAAAGTGGTACCTAAGGACCGTGAACACTCGTAGCCCCACGGATTAGAAGAGGTAGGCGGCAGGTGGTGACAGCCCTGTCCGTCCTTAGTAATCCTCCACGTTTGGGTACGGCGTAGGACGGCCTAGGATACCCCGGTGCCCAAAGCAAGCATAGGAGAATTCCCATCGCTATAATCAGCCTTAGTGCTAAGTTATCCTCTCTACCCAGCCTTCATATAACCTCGATCGATCCAGTCAACTTTAGTGATTAGACAATGCCCTTCTCGTTCCCTGTGGATTCGATACCCTGAATACTTCCGGGTGAAAGCTGGGTAGAGAGGATAACTTAGCACTAAGGCTTTATCCAAACTAGCATCCGTGTGCTTGCAGATTTATCTGTGATCGTAAGAAATACCAACATCAAGTCAAAAAGAATTGGGACACGGCCAAGGAAACTATAAGCGCGTATTGTGCAGAGGTACGCAAACTCGAAGCCCACTTCTATGGGCTCGAGTTCCATCATGTCCTCTGGGAAGACAACGTCGCCGCCGATGTTCTATCCAAACTAGGATCCACCAGAGCCCAGGTTCCACTCGGCGTCTTCGTCCAAGACCTGCGCACCCCGTCCATCAAGATGCTTGAGGACGGCAGCCCCGTGCCCGACTCGGAGTCACCCCGGGTGGCCCGCTGACCAATGAAGTTCTCGTGGTGGAAGCAGACTAGCGCGCCCCCTTTATCGCTTTCCTCACAGAGAACTGGTCACCGGGTATGAAGGAAGAAATCGAGAAGTTAACTCGGTGCACGACAAATTACGTCGTTATCGGCGACGCCCTGTATAGAAAGGCCGCCTCCACAGGAATACTCACGAAGTGTGTCCGCCGCGATGAAGGTATCACCCTCCTGCAAGATATCCACTCGGGCACTTGCAGCAACCACGCGGCAGCCGGCACCCTAGTCGGCAAGGCTTACAGGGCAGGGTTCTACTGGCCAACGGCCCTGTCCGATGCAAGAGAGTTGGTGCGCTGCTGCACCGGCTGCCAGTTCTTCCAGAAGCAAAAGCACCTGCCAGCTCAGGCGCTAAGGACCATCCCCCCATCTTGGCCATTTGCCATATGGGGACTCGACAACGTCGGGCCCTTCAAAACTGCTCCGGGCGGATTCAAGAACATCCTGGTGGCGGTTGATAAATTCACAAAGTGGATCGAGTATAAGGTTGTGACCGACACCAAGTCTGCCACAGCTGCTAAGTTCATCCAAGAGCATACCCACCAGTTCAGGCTCCCAAACCGCATCGTGACTGACCTCGGCTCCGAGTTCACAGGCCACGAGTTCTGGGACTTCTGCCAGGACAATTGCATCGACGTCTACTACTCCTCCACGGCGCACCCCAGGTGCAATGGCCAGGTTGAGCGAGCTAATGGCATGGTCCAGGACTTGCTCAAGAAAGCCATGTATGACGAACTCAACAAGCACCCCGGCCGGTGGGACAAAGAGGTACCCCATGTCATATGGGGCCTACGCACCCAGAAGAGCAGAGCAACGGGATATACTCCCTTCTTCCTGGTGTACGGCTTTGAAGCCGTCCTCCCAACCGACATCGCCCATGGTGCTCCGCGCATCCAGTACTACGAGGAAGGTGAAGCAGAAATCGGCTGCCAGGTCGACATCGACTGCCTGGAAGAACATCGACTCGCTGCACTGGTCAGGCATGCCAGAAATGAGCAGCAGATACGGCGCTACCACGACAAGAACGTCCGGGAACGCTCCCTCAATGTTGGCGACTTGGCCCTGCGTCGAGTCATGTCCACCAAAGACAAGCACAAGCTATCCGCCCCCTGGGAGGGCCCCTTCATCGTCAAAGAAGTCATTTCGCCAGGAACATATAGCCTCCAGTGGGCTAACGGCGACCCCGCCCTGAATGTGTGGAACATCGAGCACCTCGTCAAGTTCTACCCGTAGAATTTAACAAAGCTATGTATTCCTTGTCTCATATCAATGAAAGCATCTTTGCCTCGTTATATGGCTTGTTATTAACGCCTTACCCGGCACCCATGCCGATGCTCAGGGACTAGGCCCGACCCAGACTATGTTTTCTTCACCACAATACCTGGGGGAGTACCTGCTTGCTCCGACTTCTGAGTTCTTGCCCAACCCTATGTTCCCCCTGGCGACTACCGAGCTAACCCGGCTGGTCCAAGTCCCCAACTGTGAAACCCTGAGCTCCGTGCTCAACCCGCGTGCCCCCTACACCTAAGCCTCCCCGCTGAGCAGTGTAGCAGGGTAAGCCGTCCTCTCCGCGAGCAGTGGTCAGCGGGTCCAAAAGGGCGCTTAAACGGCACAAGGCAGTGGCCAGTCGGGTGACGCAAGATCTTAGTCGGCAGGGAAAAGGGTCCAACAAAACACCAATGCACATCAATGCTTCAAATTAACCTAGAATTATACATATCCGAATACTACAGAGTTTACATTTATAATTGTTTTTACAGGCCCAGTTCCTTTGCTACAGCCTCGGCCAGAGGGGTACACTCGTCGACTAGTCCGTCGAACTCTTCGTCGGCAAGCTCCTCGGGTATACCATCGCCGATTGGGGCCAGCTCCTGCGTCGGGAAATGAATTCTGAACAGAGCCAGTACCCGGCTCCTGAAGCCAACTGCAGTCTGCTGCATCAACTGGGAGGCGCGGTTCGGGCCGGCCCTGAGCCACTGCGCCAACGTCAACGTTGTCGGGCCCGACTCGGCAGGCACCAGAGAGTTGGCGTTGAACTCGGCCGCCTGCTTCAGTTCCATCAACCCCACCCAATGCACTGCAATGGAACCCAAATAAGCATCTCAACTTACTCAAACTCCAGAAGACTCGGCAAGAAATACTCACCATGCATGGCCTGGTCGTGCGACTCCTTCAATGCCTGGTTGGCGTCCTTCAGGTGCTCAGATTCGGCCGCCAGACGAAGGTTGGCCGCCTTCAGCGTCCTCACCTCCTCCTCCAGCTTCCGCTTGGCCCCGGCCAGCTCATCTTCAAGTTTTTTCTTGGCTCCGGCCAGCTTATCCACCTTCAACTGGAGAGCTTCCTCCTTCTTGCTCGCCTCTGCAACGGAAGTCTCATGGGCACAGATGGCTCGATTCAATAGAACACTCAAGACAAGGACAAGAACATACCCTCAACCATAAGCTTCATGTCATTCATGAGGTCCTCGTTGGTCTTCTACAGGTCGGCGAGCTCCCGCTCCCTTTGCATCAGGTACTCCTTGGCGGCTTCAGCTTCACGGACCCGCTCCGTGTGGACTCGCGCCAAGGCCCGGCGGTCCTCCAAGGCCTGCTGTTTGAAGCGAAGATCCTTCACAGATCGAGCTGTGAAGCCCTGATTAACAGAGAAAGCAAGTGATCAGCCACTACAGAACTTACGAATTCAACACCGTGACACGAGGGTACCTGGACTACGCGGTTCAGCACGCCAGCCACGTTCTGCAGCTTTCGGAGCTTGCTCTCGTGGTCGGCGATGTCCAGTTCCAAATCACGCTCCGGCGTCAGCACAGATGAGCTCGCCCCGGCCCCGAGCCCAGCCGAGCCGGCTTCAACAACTGGCAGGCACAGTGGCGCCATGGCCAGCATCCAGCTGCTCCCCCAGCAACTGGTCATCATCGTCTTCAAGGGCCGGCGGGGGGCGGCTCGGCTGCTCCGCCCCTGCAGAGTGCTCCGGCTCCTCCTCCTCGGCGGCGGCCTTGGGCACCCCGGCCTGCCGGTCGTCCACTGGGGCGCCCGTCCCCAAGACGTGTGGAGGACTCGGCGGGCGCGGCGGCCCGGACATGCTAACCGGCACCTGCTCCGGCATGATCAGAGCAGTGCTGGTCCCGGACTCCGCCTCCGTGGCGGCAGGTCGACTTGGCGGCGCCTTGCCACCGGCCCCCGGGCGTGGCAGGACGATGGCACCCACCTGGCTCCCGAGCCTGCATTCAAGAGTTCAACAATTTAAGCCCGGCGCACCAAAGGAACAAACAAAAGCTCAAGGCAATTTACCCGCCCTTGCGTGGACGCTTGAACTGCACCCCCTGTATCAACTGTGGGGGTGTCTCGCTCGGCAGCAGTGTCGAGTCTAGCTGCAGTGCAGGCTGCGCAAAAATCCCCCCTTGGCCTCCTGGATTGTCTAGCACTGGCTGCTCAGACCCAGGGCCTAAGGGGGGCCCATCAGCGCCACCTCCTGCATCACTCGCCGCCTTCCTCTTCTCCCGCGCCTCGGTCTCGGCCTGTGCAGCCTGCCCCAGATTCGGAGACGACATGGGGGACCCTGCTCGAGCCGCCCTCTATGACGGGGTCAGCTTGCGTACGGCCTGACGCGTCGGCCGCGCCAAGCCAGTCCCAAGCACCCGCGCTACCGGGTCATCCTCCGCTTCCTCCTGGGGGGCCGGGATGAAGTCGGCCACCTCCGAGGCGGCTTGTCCCTCATCCACGACTTGAGGTGCCCAGGACGCCTCCTCCATCGTCATCAGCTTCTCCACCCGGACATCACCCTCGGGCAGGGGTGCCGGGCTGAAGTACCTCGTCGCTCGGTCCTGCAAAACAAAGGCACAGCATCAGCAATGGTACAGTTTGTCAGACATCCAGCAGTCCAGGAATCAAATTGCAAGGAAGTAGGACACTAACCGCAGGAGGAGGATTTTGCAAAGAAAACGGGACAGGCGTCCCCTGGTTGAAGATCTTGCCGCGCATGAAGCCAGAGATCCTCTCACACGTCTCAGGGACAGATACTGTCCGGACCTGCTCCCGAGTCGGGTCCTTGCCACCTGAGAACTCATACCCAGGATGCACCTGGTCCTTGATCGGCTGTGTCAATCGTCGGACGAAGGAGATCATTATGGCCACTGCAGTCAAGTTCCGCTCCTTCAGCTCGGCGATCAACTTAAGCAACTCCTCGGCCTCCTGTAGCTCCTGGCCCTCCGGCTGTGACTCCCAGCAATCCTTCTTTGCTGGCCGGTGGCCAGTTCGCGCAGGAAGAGCGGGGGGATGGTTCGCAACATAGAACCACTCTTGTCTCCAGTTTTTGTTGGAATCATTCATATACAGGACAAAATACCTCCCGGACATGCCGACCCTCAACGAGAACCCAGTCCCTCTGGTGATCCTAGCCGGACCCTTCCCAGAGCCTTCCCCAATAATTTTCATTCGATACAAGTGCCGCCACAACCCGAAATGTGGCGGGATCCCAAGAAAAGCTTCGCAAAGATAAATGAAAACGGAGATGGACAGAATAGAGGTGGGGTTCAAGTGACTCATCTCCACTCCGTAAAAGTGCAGCAGCCCCCGGAAGAAGTCTCCTGTGGGCAATCCAAACCCCCGCTTGAAGAATGGCGCGAAGATGGCCATCTCGGTCTCCGAGCGCTCCCATGGTCGGGCGTCGTCCCCGGCGGTCCGCCACTGCAGGATCTCCCGTGGCCCAAGCACGCCTCAGCGCACCATGTCGTGAAGCCTCTCCTCGGTGACGGAGGATTGGCCCCAGGCCGGCTCTTGCGGTGGCACTCCCACGGGTACGAAGGTCAGCTCCGGGGTCTTTCCAGGTGAGGCCACGGCCTTTCCTTTGGCATCCGCCCCCACGGCGGTCGCCGGCGCATCAGGATCACCGCCCTCATGGGCGGCGGCATCCCCCGCGGTCCCGGACTGGCCCGCGGAGGGAGCCACCCTCCTCCCCGCGTCAACATCGCTATGGCCCGTGGCAACACCCGTGTCCGCCATCCCCGTCGCCGGCGGCACTTCCTCGCCTGACGCTGGTGTCCTCATCTCCTCCCTCGAGTTCGCCATCCGCGCTAAGGAGCTTGGGCGTAATGCGAACGTGTAGTGGTGGTGGCGGCGCTCGAACTCCCGCGGCGGTGTGTGGGTGGAGGGCACCTCGCTCTTGCGGCGGTGCCAAGCGGCGGCGGAGGCGTGGAATGTTTCTAGATTTGGAAATGACAGTGGTAAAAGTCGCCGGTGAACAGATCCAGATTTATCCCCTCTCGTCGATTCGAATTACCCTAACGGCGCCGTAACTGATGGACGGAATCCGCGGAAGTCCCGCTAAATGTGGGCCAATGGCTCTCCGCGCGCCAACGGCTCTTTGCCCCAGTACTCGGCCAGCCCCGACCCTCGGGGACTCGGCGCTCTTGACTCCGGTCAACGGGTCTCCGGACTCGGCCAGCCCCGACCCTCGAGGACTCGGCGCTCTTGACTCCGGTCAACGGGTCTCCGGACTCGGCCAGCCCTGACCCTCGGGGACTCGGCGCTCTTGACTCCGGTCAACGGGTCTCCGGACTCGGCCAGCCCCGACCCTCGGGGACTCGGCGCTCTTGACTCCGGTCAACGGGTTTCCGGACTCGGCCAGCCCCGACCCTCGGGGACTCGGCGCTCTTGACTCCGGTCAATGGTTCTCCGGACTCGACTAGCCCCGACCCTCGGCGACTCGGCGCTCTTGACTCCGGTCAACGGGTCTCCGGACTCGGCCAGCCCCGACCCTCGGGGACTCGGCGCTCTTGACTCCGGTCAACGGGTCCCCGGACTCGGCCAGCCCCGACCCTCGGGGACTCGGCGCTCTTGACTCCGGTCAACGAGTCTTCGGACTTGGCCATCCCCGGCACTCGGGCCTCGGCGTTTCGACTACGACCAAGACGTCTCTATGCTAGTTGCTACTGTGCGTATCTACAATGCCTCTGCCGACTTTCGGGTCCTGGGAATACAGATATTGCATCAATAGGGACAAGATTTATCAGAAAGCTATAAGTTACAAAGGGAGCCGGTCATAGGCCGGTTACAAAGACCAAATACATCAACCGTCAAGGTGACGGCCTGAGGCACTCGTCCCTGCGCCTATTGCTGCATCCGTAGCAAGCTTGGCCCACATGGGCTCCTCGCAAGCTCTCTTGTAGCACCACTGCAGCCGTCGACGGGACAGCACCAATTGAGGGTTGTTAGCGAATGCCTCCGGCTATCCCTCGCTCTACAAAGCATTTCACCCCACATGGCCCTCGTCACACGGGAATGTAGGGGTGAATGGGACAGCATTTAGATGCCAATCAACACCTCAGGATCTTCACAAGCACTCTTCTAGCACCAAGCTATCAAGTCCCCATGCTTCCTCCCTGGAGGATGCACCCAGGAACATGTCCCAACATTCTTCAAGCTAGGTGGTTGCTATGCCTATCTTCTAATGACCGCAAGGCTCAGGGCCTTGGCGTATATTTATAGCTCTGTGCTAAACGATAACATGTGACCCCGGTTGCATTGTTCAGCGCGTGAGCTCTGTGCCACGCAGCAGGTCCTCTCTTCGAGGTCCTCAGTCCGCCCTTATCACCTTTGGCTTCATCCGATCACGGGAACGCTCTGTGCGTTCACGCGAGCACTGTTCTTGTCATGACTCGTCTGGCAGGCTTATCCTTTGGGCGGCCTGATTGCCCCGAAGCTTGGAGATCCTTCTCTTTTGACCATTGGCTCGACTTTACTAGTCGGCCCAATGCTCGGGGACTACTCCATATGGAGGGCTCCTTGCGTCGCCCTCCATATGCCCCATCAGGATGTGTCACTTTTCCCAAGTGGCGCAGCTCCTCGGTGTCCGCTCGGCCACGACTCGGCGCTATGCCACTCGCGGCTCCGCCCCGGGTTTGCCCAGGGTCATCCCCGGATGGCCTGTGGTTTTCTTTTTTGAGCACCGCCCACCCTTGTGTCGGCCTACCGACCAAGATGCTTCAGCCGACCTGGAAGGCTTCGTTTCTTCATCGACAGTCCGACACGCGCCTGCACGTTGCTCAGGGACTTGTGGGATATGGGTACCCCTGGGCCCACTACCGACCGGGTAGCCAGTCGGCCTGGTCCCACATCTGACAAGGAGGTGGGCCGATCCCAGGCCGGCCCACGAGGATCCTCGGCTTGATGGACAAGATTGGAGAAGACTTAGCCCGCAAGGCATTCGGCGATATCCTCGGATCCCACCCGGAGATCATGGAGATTATATGGCAACCGACTCAGATTAGTTTCCTAGTCAGAGCCGGATACGATTAGAGATAACCGACTTGTAAACCCTAGGCCGCCAGCCTATATAAGGCGGCCTAGGTCGACTCTCTTAGATCATTCAATCTCACCTACACGCATTCGATTCCTAGCTACCAGATCTCCTATTGTAACCAAGGGCTCGCCGTTGTTCCCCGGAACTCGCCGAGCAGATCAATACAAGACCCCGAGCACAGGACGTAGGGTATTATACCTTCGGGTAGCCCGAACCTGTATAATCCCTGTGTCCCTGTGTTACCTCGAGCTCCCTAGTCCAGCGATCTCCCTTTGCCTACAAATCAACCATCTGGGTACCCCCGGGTGGACTGCCGGTCAATAGATCCGACAGCCTCTAAGGAAGTGATGGCGAATATCAATGTGCTTTGTTCGTGAGTGTTCAACTGGGTTGTTAGCAAGCTTAACCGCACTCTCATTGTCACACAACAAAGGTACCCTTTCTAGAACTATGCCATAGTCTAAAAGGGTTTGTTTCATGTAAAGGATTTGAGCACAACAAGAACCGGTGGCTATATACTTGGCTTCGGCGGTGGACAAGGCAACACTATTTTGTTTCTTAGAGGACCAAGAAACAAGTGATCTACCAAGCAATTGGCACCCTCCGGAGGTGCTTTTCCTATCAACCTTGCAACCCGCATAATCCGAATCGGAATAGCCAACGAGTTGAAATCTAGCTCCTTTGGGATACCAAAGGCCAATGCTTGGTGTGGGTTTGAGGTACCTAAAGATTCTTTTTACAGCTACTAGGTGTACCTCCTTAGGATTGGCTTGGAATCTAGCGCAATACAAACACTAAACATGATATCGGGCCTAGATGCGGCAAGATATAACAAACTACCAATCATAGAACGGTAGAGAGTTGGATCAACCGGGTTACCTCCCTCATCTAGGTCAAGATGTCCATTTGTAGCCATTGGTGTAGAGATGCCCTTGCAATCTTCCATCTTGAAGCGCTTGAGAAGGTCTTTGGTATACTTTTCTTGACAAATGAAAGTCCCTTCTTCAAGTTGCTTGATTTGAAACCCAAGGAAGAATGTGAGCTCTCCAATCATAGACATCTCGAACTCCCTTGACATCATTTCACCAAACTCTTTGCAAAAGTCTTCATTTGTTGAGCCAAAGATGATATCATCAACATACACTTGACAAATGAAGAGATCTCCATCAATCTTCTTGGTGAATAGTGTTATGTCAACTTTGCCAATCTTGAAATCCCTTGAGATGAGGAAGTCTCTTAGATGCTCATACCATGCTCTAGGAGCTTGTTTGAGACCATAGAGTGCCTTGGACAACCTATAGACATGGTTGGGATATCTTGCATCTTCAAAGCCCGGTGGTTGATCAACATAGACTAGCTCATTGATATATCCATTCAAGAAGGCACTCTTCACATCCATTTGATATAGCTTCATATTATGGCTTGAAGCATAAGCAAGAAGGATGTGAATTGTCTCTAGTCTTGCCACCGGTGCTAAGGTCTCTCCAAAATCCAATCCTTCAACTTGAGAGAACCCCTTTGCAACTAGCCTTACCTTGTTCCGCACTACAATACCTTGATCATCTTGCTTGTTGCGAAACACCCACTTGGTTCCAATCACTCTTGCATTCTTAGGTCACTCTTCAAGAGTCCAAACATCATTACCAGTGAATTTGTTCAATTCTTCATGCATTGCATTCACCCAATCCGGATCCTTGAGAGCTTCATCTACATTTGAAGGTTCAATGCAAGAAACAAACGTATTAAACTCGCAAAAGTTATTATATTGAGTTCTACGAGTTCTTATCCCCTTTGTTGGACTTCCAATGATGAGGTCTTGTAGATGAGCTTGAATTCTTGGATTGTGTCTTCTCTCAACCACTTCTTGAGGGGCTTGTGGAGCATCAACTTCTTGAGCTTGTGCCTCAACTTGATCTTGTGGTACATGAGTGTCTTCAAGTGGAAGAGATGGATCTTCCACTTGATCACCATCATCTTGCTTGTCAGCACTATCAACACGAGGCACCATGGATGAAGAAGATGGAGGGTCAACAATTTGAACTTCATCATCTTCTTCTTCTTTTGGCTTGATTGCTCCAATAGGCATGTTCTTCATGGCCTCCCTCAATGGTTCATTACCTACATCATCACAATTTTCATGTGCTCCTTGGGAGCCATTAGATTCATCGAACTCCACATCATATGTTTCTTCAACTAAGCCGGTGGCATGGTTGAATACTCTATATGCTTTGGACTTCAATGAGTAACCAAGTAGAAAATCAATATCACAACATTTTTGAAACTTCCCTAGGTGTTGCCGCTTCTTGTAGATGTAGCACTTGCAACCAAACACCCGAAAGTAGGAGATATTGGGCTTTCTCCCAATGAGCAACTCATAAGGGGTCTTCATCAATAAGCGGTGAGGAAAGAGCCGGTTGGATGCATATTATGCGGTGTTGATTGCTTCAGCCCAAAACTTTTTATCAGTGTTGTATTCATCTAACATAGTTCTTGCCAAAGTGATCAATGTCCGGTTCTTCCTCTCAACTACACTCATGCTTGATTCCATTGTCATCACAATACAATTCAATGCTTGTGTTGTCAAACTCTTTCCCATTGTCACTTCTAATCTTCACCAAAGGTTGCTTGTATTCATTTTGAGCTTTCTTTGCAAAGGTCTTGAATGTGTTGGCCACTTTGGTCTTGTCTTGAAGAAAGAAAACCTAAGTGTATCTTGAGTAATCATCCACAACTACCAAGCAATAGAGATTTCCACCAAGACTAACATATGTTGTTGGTCCAAATAGATCCATGTGAAGCAACTCTAGTGGTCTTATTGTTGATACATAGGTCTTAGATGGATGAGTGTTTGCCACTTGCTTACCGGCTTGACAAGCATTACAAAGTTTGTCCTTCTCAAACACTATATCACTCAAACCACGAACCAAATCTTTCTTCAAGAGCTTCTTGAGAGTACCCATGCCAACATGTGCAAGCCTTCTATGCCACAACCAACCTTTTGATACCTTGGTGAATAAGCAAGTTGACAAGCTAGCCTCACTAGAAGAGAAGTCCATAAGATAGAGATTGTTATATCGAAAGCCCTTGAATATGAGATCATCATATCATTGTTTGAATTCCTTGTGACTTCCACACCCTCATCGGTGAATGTAACCTTGAAACCATGATCACAAACTTGAGCCACAGACAATAAGTTGAAGTTCAATGAATCAACCAAGAGAACATTTGAGAGTGAATGATCATTGGAGATAGCAATCTTTCCCAATCCTTCAACTTTGCCCTTTGAGTTGTCACCAAATGTGATCTTGTCATGCCCACTGACATATTCATCCAATGAGGTGAACATCCGGGGATCACCGGTCATATGTTTAGTGCAACCACTATCAAGAACCCAATTGTGTCCTTCGGTCTTGTAGTTCACCTACATCCACAAACATGATCAAGCTTGGGGTTTAGCCACCCAAACCTTGTTGAAAGCTTGAGTGATAGAATTGGAACTAGATGTGACATTGGTAGTGGAGCAATGAGGATGAGCTTGTGAGCTAGCAATGAGAGTCTTGGGCACCCAAAGTTGCTTTGGCCGTGAACTATCCTTGCGGCCAAGAAACCTCACAACAACCTTTCCATTTCCCAATCTTGACAATGCATAGAGTTGGTTGAAAGCCATGGGTCTTAGGTGATTTGCTAGCTTGGGGGGGAGGAGATGTCCTGCATTCAAAGGACAAGTGACCCTCTCTCTTGCATTTCATGCAATACCTTGGTCTTGGACCGGGAGGAACACTAGGACGGTTTGCCATGACCTTAGGAGAAGGATACTTGAATGCATTCTTGCCCTTATTTGACTTGACCAAATTGGCATACAATTTCTTTCCTTGATGCAATGGTTCATACCCATTCTTGACATTTACTTGTGCAACTTGTCGCTTCAATACTTTGACTTGTGGCACTTAAGCTTTCATATATTTTGAGATCAAGAACTTGTTGCTTGAGCTTTGCATTCTCAATAACAATAGCTTCATTTTCTCTCTTGAGCACATCATTGTCTAAAGAGATCTCATCATTGCATGATTCCACAACAACAATATTCTTGCCCTTGCACTTGTCACAAATAGAAAGAGGTCTTGGGCAAATCAAGCAAGTCATCATATGAAGTTGAGCAATCAACTTTCTCTACTTGAGTAGCTTCAACACACTTCTCATTTGACATAGCATCAAAGTTGGATTCAATATTCTTGTATCTAGTGTTGAGCTCTTGAAAATCAACATTCAACTTTCCATACTTTGACTTGAGTTCATTGTAAGATTTTATCAAATCATCATGGCTACCCTTGAACTCTAAGTTGCTAGCCTCAAGCTCATTCACTTTGTTCTCTAATTCTTTCTTGACTAGCTTCAATTTTTTAGCCTTTTTCTTTGAGCTAATGATTGCCTCATTATATTCATTGAGAGTTTCAACAAGATCATCATAAGAGGGTTGCTCATACTCATCATCATCACTACCACTAGCATCATCATCATCATCACTAAAGCCATGGTTGCTTTTGCTCACCTTGTGATCTCCTTTTGCCATGAGGCAAATGTGTGAGCTTGATGTAGAGAAGAGTGATGTTGGCGGTGGAGGAAGAGAAGCCTTGATAGCAAGACCGGCAATGCCTTCATTTTCACTTTCAGTTGAAGAGGAGGAGGAATTATCCCAATCTTCAACATCGGTCACCCACTCTCCAATATAAACCTTGGCTTCTTTCTTCTTGCCTTTCTTGTGATGCTTCTTCTTCTCATCTTTCTTCTTGTGATGCATCTTCCTGTGATCTTTCTCATCATCATTATCTTCCTCTTGATTCTTGTTCTTTTGCTTTCTCTTGTCGGGAAGAGGGCATCCATTAGCCAAGTGACCCTTCACACCACAATTGAAGCATGGCATGTACTTGAGGGACTTCTTCTTGTCATTGGTGAAGAACTTCTTCTTCTTGTAGTCAAAGTTGACTCCTTTCTTGTTGGGCTTCTTGAGCATCTTGTTAGTTCTCTTCATGAGTGCAAGATCAACATCATCATCACTTTCGTCATCACTTGAGTCTTTTTTGACATCCACCTTCTTCTCTTTGCTTGCCTTGAATGCAATATCATTCTTGGAGGAGGAGGTGCTTTCACCTTGGCAAATACCCCTTGTTATAAATGATGGTGAAGAAATCGATGGAACAAGCAAATCAAACCGCAAAGGGGACACGAGATTTAACGTGGAAAACCCAACCAATGCGGAAGGGAAAAACCACGGGCGCCAGCCAGCAAGAACTTCACTATGTCGAGAGTCAGGTTACAACGCCAACGACGGCGGCTTACAAGAATATGGATCGAACTCTCTGGTGGAAACCCTAACACAGGGTATATAAGATGTACCGTACCCAAGCCGCTACGCTCCGGCCCAAGCCTCCGGCGACGGGCCTCCGCTATGCTCCGTCAGACGGGCCTCCGCTATGCTCCGGCCCAAGCCTCCGGCGACGGGCCTCCGCTATGCTCCGTCAGAAGTTAGCCTTTTATCTGTGAATTTGGAACAACAATCTTGCCAAGAATTTGAGAAATAGAGACAAGCTTGAGATCAACTTGATGGAAGTATGTGACAATGTTGGCATACTTCTCTTTTGGTAGAATACCAAGAAGTTTTCTTATGATATCCACACTTTCCATTTTTCCCATATCAAGATCATTCCATTGCTCCACAAGAACACCAAAGCGAGAGTACATTTGATTAGCATTTTCATGAGGAAGCATTTTGAAAACATTAATTCTATCCATCATAACTTTATGGCGCTCCTCACGCTCATCCTTGGATCTGATGTGCATATCGCACAACTTATCCCAAAGCTCCTTAGCATTCTTGCTACTACGCACACGATTGAATACCTCTTTGTTTAAGCCACGAAAGAGGATGTTGCGAGCCTTAGCATTCCACTTAACGGTGTTAGACTCCTCGGGAGTGAGTGCATCGGCTTTCTTAGGCTCGGGATAACCATACAACGCGGCATGGTACACACCGGGGTCAACGGCCTCAAGATAGACCTCCATACGAATTCTCCAATAGGAAAAATCATCGCCATCGAACATGGGAGGGGCTCCATCCCCGTTAGACATCTTACTCGAGGCGGTGAAGCCTAATCCAAGAGCACGAGGCTCTGATACCAATTGAAAGGATCAAGATTCCTAAGAGCGGGGGTGAAGTAGGCTTCTAACAAATTTTTTGCAGAATTAAACACCTAATCAAGCCAATTCACCCCATGTGCCTATTCCTAGCTAGTGTGACTATCTAGTCGAAAAAAGTGTTTTGCAACCTAGTTTCAATCCTAGTCTAGCATGGCAATTCTAGGAATGTAAATGCAGAAATGTAAATTGCCAAATGTAAAGAGAGAGTTAGAAAGCCGGATTTTTTCCCTGAGGTATCGAAGAGTTGGCACTCTCCCCTAATCCTCGTTGGAGCACCCAACATGAGGGTACTGCTCCCCCTTGATCCAACATGAGGATCAAGTGCTCTCTAGTGGATGTCGATTGTCCCCTCCGGAACAGCGGAGTCCAAACGCCGTGTACACCTTCTTGGGCCTCTCACAAGTCGCCTCCTTGAGAGATCACCAAGAACACCACCACCAAGCCGTCTAGATGATGCCGATCACTAAGAGTAACAAGCAATAGCTTCACTTGACCTGCACAAGACAAGAGACAAAGGTGGATGCACACTTGCTACTCCCTAAGCACTAATGATGTTCATAATAGTCACGATCAATAACTTCTCAATCACTTCTAGTGCTTTGCTTGCTCTTAGCTCTCAAATATGACTATGAACTTTCTCAGGTCGCAAGAGGGCTGAATTGAACCAATACACTAAGTATATATAGGCCAAGCAAGCAAAGTAGCCGTTGAGCCTCACATGCTGCTGAAATCGTGAGGACCGACTACTGCGGTGGTGTACACATACCACCACCGCAACAGTCGGTGGCTGCATTTTAGTACAGTCTCCAAACGATTATTGACACATGACCGACTGTTACGGTGGTGTAAAAACTCCGTTCTCACCGCAATAGTCCGTCAAACCAAAGACGAATTTGTCTATGGCCCTGGGGGACCGACTGTTGCGTTGGGTGCTCAGGTGAGCACCGCAACAGTCGGTGGTCTACTGGCCCTGGGCCCTCCTGGCCCATGACTGACCGACTGTTGCAGTGGTACCTGAGTACCAACACCACAACAGTCGGTGGCTTCTGCCCTGTAACGGGGTGGGGTGCAGGAATGCACTCCCAAGTTATGAAACTCGACCAATTCAAATTCTTTTGAGTTTCTAACTTCTTCCTTAGCTTCCATGGCTTCATTTAAGCTACTTTCACAAGTGTGTATCACCTTTAGATTCTAGTCTTATTTAGATCAAGCTACAACTCTTGCCCCCCTTAATGGTACGGCCAAAAGAAAAATAAAGACCTATACTAATCCAAGTGTCTCTCAACTCCAAACGGCACTTGTGACTAGCTTGTCCTATCGCTTCTCGCATATCCTTTGATCCGACATATATAAATCAAATGATGAGGGTCAAGAATACCATGAAAACTCATCATTGCACTAACTTAATGAATGCCGCTGCAAAACACATGTTAGTCGCAATGATCATGTTGTCATTAATCTTCAAAATTGAATTAGGGCCCTAGATGCACCTTCAGAGGCAAAACTAAGCCCTGCCATTTACTAATCACTCAAAACACTTAATTTATGTACGACTATGATCCTTTTGCTGGCAGCAACAAGAACCTTTGTGTATATGCCATTATAGATTAAGCTAGGAGCCTGTGTTCCTGACATATCTATATCATCTGCCATCTGTATATTTTATATTCCCTCAACCTTTCACTTCTGAACTTTGTGATATTTTTTGCTATCTTGTCATCTTAGGTACAACTTTTGGATAAGTTAATGAGTAACATCAAGCCGAAGAAGGTACGAGCTATATTTCACTAAATCATTATTCGTTCGTTCAATTTCTGTTAACAAAATCCAGAGAACTTTGTTGCCTTATAAGAATGTAATTTTTCAAGTTCTCTCTTAGCATATGTTGTCCCCCAAACAAATCCAGACGTTCACTGCCCATTCATGTCCATTAATAGTCCAATAATGCCACTGTGTGGTTAGTTGCTAGCTGTAAATAATATTGAATTAGTTGAATGCATTAGTGAACTTTAAAAGTCTTCCATATCAAAATGTTAGCCATTTACCATAAGAACCAACCTACTTTTTGCCAGTGCCTATATAATTTCTTGTCTCAACAAGTACGCGATGCATTTACTTCGTTTTGAGTACTATTAAATCGCTAATGGTAACAAGCTCTGCAGATGGGTGATCTTGAAATTGCTTGGGTGGATACACAAGTCGGAAAAGAAGATGGGAAGCTTATTTTGAATCACCCATCGTCAACACCACCTCCCCATAGGCCAGTTCTTGTCGGTGATCTAAAATTAGCTGACTTTAAGCAATTTCTGGAAAATAATGGTTTGCAGGTACTTTCGTTTTTCCTGCTATAGTGTTGTTCTTATGTTTTCAACTAGATTCGTGCCCGTGCGTTGCTACGGGAGCAAAACAAAAATTGTGAATGTGATAAAATTAGCAAGCGACACTATTTAGATCAACAAACAAAACTGATAATCTGCATGCACACCCACACCCTAATAACAGCTTCAAATTGTTCCTTATAAACCGAATTCTCCTGTTTAAAGGTAAGAACATCAGCTCCTGCTCAATTCATGCTTTAGTGTCTTTTAATAATAGTAAACAAAAAGCTACTGCATGCACTGAGAATTTTAAATTAATACCAAAGCAATAGCAGTAAGCCAGTAACCTGGTTAGACTGACGTGAGTTTGCTGTCAAACAATGAATCAAAGGCAGAACACTCTATACACATACGAATTTATTAAATATTTCCATCTTTCCCTCATGCACGCCCAGCACGTCAATCATGCAACCACTGCAACATGTTACTCTGAAAATTAAACAACTGCAAAATGTTGGCAAAGAAATATGTTAATGTCAGCAATCGATTAATTAGTGGAATAAAAAACACCTCTGTATGTTAAGGTCAGCCTAATGGCTCTGTTTCCTTTCACTGACAAATACCAAAGTAAGATATTGATATATCATACACATCCAATATTTGTAACAAAATTTCCACCATTACTGCAAGTTAAATTGGAAACAGAATAAGTTTTTTAAAAGAAAATGGAAACAGAATAAGTGCGGCTCCTGTTTATTTGCATACCTGTATAATAATGATTGAACATAAAACGTTTCGACTATTGGCCTGTTTATGGGCTACAAAAATTAGTTCAAATTTCTGGCCCACCCAAACATGCATTGGACAACAATGTCTGACTGCATTCTATTTTGACAGCATAATGCATTAGAGTCACATCATCCTTTATCACAAAAACTGTAAAGTTGGTGGGTTTGAATTAATACATGTTCAGAGTAAAAATTGTACACATGGAAAATTAATCTCACATATAAAACTACATCGAATAAGAAGAAATCCAGGAGCATGACAATTTTCCCCATGACAATGATTATTAAATGTGCAAAACGCAATAAATTTTAGCAATAAAGAGTAGGCAATTCAAATACTCAAACAGGAAACATTCAGACAAAGTCACCAATATATCAAGACAGGCAAGGCCTTGTTTAGTTGCACAAACTTTTCAAACTTTTCACTATTTATCCATCACATCTAATGTTAGGACACTAATTAAGGGTATTAAACATGGATTAATGAAAAACCCAATTCATAACCCTGGGTAACTTCGCGAGACGAATCTAATGAGCCTAATTAGGCCATGATTAGACAACATTGTGCTACAGTAAACAATCTCTAATGACAGATTAATTAGGCTTAATAGATTTGTCTCGCGATTTCCCGTCCATCCATGTAATTAGTTTTATAATTAGATCATGTTTAGTCCTCCTAATCTTTGGTTTAAAATTGCTACAGTAAATTTCGCAAACTTTCTCCACCAACTAAACAAGCCCTAACACACTTCGTAATAGGCTCTGTGTAAACTGTTTATAAGCATGCTAAACAATATTTGCACTCACCTTATCTTGGATGAATGGATTTGCTGGATTCCTCCAAAGGCAATTGATAATAGCAGCCATATTTTAAAGAATAAATTTGTGAATAGCTCGAAAAGTGGCATGCCATCGTGAGGAAACCTGAAAGAGGTCTTTTAAATGATAAGAACAGAGAAGCCTTACGAGCATATACTATATATTTTAATGTCAGACTCAGACAACCCCAATTACCTTATCAAGCACATTTATGTCCACATTATCTTTTAAAAGACTAAACAAAAGGTAGAAATCCCCAGATGCAGCAAAGGTGTGAAGTGGAAACCATGTACTCTATAAAGAAATAGATACAAGGCTGCATTACACCGGAACGAAGCTTGAACTAATAGAGATCATGCCCTGATGACTCAAAAAGTAGCTGCTAGCACACACTACTATTGACTTGAGAAGAATCGAGTAATCATTATACATAGAAGCTAATCGTACCTGCTGTCTCTGCTTGTTATGCTCTGTCTGTTCAGCTTCTTGAGCTGGTCACTACAATTTGTCACATCTCGTAAAGGAGTTCTCCCACCAGCAGGATCCATGTTAGCCCGACTCGCCACCTACAAAGGAAAAATGTATATCAGGAGTTCATCGACCTTCAGGGCCTCATCACATAGGTGCACTACAACATCAGTCTGCTGGAATTACATATAAGGACTTTTTCCATGGGCTAATGATGACTTAATTAATATATAGCTTGTACTACAACCAGAAACAGATGTCCAAATTCTTATTGTGAGGAAAAATGTGAATACACAATACTTGTCAACATATGCAAATTAGCCCATCTCATCATGTATTCAAATTGATCCAGCACGATCCAGCATGGCCACCGGGATCTGGAGGCGAGACTGACCGAAAGTGATCCAGCATGATATTGGAAATAAAGTAAAAATTTGCAATGGAAAATAAATCTGAAAAGTATGAACACGTACTGGTGTACTGCTGCCTGGCCGCCCAATCCAATCCCGCACACGAATCCATTCCAGTTCTTCCGAGGAGGGAGGCCACAGCCTCGGGGAGATCCACGGCGATGTTGTCCTGATGCTGTCTGCACCCACACGGACTATGCCCTGCAGGCTGCCGCGTTCCATCCCGCCTGGTGCTCAGCCATGGCAGCGACACCCAATAGTTGGGAGTAGCTGGCCCGCCGGAGGGGAAAGAGAGATGTAGATCCATAACCGCCGTCTTGACATCCCGATGCTGCTGGTATTCATGCGCACCTCGCTAGGGGAAGCGGCGGAGCAACAACGTTGAAGGCGGCAGCAGGGATGGACGCGAGCTGCGGCCTGCGGGCTGTGGAGATGACCTCCATGGATGATGGATCCATCCTTTGTGGGCGGCGTGGATCCCAGTCTCTCGATTCCTCCATCAGGATGGCAGCCGGGAACGCTGCTCCGGTGGCAGCGCCGGCGATGCAAGCATGGACCAGTGGCGATGTGAGCGCGGCCGGAGCGGGGATCGCTCTTAGGTCGGCGCCAGATCGCCGCTGCCCTTCTAGGGTTGTGTGAGGGGAGCGGATGGAAGGTGTTTCGGGGTGCGGCGCGGGCTGCGAGAGTGGAGTGCTACCCTTCTAGGGTGGAGAGCGGAGGAGAGGTGGATGCGGAGTGCGGCGTGGCGGGGCGGGCTGCGGCCTGAGGGGACGGACGACGGAGCAGATGGGTTTTGCGGCACGCGTGGGGGAATGCAGAGAGGAGACGCGAGAGCGTGACGATGGAAATCGGATGGTCCAGGTGTTCGATTGGCGGACCGACAAAGCATCCGATGGATGAGAATTCTATCGGCGGAGCGACGAAACTACGTGGGTTTTGCGGAGACGAAAAAAACCGAGACTTTCGTTCTTTTTAGGAGTAGAGATTGCTCATTGTACCTAATAGGGAATTATCTAAACTTTTAGTTTTTAGATGTGGATGTGGTGTACATTATTTAGGATTATTCAGTTGAATACGAGGGGGCTAATGTGGTAACATTCAAATGGTATTTGTATGTTCAGGACACCTTAAAAAAGGCGTGTTCAGGACACCTTAAAAATCGTACGTTCAGGACATAGAGCTGGCAATTTCAACTATCACTAGCATAAAAAAGGATTTTGGATGCACTTCAACCGATGAATGTGAATATAGCTCCATGTAATCTTGGTTGGTAGCTGAATGACGGGTAATCACGATATTGCATTGCAGGGCAGCTAGGGGTCACAACAGGTCGTGATCGAGGGTCCCCTTTGTGAGGACTATTACAGGATCAGGAAGCTTATTTACTCCCAGTTCTACATGTTGTGAGGTCAACTGGTGCTCCGTCCTCCTTTTCTCCATGTTCAACCGATGAATGTGAATATAGTCAATAGATAGATAAACTATGTGTCGATCCGGGAGCTTTTTAGTAGGATATATCAAGCTCTCGCAAGAATGTGCCTGCCATGCCTGGGGCTCCCGTTCCTGTGTCGATGTATAATTTTATATGGTGATAACATGGGTATAAGTTATTGCAAACTTTTATTCTTGTCTTGTTTGATATCAGGAGCAATATGGCCTCTGCTGCACATGCATCAGGATCAGTGCTATGGCTGTTTGCCATCAGAACCTGATTACTCAGGTCTACAGCAACATTCAATCCATTTGTTGACTAACTGCCGTGATTCACATGTGGCAAGCAGCTGTAATAAGTCATACTACTCGTCGACAGATAATCTGAAAAATGTAGTTTCAAAATCATTTCAGCAAAAATAAACACATTGATTCCAAGCTAAACGTCAGAACCACAAATTTATAGGCCATGACATACGAGGAAGGCAAGTAAGGTGGATTAATTCATATCATAAAACGGCAAAAGTACAATAAGTCGTACGCAGGCAACTGAAGTACCACATGATCATTTTTCTACATTGAACAAGACAACTATCTTCAGAAATTGGCCATTCAACAAAACATTGACAAATCTGCTGGACTGTTATATACGGATCATGATCTAGCTACTGCTTCCATCCTTTAGAAATTGGTAGAAATAAAAATCTTATGCAGGCAGCTGACATAAGACTTGATCATTTCTTATACACTGAACAAGAAAACTATTTTCATAAATTGGCCGTTCAGCAAAACATTGAACAGCTCTGCTGGGTTGCTATATACTAGCAGAGTTATCTTCAGAAATTGATCACTAGCTGAACAACCCAGGAGCCATTTTAGTAGGAACAATCATGTAACTCTGCTAGTGTTTCCATCCTTTAGAAAAGCCTTCTGGAGTGTAGGGCTCCAAGAATCCGATGAACTGCAAACGTGACAATCAAACAATTACATGATTGAACATATAATTTGGAAATCATTGCAAGCTAAAACTTTTCAATGCATTATAGGTTGTGTCTGGATCCTTGGGCTAAAGTTTAGTCCTTGTCACATCGAACATTCATATGATAATAGGACTAAACATGAGCTAATTATTTGCAGAAGTCCCGGGCTAATTCGCGAGATGAATCTATTAAACCTAATTAATCCATCATTAGCAAATAGTTACTGTAGCACCACTTTGTCATATCATGGACTAATTAGACTTAATAGATTCATCATGTGAATTAACCTCCATCTATGCAATTAGTTTTGTAATTAGTCTACATTTAATTCCCCTAATTAGTACCCAAACATTCGATGTGACAGAGCTAAACTTTAGCCCTGTCGGATGCAAGCAGGGTGTCTGTCGGATGCAAACAGGGCCATAGTTGTTGATTATAGAAACCTTGTTGGCAATGAGTCCCTTCACATTAGCTGTCCATGAGTATCTATCAACACAGAAAGGATACAGCTCAGCAGAAAATCTGCCCAGATCGTCAGGATCATGCGAGAACATTACATTATTAGTCAACTTGTGCTAATTTATATGGGATGTGGTCTGTTGATTGGATCCCTTTCAGAAGCTTCCTATACCAGATATCAAGTGAACAACCTACTGCTAATCTACAATCTACAGGAACCATTATAGCAATCTTCTCAAAAAATATGTCAGTCTAACTCATTGATAAATTCATTTCAGTATCTCTTCTTCCAGAAAATTAGCACATGGGGCATTGTGAAAATGCTCAATAACAACCATTCTTATGTGTATTATTTTTTAATTTCTTCATGGTGTGATAATATTTAAACGATATTTTTCCTGCATGCTTTAAGTACAGGAGCCCCTAAGCAATTTGGAAGTGTGCCGAAGAAAAATCTCAAAATGATGAATGCATCCCAAGGAATAGCCTCAATAGTTAAATGGCTTTATTACATACGAATCAAAATGTATTTCAAGTCTGAAACTGGCAAAATAGCAAAATACTTTTTATACACACTATAATCAAGGGACGTTGTGGAAATAAAAAGACATGGTAAATTATGGAGTGACAAAGTTTACTAGCGATATCAGCTATAAAAGTATGTTGTGGAAACTTCTACATGGTTTTTAGAATTCAGGTTAAAGTCGGTATTGTGATGATTTCATATACTAGCAGTTTAGCAAACTATCTTCCGTTTCTGTTTTTTGTTAGCAGAGTGGTACTCAAACGACAAAATGATTTTACTTTACAGCACAGAATTTGAAAACCACAAATTGGGTTTTGAGGTACACCATTTATTTACATCAGCATCGAGAAGAAACATCAACCATCTAAAGAAATAGAAACACCTACTTGTACCTTTGAACCATCTTGAGACCATCTAGCTCCATAACCTTCATCCACACGGATTTCAAAAACAGGACCATAGGGTTGAGTCAGATGAACATTCATCCAACAACAATCACGTAACAAGGAGTCAATAACTTCAAATGCGAGTTCATTCTTGCTCGAATCTGAAGACAAACAGTGCAACAATGAAATAGACCATAACAGTAGCCTCCAATGGCGGACGAGTATCAAGCTGGACCATATCTTTACCACTTCCATTAAAGCCACCCCACCATCCTTTCTTACTCCTGTGAACATGTTTCGCCAATGCCCTTGCAGCATCAGTTAAAGAACAACCTTTCACCTCCAGTAGAATAATACAACACTAGTCTTAGCCTCTTAGGTGCAAGAGAAAATTCAAACTAAGTTCTGGAAGTTTTTAAGATACAAGAACATGATGTTTGAATGGGACACAATGGAAATAAAATTAGCAAAGAGTAATAAGAGTTAAACTTACATTTGGTTGGTGTAGTCTCATACAAGATGATATCAGTGCAGATCTTGGAGGAGGCAATCCAACTGGATTTGTTCCAGCCGTTTTGGCCATACCGAGGAGTCGACCCAATCCATCATAACCCAAACCCTGAGAAACATATGAAGTGAAGTAGAGTATAAACCTCTTAAAACATTGGCAAATTGCAAGTACTAATGTTATGATTATTCAAGATCAAGATGATGATAACAAAAAGGTCCCTACTGTACTTTTGCCAACATGTGGAGAATCTTTTTAACAGACACACATAGAGGAAACTGAGCTATCTTATGCTGAGTGGTGGTCACTGTTTGTTAAATCATCGAAATATCATAAGAAAATGCATCCATAGTTATTCTAAGTTCTATTTTCATGTTTTGTTCGCCTCTTTTCTTGTTTGTGGCATTTGTCAAATCTTTGTTGTACTTATATGGTAAGCCTATCCTTTTCTTTCTTTTCATTCGAAAAAAGTACATCCATAACGATAATGAACAGTACAGGACAGCTGTTTTGTTGTAAACACCATGAATGTTCTGGCAACATGATATTTGGAAGAAATTTTGGACAAAATTCAATAGTGACACTCACAGCAAGAATGTCGGTCATGATTATGTAAGGCTGGGCTGGTGGCTTTGAAACAGATATTGCTAAGACTCCATAAGTGTTCTCTCTTTCCTCTGTATAGAATTTCCTATATACTTTGACACCTGCATAGAAAGAGTTAAATCTACTGTTAAGGACTCTTTTAGATCTCCGATTATCATTTTCTTATAGAAAAAAGTGAAACTCCTATCAGAACTAATTATTATTAGCTACACTGTGCCGAATTATTTAATAAATGATTACATCAACACTGTACATTGTTCCATATCTCGAGGAAAAAACACTGTACCAATGCCAAAGTCAAGGCATGAGAAGTGCAAATTAAGCTATTCACAGTAAGCAGCAAGGATATCATTTCCTAAGAGCATTGGCTATGAAAGATTGAAAATGCAAACTACATGAGAGTTGACCAAGTTTCAGAAGACAATGCACGAACCACTTCAATAATATTGAACTAAATACCTTCTTCTATTGATGAAACCCCAGGAAGAACATTTAAGATTCTCTCTGCTTGCAGCATCTCAGAGAATGAACTGTATTTCCTAACTGCCTGGAGATAAAATAAGCAGAGATAAACAACATTATAAAAAGAATAAAATGAAATGTCTGTAATGGTTATGAATTAATTGGACATTAAGTATTCCCGAACTGAAATCTAATCTACTTTTTCTTGTAATAGAATTCTCCATAGACACATTTATGCTGCGAAAGAGTAAGATAAGGATATGTTTTTTTCTTTTGTTTAAATTATTTATGTTAGGACAATGATTTAAAAAACATAAGTAAATATACTAAGGAAATGTAGGATGTACAAAATAATGGTACCTCAACGTTAAGAAAGAGGCATTTATTGAATAGCAACAAAGAACCTTGTGTAATCCTGGGACAAAAAGTTGGCAAAGCATGAATACATGAACAGCTTTGCAGATTTGAGTACCATGTAATGCCTAACCACAAAAAAAGGTACAGAATCCACATTAAGGGTCAGCAAGTTTAGAACTCTTTATATTGTAAGGACCATATAAGCTTCAAAGCAGTAGGTTTGGTGGGATATTTATTTGAGCTTTAAAACTTAATAAACATTTCGAGTTCAACAACAATCAAAACATGCAATATATATGCAAAGATTTGTCTGCAGGATGTGATATTACCTGACAAGAACAACCCGAATTTACACAATATGAAAAACATAAAGTGTTAAGGAACTATGAAACTAGACTAGATTTGTTTCCAGTTTCAAATATATTGATATACTTCTAGTGCATCAACTTGTTTGTGAGTTTTTGTTGATTATAGCCACTATTAGTCTATGACTGTAAACTTGTTATACCATATATCCACCTTGAACATGCATAACCAACTCTTAAAATCAAATGTGCGTACCGGTTGTAGTTACCAGTTGCTAACCTCCCTTCAACTGTCTTGGTTTTGGCTGCAGAAATACAAGCTTCAAGTTAGAAAAGGTGGTTCTGAAGGAGGTAAAAGGAAAGTGCTATTAAACCACACACTTCATAAAAATAAATGAATAATTTTTCTTACAGATTTTCCCAGAACCACATTAAAACAAGCTTTTCATCCACAAGTTCAATGAAGAAAGCATAAACCAGAAAATACTACGTTTATTACCTTCTCGCCCTCGTATGCTTGTAACAGGAGTACATTTAAGTCTAAGAAGTAATTGGGATAATTCCAATGTACATCTGTACAACTTATTATACATTTTGTGTTGAGATGTATTTTGTAGTAAGATTAAGGGCTGCCCCTTTTCTTTTGTACTTCCAAATTCTCTCTTAATGAAATGATACGCCGTTCTCCTGTGTAATTTGAGAGAGAAAAACTTGCTATACTGAACCTCTGCTTTACAATGGCTGTTAAAACTATTGGCCAAGCATTGTCCGTCTAGTTAATAGTTGAGTGCACGAGGAATCAGGGAATCATTCAATGAAATGTATCATTTAAGATCATTGGTGGTGTAAAGTGCACTGAAGGCCAACCTTTTGAAGATTGCAGAAAAAAGTTCCACAAGTAAAGAAAAGTATGATACTATGATCTGAATTTGATGTTTAGAAGTGGAAGAAGAAATGCAGGCCACACTTGACTAGTAGATAAAGATTTAGAGTTACCTTTGAGTTGAGTGAAGTATGGTTCCTGAACATGCAGCTCAAACTCGACAGCATTATACATCTAATGCATAAAAAATGAAAAATAATCAGTCATAAACAAAAGGAGAAGGTATACCTCCCAGGCTCTCAGTCAACAAAAGGGCATCCATATTGCAGGAAAAATACTTGCAGTATTGTGTTTTCACTATATCAGCCAGCTGACCCTGCACCCAGAAGGAATATTGTGTGCAATTTTCAAGATTCATTTCCTATACAGAAATCATGTTGCACTGGAACGGTGTTACCCTGCTTGTTCTACTATTGTGCCAAAAGTTAGTCTTAAATATTACCGGAAATGCATGTTCCCTCCTCAGAGATTGATGCAGGCTGCCATGGTTCCCATGATTCTTGACACATACTAGAGAACAGATTCGCCACTGATTTTCTATTCTTTCATCATCTAGCAAACTAGTATGCTAAATCTGGCACAATAAAGTCACGGCCATCTCCATCTCAAACTTTTTCTAAAAATATCATGGTTCATGCCACAAAAAACAGCTGGAACTAAAGCAACGAAAAGAAAGAAGCGAAGAAGCATTTACCAGCTTCAGCTCGGCGCCTTTCTCGAGTAGCACCGCTTCCCATTCCTTCTCCTCCGGCCCCTCCTCCGCAGCCGGGATCCCGACCAACGCGGGCGGCTCCGGGAGCTGCCCCTCCTCGAGGCACTGCTCAATACCGGCCGCCAGCTTCCCGAACAAGTCGCTGTCGTCCAGAAGGCGGGCGCAGTAGGAAGGCGATAGGGGGAAGCCGACCGGGTCGTCATCTGGGGAGGCGGCGGCAGCGGCGTGGGAGGAGAGGACAAAGCGGAGGAGATCGCCGATGGCCGACGAGAGGGGCACGCCGCCGACGCCCGGAGACTGCGGCCGCGGCGGCGCTGGCGAGGTGGCGAGATCGGAGGTCGCCATTCAGGTGATATGTGTGGGTGCAAAGCTGCCGCCGGCGAAGAAAATGTCTGACAGCGTCTGCGTTATCTTGGAGATTTGACAACTTTTCTTTATTATAGGATATGGAAAAATAGTAACAGCTTGCAATGTGCTTGGCTGGATTTGTTTGATCCCGCCTCTGCCAATTTGCCAAAAAAGACAGAAAAAATAGAAGCGAGCAGACCTTAATAGCTAC
The DNA here is from genome assembly GCA_004135705.1 of Alloteropsis semialata. NCBI lineage: Eukaryota > Viridiplantae > Streptophyta > Magnoliopsida > Poales > Poaceae > Alloteropsis > Alloteropsis semialata. Next base: position 34,931,960 of record CM014277.1, read on the forward strand.
CAATATGCTCGTCGCGTCGGTTCTTCCGTCGACCGGACCGCCGGTCAGGAACTCAGGATCACGGGTTGGGAGACATGGATCGATGAACCGCGAGACTCCCAAATCACGGGTTGGAGTCAGGCCCGGCTCTGACCCCCGGGCAGCAGGGGCGACTGCCGGGGCCCAGTCGAAAGGGGCCCAAAATCCAAGACACAAGCATATACACGTGCACATCTTTCCCTTAGAAAAAAAAATAAAAATGGTACGCATCCACACGCAACGACGCGAACAACTCTCTGCTCCTAAAGAATCAAATTCTCGATTGTTTTTCGTCTCCGCACGCCCCCACAATATTTCGTCGCTCCGCTCGTCTCCGCGCGCCCCACCATATTCGCTCCGAAACTCCCTCGCGCGTGGGATCGCCCATTCGCCGAGAATTTCAAAATTCTCGGATTTTCCGCGTTTCGGCGAGGAACCACGGCCGCGAAACCCGCGCCTTCCATCGCAGTATTCTCCATTGTGAACCTCTCCTGTCCTCCCCACGATTCTTTCTCTCCACCATCCACCCGCCGTCCTCATCGCAGCCTCGCAGCTTACCAGCCTCCACAGCCCCGCCGTCTTCGTCGCAGCCTCGACGCCTCCCAGCGTTCACGGACGAACCCCAACGAAGGACGAAGCTCCACCAACGATCCTCGGACGAAACTCCACCATCGCCCCGCCGCGTCTGGACGGCGCCTCTACCAACGACCCGCCGCCCTCAACGCTGCCTTCGACACGCCATCCAGACGCACGACCGACCTCCGATTCAGCCGTCGTCCTCATCGCAGCCTCGATCCGCCGTGAGTCCCGTGCCGACGCCCACGTGACAACGGGGGGAGGGTGCGCCTCAGCGACGGGTCGCAAGGAGGACGACGAGCCTGTCTAATTCAGTGAGTTTAATTTTCGTAATCTCTACTCCAGTCAAGGTGCAGCTGTTTCTCGCTGTACACGCAGAACTGCATAGCCAAATGTAACAGCGGCCGCGGAGCCTATAGTTGGCCATATGGGCCGCCCAGCACGACACGGCACGGGCACGATACTGGCACGGCACGGCGCGGCACGGCACGGCGCGGCACGGCGGAACTTCGTGCCGTGCCTGGGCGGCCCTTCGTGCCGAGGAAGGCGCCCGAGCACGGCACGCCGGCCTCTTGGCCGTGCCGTGCCGGCACGAGGCACGGCACGATCCCGGCGTGCCGTGCCAGGGAACGGCCCAGTTCAAACTCAACAGAATATGAAAGAACCAGTTCAAACCCAGTTCAAACATCCACACCTCATTCAAACCAGTTCAAACGACAGAATACCAAATAAGCATCAAACCAACAGAATATGAAAGAAGTTCAAATATTTTGAGCTGTTTTTTGTGCTGCCTCATTAAAAACCTTTGTAGGTAAAAACTCACACCTCGTGAGAAAACCCTACAAAGGAAAAAAGAGTACAGCCAGCTCTAAATATAATGTTCATTGTGTTCATACTTAGTCCCATACATTACATTCACCATTACAAGAATCAAACTCAATCAATATAAAGATTCTCAAAGGCTGCTTCTAGCTCAGGATCTTCAACATCATGTTGCAGCCTTGCATCAGCTTGCTCCCAATCCTTGATCAAGGCCAGCATCTCCACCATCTCAGATCTCAAGCGCCGGCGCCGCTCCTCAATGATCCTGCCTGTGGTACTAAATGCAGACTCAGAAGAAATGGTTGAGACAGGAACAGTCATAACATCTTTAGCCATTATAGACAGAACAGGATAGGATATCTTATGCTCATGCCACCAGGACAAGATGTCGAAGTCATCATCAAACTGGGTGACAGTGTCACTGTCCAGGTAGGTAGTTAGCTCAGAAGTAGCATTAGGAAGAGATGCACCAGATCCCACAGCATGAAGTAAAGCAGTAGCAGATGTTCTTCTTCCAAGGTTGGAAGAAGAACTCATGTGTGACACATCAATACCAGAAGAAGCAGAACCAAAGATCTTACCCCAAGCTGTTTTCTTACCTGCTGTAGGGCCTGGCTGGGTAGCCCTTTGTGTCCTCCTCAAAGAACCAAACTTTGTTTCATACTTAGAAAACATGTCAGATAATTCATCCCTCACATCAGATAGGTAAGTAGAGTAATCCTTACCATTAAGTTGAGCTAACAAGCGAAGACAATTACTGAAACCCTGCATCTTAGCCCTAGGATCCAGTATCATTGCAAAGGAATAAAGCATGGGTATGTCAGACCAATAATCTAGGAATTTCTGTTTCATAGGAGCAACAATACGTCTAAAATCTGTCTCAAATTCAGGATCATGCTCAAAACTGTTCAAATTAGTTGCAATTTCAAGAACATGATGTAAAGCCAGAGGAGATGTTGGATAATAAACACCAGAAAGAACAACAGTAGAAACATAAAATTGTTCCAGAAACTTAAGGATTTTTTCAGCAACATACCAGTGGTGGTCATTCAGAAGTGGACCTCCATTCACAAAAGGATGATTAGTTGTAATAAAAACAGAGAATGGTGCTTTATGAGGCATGAGATGCTTCAACATTAGATAGGTGGAATTCCATCTAACATCCATGTCCAACCCAAACTTTCTAGGGGTGGCATTAGTAGATATGCAAAAAGACTTGTATGCAGCAATGCGTTGGTTAGATGCATTGAGAAAAGAAATTGCAGTTCTAAATGCAGATAGAGCAGGTTTGAAAACCTCAAGGCCAGCTTTGACAATCAGATTAATAATGTGACAAGCACAGCGCTGATGCAACATCAAGGTGCCAACATAACCAGATAGTATAGGCATTAAGTTATCCATTGCTTTTATGTTGGCAGATGCATTATCAAGTGTAACAGAAAAAACCTTATTGCTAAGGCCATAATCATCAATAACAGCAGCAACATGCTCAGCAATGTTATCAGCATTATGAGAAACATCAATCAAACGCAAGCCAATTATACGCTTCTCAAGTTGCCAATCAACATTAACATAATGAGCAACAACACTTAAGTAATCCTCCTTAGCATTTCCAGACCAGATATCAGATGTAAGAGCAACAGAATTAACAGACTTGAATGTTTCAACAAGCTTATCACGACGATCAGTGAACATCTTAACAAAGTCTCTAGTAGTGGTTTGCCTAGAGACAGAGCTGAACTTAGGGTTATGTGCATTTGTAATATATTGAACAAAGGCATCACTTTCACCAATAGACAAAGGCAGATCAAGCCTAGCAATCAACCTACATAACTCAGAGCGAGCAACATCAGGCTTATACTCCCAAAGATGCACACTACCATCAGGATTAAACTTAAGCTGGGATTGAGCAGTTGCTTTGCGAGCTAACAGAGTAGGGCATTTAGGAATATGCCTCCGCAAATGACCAGTACCACCAGTAGATAGACCAGAGTACACATGGTGGCAATGCTTACATTTCGCGCTAGTTCTTACCTTCTTACCATTTCTCATCTCCCAGATCTCGTCGAAGTGATCCCAGCATTCAGATCTCCTCTTCCCAGTGCCCGTGGACTTGGCCGTGCTCTCATTCTGGCTCTGTTGAGTGGCACTACCAGTACCAGAGCCATTTGGAGGCACATCGGCGGCACCGTCACCGAGCTCGATGGGTGCAGCGCTGCTGCCCAACAGCTCTGCTGCACCCGCATCATCCACGTCGTCTGCGGCCTCCGGCATGCCCATCATCCTACACTCGTCGTTGTAGGAATGATCCATCACGGCGTCCGGTTCCTCACGGCATGCGCCGCACTCGCACGGTGCTTGCACCGGCCAGCGGCCTGCACACATGAGAAACAAGAGCAAGAACAAGTGATCAAGAGCAAGAACAAGTGAACAAGAGCAATAACAAGTGATCAAGAGCAAGAACAAGTGAACAAGAGCAATAACAAATGAACAAGAACAAGAACAAGTGGTTACCTGCAACACCGGAGCGCCGGACTAGCCTTGGAGGTCCTGCGCACACGAAAATAAACAGTGAGATCAAGTGAAGATGAGAAACATCAAGTGAAGAGATAGATCAAGAAGATTACAGGGCAGTGGCCGCAGACGGGGTCACGAGGAAGAAGAGAGGAAGCAAGTGAAGAAGACTAGAAGAGCAAGATCAAGTGAACAAGAACAAGAAGAAGCCAGATAGGGGGAGGAGACGGCACGGGCACTGGCACGGGCACGGAGTAGCCGGCGGCATAGATCCGGCGACCAGAAGCGGCGAGGAGGTGGCCGGCGGCGTAGATCTGGCCGTCGCACCTCTACTCCTCCAAATCCCCAACCCAAAGGTGGCTAGGGTTTCGGAGGGAGTAGCCGGCGGCGTAGATCCGGCGACCAGAAGTGGGGAGGAGGTGGCCGGCGGCGTAGATCTGGCCGTCGCAACTCTACTCCTCCAAATCCCCAACCCCAAAGGTGGCTAGGGTTTCGGTCGGAGTCGTCGTCGGCGAAGATACGACGGCCACAAGAGGGGAGGAGGTGGACGCCGGCGTAGTTGCGGTCGTGGACGGTGGGAGGAGGTCGCCGACGGCGGGGATCTCGCCGTCGGCGGTGGGGAGGCGAGGCGTGCGAGAGGAGGCGAGGCCGAGGCGTGCGAGAGCCGAGAGGAGGCGAGACTGCGAGAGACGGATGAGAGAGAGAGGGGGCTGCGGCCGGGAGCGGGCACGGCAGGCCGGCATATACGCCGGGGGTGCGGGCCTGGTGGGCCGCGTGCCTACGGGCCGGCCCACGTGCCGCCCCGTGCCTGCTCCCGTCGTGCCGGGCTGGGCCGGCACGCCGTGCCGAGGTCGAGGCCCAGGCCCGGCACTACGATCGGGCCGGGCTGGCACGGGCCCATAGGGGGTCGGGCCGGGCCGGGCCTGTGCCGTGCCAAAAGGTCGTGCCATGGGCCGGCCCATGGGCCTCGGGCCATATGGCCAACTATAGCGGAGCCTATCCAGCCCGCAGATCCGCACCCGGCGGCCCCACCTTGCATGCAGCTCGCGTGTTATAATATTGGCATGGGGCCCGCTTGTAGTCAAGCAAAATGTGCCCGGCCACGGCACCGCGCTGCCCATTTTCATCAGGCGCGCGCTCCCAATTTTTACCTCGCGCCGTCGCGCGGGATACCAATTTTTGACACCACACTTTCATTTTGAATCACAGGCAGATTTTGACGAGGCCCATACATGGCTTCACAAACCTTAGAGCCATTATTGGCTTTCTTCCTCAGATCCAAAATGAGCGGCGGCTCTCTTCCTCCGTCCTCCCTCACCGGATTCTCGTCAAGGAGGAGACCTCCTAGCTCGTGTTACCCCCGCCACCGGTGGCGCGGCGCCTCACAGAGCCGGGGGTTCATGGGTGCGCCGGTGCCGGATTCCTGGATGGGGCGCGGAGACGCCGTCGACACCATGGGCGGCAATGTCGTGTGGGCACCTGAGCTTTTGGTCGCAGGTACCGCCTGCGGCAACAACCGCTCGGTACCTGGACCATGGTCTGCTGCATGGTTAAATTTCTCGGTGAAAAAAAAACGAGAAATCCGATAAACGCGTTTCTCGGCAAGGTCCGGTTAAATATTTTTTCTCACCGAAATTTAACTTTCAGTTGAATTCGCATGCATTCACTGGTCGACTCTTCATAAACTTATGATATTATCTCATTTTAGTGATATTACATGTAGTTTTGTTATGTTAAATGGTTTAGAAACAAATATGTAACTTTTTAGAGAAATTGAGACAAAATTTTGTTCAAATTTTGGCCGAAAGAAAAACGTCAAATCCGATAAATTCCGAGAAATCCGATAAACGCATTTCTCGGCCACCTCCGGTTTTTTTATCTTACCGGTAAAGTAAACCCTGGTCTGCTACCACTAAGGTACCGAAATCCCCATCCATCCATTCGCTCAACTACTTATTTTGCATCAGCGCTTTTTGTTGTAAGTGGGTTTCTACTCCTTGTGTTGCAGTTGCCTCCTCCGCTGGGCCATCACATCACCATTTCGGGATGTTTCTGCCAATTCCTCAGCTTTCCAGGTAGTCAATCCAAGAGCCAAAAGCAGCCCCGCAAAGTAGTGAACTCTGGATTTCTCGATTCTCTTAATCTATGAAAGTTTTCAGTATTGGAGATTCCAATTTTCTGGCTGTGTTGCATCTTATGCAGTTGTTTGATGGCCCATTACAATCACGCCTCTGGATCTGCCTGAGAAGGAGGGTAGGCAGCTGTACAGAGCTTCCTCCACCGCTAGAGTGCGCCAGCACCTTCTGATGGATGTTTGTCTGGTATTTTCTTTAATATTCTAGGATATAGCTGTTGGTATGTTGCAATGGATTAAATCAGTCTATGAAACTGTTTCTAGTACCTTTGTCTCTTTGATCGTTTTGTGTTCTGTATCTATAGGATAGAGTACCATATACATTAACTACTATTTCTGCTAGATGGTTGTATCACTAGTACATTTCTGTTATATATGTGCAAGTTGAACCTGTATAAAGAACTGTTGCAACATGAACCAGGTGCATTTTGTCCATCTGCATGACCTTTCATACAAGTTCTACCGTTTTGTCATGTAGGATAGATAGCAAAAAAAAATAAATAAATCAAAATCTCTATGAAGATGCTATAAGTAACATCACGGATAGGACCATGGCGCAGATCTTTGAATCTGTCCTCATTATTGGGGAAAGTGAACTATGCCTATTATTTAGTTACATTTTGTCCTCCTCTATACACCAAAATGTAATGTTCAAGCATTGGCCAAAATGTTCAATACCATTTTGTACTACAATACTGCTGGGAGTTCACATTTTTTGAGCAGGCATTTTTTCAAGTTAACAATGTCAAACAAACTTTTTTGTGGGAAGATGTTTGGTTACTAAATGTTCCTTTTAGCCAACAATTTTCTCATTTAGCCCTTAACAATTGATTTATATGAATTTAGTTGGAAGTTCCAAGATCTATATATGTATCGATATTGCTTTCATTGTTACCTAGCTGTCTTACTTGCATTCGATATTCTTGAGTTCGTCATGTATATTTGGAAACCAATACTTGCATCGTAGTGTTTCTGTTTTTAAAAGAGAAGTCAGAGAAAGTGATGTATATTTACCATTTGTGTAGATGCCCATCGAGAGTTCGAGAGCATTCAGCTTGCTTCAAGATGTGGATGAGTGGCCCTCATTCAGATTGCTGGTTTTATGCACTCAAGCTCAGTGGGACAATAGGTAACCTTCTGAATTTCTACTCCATGTTATCGTGGGTCATAGTGCATTTTGACTAATATTGACTTTCTACTAGTTGCTATGCAAAATAATATTGGTGCTGAGTTTTCCAAGGCCAGTTGCACTGAGATGTTCTTTAATAACACAAGCCTAGTGGTAGTTTTGGATCAGGGATATTAGGAAAGTAGGAACCACATTTAAATTAAGGTACAAAAAATTGTGTGCGGGCTCAGGATCTGGACATTACCAAACTAATAAGCTCAATAAAAGATGATAGAGGTATTTGATAACAAGATGGCTGAAATTAAAAATAAAATGTCCATGATTAGTCATCAGAAATGAAAATATAGGGACAACATGGTATGTTTATGTTGCCAAAATAGCATATGCCATGTGGTACAATGTTCTCTCTGACTGTAACAGTCTCCTTTATCCATATTCAAATATTACTAGAAAACATGTTCAAAATAAATAATCTTGTCATATTATTGTTGTCTCTAGCACAGCTTAATTAGAATAGCAGATAAATTATTTACTTCTGTTTTCAGGATGCAAGCAGGATATGAAGATTCTACTGAAGACCAATTGAAGCTCTAAGCTGTTTTCAGCTTCACAAAGTCTCAAGATTAATTATAAGTAATTGGATTCAAATGTTCCACACATCTTTTTGAAAATAACGCTAGGTTGTAGTTTCAAGTCTTCTACTCTGGGTTGTGTTCTTGTTGCATTTCAGCAACCTTGTTCCACGCTGCATCTTTGGAAATCTTGATTGTCAATATGGTTCTGGCATGGAACACATTATTTATCTAAACATGTATATGAACACCAGATGTGTCTATTTCAAGTCTTCTACTCTGGGTTGTGTTCTTGTTGCATTTCAGCAACCTTGTTCCACGCTGCATCTTTGGAAATCTTGATTGTCAATATGGTTCTGGCATGGAACACATTATTTATCTAAACATGTATATGAACACCAGATGTGTCTATGCCTCTATGGTCAAGTTTACTACACTGGATGGCTAAAAGGGCAGGTGAACAGTTAGCAATTTGTAGTGGCGCGTCTTTTTTTCATGTCCTGACTTCACTAATTTATACTGCAGTATCCAGATTTGCACCAGGTAGTAGGTTTATACGAGAGCTAGCAGACTTGCACTAATGTGACATGACGCGTACCAAGTACATCTAATCTAAGTCCACAACAGAACTTGACATCAAAAGAGGGTACATTAAGCCTGCTTGAGAAAAGTAAAACATTACCAAAATAATTTCATGTAGTTCTGAATTGAGAAACAAAACAATGTTAAAATAAATGCTAGCTAGTTCCCAACTGTGTCTCAGGGTAGCCCTTAGCCCCTTAGCAACCAAGAGCTCCATTCTTGCTAAGAGTTGTAAAAACAGAGATGCACTCCAAAAACAAACGGCGTGCTTAGGGCAAGCACAATGTTTGCGGCAAAACCAATCCATATAGGTGGTGTCCGGCCATTTGAGTGGTTTTAACTATTTCAGTTTGCACGGTGTGCGATCCATAAGGTCGGCAACAATGTGACATAGAAAATACAAGCATAGGGGAGAGAGAAAAGATATTAGTACTATTTTATTTCTTATGGCTGCCTATATGCATATGAGTGGCTCAAGTTATAGACCATCATCACAATGTATATAGGTGAGGGTATGATGTTATAATGGCACTGTTCAGATGGGGGTGCAAATTTTTTCACCCTACTTTGACCACTAATTAGAAGTATTAAATAAAACCAGTTTATAAAACTATCTCCACAACACCGTGGCAAATTCGCGAGACGAATCTAATGAGGCCTTTGACCGCACGATTAGAGGATGAGTACTGTAACATTACTGTAGCAAATCATGGCTTAATTAGGCTCATTAGATTCGTCGCGCAAAGTTACACTCATCTGTGAAAAAGTTTTGTAAATTGACTTCGTTTAGGGCTCCATACATGCGAGATTTCTTGGTGCAAATTTTTTGACGCGGCCATCTGAACACGGCCAAAGTACCACTTTTTTGCACATCATGGGTGGCGTGATTGTGCAGCAGCCTGGGTATGGCAACACTCGAGTATGCAATCCTACAGTTCGTGTGCTGTGCAGCTGGGTAGCACGGACAGCGGCTGCTGAATAGGAAAGTACTTGTGTCGATGCAGTGCAAAGGTACACATTTCAGACGTGATAGTGACAACACTGGCTTCGCAGTTTGCTAGCCAATGGCAGAAACCCAAAGGTTGTGAAGACCGGCGACAGTGAAGCGGCTTGCACCGGCGTTCGAGGCGGATGAGACGCCACCTGTAGCCCTGTACCGAGCTGTGGTATGGTACATTTCGAAGCTGTATGTATAAACAAGGGGACCGACCGTATGAACAAAAGGTACCAAACATTTGAATCTCCACTACCAAAATTTCAATTGTAATGCTTTATATCCAACACATCTAGGATCTCTATTTCAAACCAAACATACCACCCCACCTTTGCATCAAGTTTGTGCATGCTATTGTTCTAAAAAATATTCTCACGGATATAAATAAACAACCAATCACATATGTAGTCTAGTGTTTCATTAAACATCAAGAACATATAGTCCCATTACACTGAATTAAATAGTTTTGCCCATAGGGAGTTGCAGCCAAGACACTGCAATCTATTTGCAGCCCAGTCATAAAGTTGAAACTCTCGATCATGAGAGGATGCCTCCACAACACTCTTACCAGCACTCCACAATGTGCGCTTGCTTCAATTCATTTTTTACCCTGCAGAAAATTCAGCAACATATAAGCCAGACAAAGATGAAGAAACTCTATCTTCTTTTAATTTTCCCTCTACAGGTGTGCATAGCTTAAAGCGTATAGGCATAGCAACACAACAGCAGGTTTTGTGTTTGGCAAAAAAACACAAATAAATTGACCATTTATAAACTACTAAATTCTTCTGTAGTAGATCCGGGGACACTTCAAGCACTAAAAAAAAATGTGTTCCACTTCAGAGAAAATGAGAACTAGCAATTGCCAATTCAAGAATGCCAGATTTTTTTATTTAATCTGAAAAATGAACATAAATGTACTCCCAACTAGTTTACCACTTATTGCTCCTACTCAGTGTTCCAACCAGCTCCTTTCTCTACTAAATGCGTCAGAATTATTACTTTTCAAATCATTCAAAAGTAGTTAAGCACAAAAGTTTGATGTTTAATCTGGAAGACCTGCTGCCGGCATAGTTAGCAGTGATGCAATCAAGAAAAATGAGAAAGTTCCTTTCGCCACCTCAGTCTGCCTCTGTAACTTAACAGTAAGTATTTACTAGGATCATTTCTTCCAATAAGAAGTAATGTTCCAGCTCAAATTTGTGCTCAATATTTGATTAAAGAATAATGCTAATGACAATTTATCATGAGGCAATGAGAATATAAGGTGCCAACTAATATATATGGTTGAATCGAACACATCATGTTGTAATGTCTATGATTTTACCAGTTGAGTTCATCAACTACTTTCAGTGCCATCTTTTTTGGGGGGGCACTTTCGGTGCCATCTTAATGCTACCTAGAAAGAACCATATGGTGTCGAGCCAAACTGTGAGCTTCACTATTTTATTGTTTACAACTTATGAAATAAATTCAGGGAGGTACATATGCAAGCTATAAATATTTCAAGTTGCAATAGTTCATCTGAACAATAAATCATTAGATCAAATAAAAATACAGATCAATTTCCTCAATTCCATGGTTCATTATAGTTCCTGACCGGGTAAACTTTGTTATCATTTGCACTACAGAAACAGTTCGAAATAAAGGCAAACAGATTTGTCTAGATGGCTCTTATATGCAATGATTACCAACCTTTGATTCATTTGCAATGTAGTTATTTTTTAAGATCATAGCCAATGTTGTCCCCCTATCATGCGGTTATTCAATTGTACCTCTCCATCAGATATTTTTTCAGCAATACCCATTTTGACGTAACTTTACACCAACACCATCTTTTTAATCACAGAGGTGCATTACCATATATAATCAACAGGGAACATGTTAGTTCATAAACTAGACTAACTACCGCATGAAACCCCATTGAGTTTTGTAGTTACCATATGAAAATCAGAAGTATGGCACATTTTAGAACCACCATAAGAAGGTAAAGGTTCTCGTCACCAATATGTGATGAAAACCATGAGGCACATTTTAGAACACAAACATAAGGGCTGAAATGTGTTCATCACCATGAAAACCCATTGAATTTTGTAGCTACCACATGAAAATCAAAAGTATGGCATGTTTTAGAACAACGGTAAGGGGGTAAAGGTTCTCACCATCAATATGTGATGAAAACCAGAAGGCACATTTTAGACTAACCATAAAGGCTGAAATGTTTCCATCACCATGAACACCCATTGAAATTTGTGCCTATCACATGAAAATCGAAAGTATGGCACATTTTGGAACAACCATAAGGACAGAAAGGTCATCACTAATAAGTAATGAAAACCAAAAGGTAGATTTCAGAACCAACATAAAGGCTGGAATATTTCTATCACCGATGAAGGAAAAGAATAACACATGAACATAAAAAGTAGCACATTTTAGAACAAACATAAGGATAGAAAGGTGCTTGACACCAATAAGTGATGAAAATCAGAAGGCATATTTTATTTTATAATAAAAAAGACTGAAATATTTTTCTTCACCAGTAAGTGAGGGAAAAGAAAATCTAAGAAACCAAGAATTGCTAGGTGAACTTGAAGGAACGTTTTAGCAGGGAGAGGCACATTAAGATAAAGTGAATTTCAACAAGGAAAATGAAACAAAAATTAACTACAGTCATCAACATCCATGATGATGCTATACTAACGGCTAATTTGCAGTTGCGAAGGATATAGAATCCTCCAATGCAGAAAAATATATAGAGGTAAAAGTGCAAATATACCTATCCGCGCCATATAAAGCCCTCTAGAAACAGTTTTGCTTATTGCTAGAAAGTCAATAGTAAGCCTAGTATGACATTACTAATACCTACTTAATCATAATTTACCTAAAGCACAGGTCGTTATATAGTTTTGCTAATTGCTAGAAAATCATGTGCCTAGTAGGAAGTTACATATACCGACTCAAAGTATATTCCATAGGGAAGTGTTCGTCACTTTTAACAAATACATAAATAGCGCACAATTTCTTATATACCAGTTAAAATGTATCTACAACCAAGACAATTTTATGATCAAAATTCTAGTATCATCACTTTTTCACAGACCAAAATTATCAATCATCAATGCGGTACATTTGTGTATGAGCACATGGTTGACGTGACAATAACGAGTAGTACATGGTTATCCGCTGAGTTTTATACTGAAACAGCCATCACCAAACCAGAACATCGGGGGCTGAAAAGTAAACCATCACCAACAAGCGGAAAACTAAATCTAATGGAAAACAAGAACATGATTGGTGAGAAAACTTGCAGGAACATTTTATAAGCAGAGGCTTTTTCAAATGATATGAATTTGAACAACCAAAGGTGTATTTCACGTCAACTCAAACAGTACATATTTCATAATTTTAGTGAAAAGGCAAAGGAATAGGTGACGCCACCAAAGTCTCGTTGACAATACAAAATCTATCAATAGGATTAAGAGCTGCATAAATAGAAGTGAAATATATCAAAGAAACCAGTAGATAACTCGATGGATAATGTTTGTATTCGGCAAAACCACCAGAGGAAACCAAATATTACTAGACATCAACTTTTAGTAGTGTGTGTTTGCCATAGAAATGAATAGATAAATCAGATATGGAGCTTGGATAAAACGGTGGAGTCTCAAGAGTTAGATAGGATATGTTTCAAAGTTTGGGGGATGGTAGGGAATTGGTACTCACCAGTCGTCTACAGCTCAATCTCAGTGTCCTGTCAGATCAACTTCCCCTCCTACTATAAAAGTAATTTCTCCAATATCCCACCAGAAAATATCTACAACAATGCAAAATGTTAAGAAAACAATCCAATAAAACATGGGATTGCCATATACTTGGAATTACTCATATTGCTTTTTCCTCAATAAAGTTCTTGCCTTGCACTTTACAAACACACTATTTTTCTTAGAACAGAACAACACATGCTCCAAAAAAACCATGGATTCATGTGTACCCAAATTCTTTTAAACAAAACATTGCGTATTTTAATAGATACAAAGAAAATGTATAATATCTCACGGCCTAAAATAAATTAGCCTAGAAATGATGGCTCTCAGTGACTAAATAATTAATTCCAATGTTTGCCGATCTACTCAAGCAGGCCACTTTTGAAAAAACAGAACTACTCGTGCTATCTACCTTTTAAAGACCAAAAAGACAAGCACCTCTAGCACACTTGGACAAGCAGATCTAAAGGGGAACGAGCCCATGGACTTGGTGCAGGAGAGCCGAGCTGAACAACTTTACCAGGGGAGCTTCGGGTACTCAACACAGGAAAACAAATAAAATGTAGTTACAAGACGACAGGGTAAGCAATGCTTTCCGTGTATACAGCAACTGCGAAACCACAACTGCGCGCCTGGCTGTGAAACGGGAATTGGAGATCCTGCCCCATCTTGGAAAAACTTGGATTTCGCCAGCGGCATGCTCGCAGGAGAACCCGTAGCCTGACCCAGTGGGGACTAGCCACATGCCATGGAATGGAAAGAAACACATGGTTGGAATCCGACCAGGAACATTTCAAAAAACATCAGATCTAAATGAAATCGAGGGATGAACGAACCTCGGCGCCCATGGCGGCATGTCTTGCTGGATGCGTCAACCTTCCGGCCACTAATCTCCTCCTCGTCTCAGCTTGTCGACGGCCCCGGCCGCTATTTTTTGGTCCAAGCGCTCGTGCTCGTCGGTGCAGTGAGAAAAAGTGAGGAAAGGAAAAAGATGCAAATGGATGGAGGGAAAGGTAGTGTGTGGCTGAGGAAAAGGGTGAAGAGGGGATGAGGCAAAACAGGCCCAGGTAACTGCGGTGCTTCGGCGTTCCAGGCAGAAAAACTTGCCTCGTCACAAATGTCCGAGTTGTTGCAAATATGAGTCAAGAAAGTGTGAACATTGACTTAAAATGGTGGCCAATTAAATGAAGAGGAAGAGAAGTTCAAATGGTTTACATCCTTAAGTAATGTGAACATATCTTGTGAATGATGGCTAAATTAATGAAGAGGAGGAAGAGATCAATTAGGATTCAAACTCTGTAAATCATGCTTATCTTGTTAGGGCCTTTCTCTATAAATAGAGGACCCTTGCATTGTAATGAGATGGATTCAATAAAAAGAAAAAGAGCTCCCTCTTCCTCCATACGATTGTCATCTTGTGTTCTTGCTGTTCTTGTGTGCTACAACAAAGAAGCTGATTTCTAACACGTTATCAGCACGAGCTTCTACCAGAGCTAGAAGGCCGAAGGTGAGAAATCAACTTTATATCTGTTTCTTGCAAGCACACTTACATACCAAGGATGGTTTCTTCATCGAGTGGAGCACTTGTGGGACCCATGGCTGAAGCGGAGATCTGTCTTGTAGACAGTGGCACCACCAACACGATACTAAGAGAAACCAAATATTTCCAAACTCTGACTAAGAAAAATGGAAATATCATGACCATTGCCGGAAGCAATGCTCATATTGTAGGCACCGGGAGTGCTACAATGGTTCTCCCTATGGGTACACAAATTTTTGTGAGAAATGCATTGTTGTATCCTGACTCAAAGCGAACGCTTTTGAGCTTCAAAGATATCCGTGCGAATGGTTTCCATGTGGAAACTGAGAATGAGCAAGGTACTGAATACCTTCTCATCACTAAATTCGACGGGTATCAAAAGAAAGTGGTGGAAAGACTCCCTTCATCGCCATTGGGTTTGTACTATACGTACATAAAACCCACTGAAGGATATGTTGCGATGAAAACCATATTCAAAGACCCGGAGTCATTTCGAATATGGCATGACCGTTTGGGTCATCCTGGGTTAAACATGATGAGAAGAATCATCAACAATTCTGCTGGCCATAGCGTTAAAAGCTTCCCTAGTCCTGAAGATTTTATTTGCACCGCATGTGCAAAGGGAAAGCTAATTACTAGACCATCTCCCCTGAAGATTAGGGATGAGTCACCCGCATTTCTGCAAAGGATTCAAGGTGATATTTGTGGACCTATTCAACCCCTGTCGGGCCCATTTAGGTACTTCATGGTACTGATCGATGCGTCCACTAGGTGGAGCCATGTGGACCTGTTGTCCACTAGAAACCATACTTTCTCAAAACTCATTGCACAAGTAATCAGGCTGAGAGCAAGTTTCCCTGACAACCGCATCCAATCCATTCGGATGGACAACGCGGGAGAATTTAGGTCTAAAGCTTTCGATGATTACTGCTTAGCAATGGGCATCAAAGTTGAGCATTCAGTACCACATGTCCACACACAGAATGGTCTAGCTGAATCCTTAATCAAGAGGATTAAGTGGATTGCAAGGCCGTTGTTGCAGAATTGTAAGCTGCCAACCAGTTGTTGGGGCCATGCAGTGTTGCACGCTGCAAAACTAATTCAACTCAGGCCAACTGCATATCACGATACATCCCCCTCACAGATGGTGCGTGGGAAAGAACCAAGTATTTCCCATCTGCGGATATTTGGCAGTGCAGTATACGTGCCAATACCACCACCTCAGCGTACATCAATGGGACCCCACCGGAAGTTGGGGATATATGTTGGTTATGAGACTCGTCCATAATAAGAGCCTATGACTGGGGATCTTCATACGGCTCGGTACGCTGATTGTGTCTTCAATGAAGACCATTTCCCGGCATTAGGGGGAGATAGACATCCAATGGAATGCCGAGAAATTGTATGGAATGCAACTGGGATGCAATCCATAGACCCACGCACCACTGAAACTGAACTAGAAGTTCGAGAATCATACATTTGCAAAATCTTGCGAATGAGCTGCCCGATGCCTTCACTGATCATAGAAGGGTGACAAGGTCGCATATACCTGCAGTTAATGCGCTGGAGAGAGTTCAAGTACCCCAGAAAGGTACCAACTCTGATGTCTCTACCAATCCTAGGAAAAGGGGGAGACCTCCGGGTGCAAAGGACAAGGTTCCGCGGAGACGTCCGCGTAGACAAGATCCTGAGCCACCTGCACCACTTAAAGAATCAGTTGAAGAAGATCAACCTGGAGTTGATAATGCCCCTGAAGAGGCAAATCTACCTGAAGTAGAGGAAGTCCCTGAAGGACACCATCCTGAAGATGGAAATCCCAATGCACCGTGCGCACACCATCGCATTGGAAGGTTGGAACGCCCCAACTCAATCGTTACGGGAAATCACGATGAGTGGGAAGATGATCATGAGGAGATCGCCACTAATTATGTGGAATCAGGAGAGTCATACAATAGAAAGACCACTGTTGTCGACATATATTTTGCCTCAAAAGTTGCTGATTCAATGGATCCGGATCCAGAACCAAAGTCCTTGATGGAGTGCCGGAAGCGCTCTGATTGGGAACAATGGAAAGCAGCAATTGAGGCAGAACTGCGCTCGCTTCGCCATAGGAAGGTTTTTGGACCTGCAGTCCTGACACCTCCAAAAGTCATCCCTGTAGGATGTAAATGGGTTTTCATTCGAAAGAGGAATGAACATGGCCAGGTGGTAAGGTACAAAGCGAGGCTGGTGGCACAAGGGTTCACGCAGAGACCCGGCATCGATTATGATGAAACATACTCTCCTGTTATGAGTGGCATAACGTTCCGATATCTCATTTCTATGGCAGCTAACATGAATTTAAAAATGCAGTTAATGGATGTCGTGACCGCATATTTGTATGGGTCACTAGATTCGGAAATTTATATGAGAGTTCTTGAAGGACTCAAGATCCCTGGACCGAATCAAAATCGCAACATGTTTAGTGTTCGCCTGCAGCGATCGCTATATGGTTTGAGACAATCCGGAAGGATGTGGTTCAACTGTTTGAGTAACTTCCTCCTGAGAAAGGTTACGCAAACAACGATAATTTCCCTTGTGTGTTCATAAAGAAATCCAAGGATGGATTCTGCATCATCTCAGTTTATGTTGATGATTTGAACATCATCGGAACCACAAGGGACATTGAGGAAGCATCGACCTACCTCAAGACGGAATTTGAAATGAAAGACCTGGGTAAAACCAAGTTTTGTTTGGGCTTGCAGCTCGAACACCTCCCTGAAGGAGTGTTTGTACACCAGTCCACCTATATAAAGAGGGTACTTGAAAAGTTCAATATGGCCAAGTGCCACCTGAAAACCCCTATGGTCGTTCGATCATTGGAAGTTGATAAAGATCCATTCCGACCCAAGGATGAGGATGAGGAGATTTTGGGACCTGAAGTTCCTTATCTTAGTGCCATTGGAGCACTAATGTACCTTGCAAATTGCACACGGCCTGATATTGCATTTGCAGTAAACTTGTTGGCCAGGTACAGCGCCGCCCCCACTAGAAGGCATTGGGTTGGCATAAAAACCATCCTCAGATATCTACAGGGTACTCAAGACCTTGGGTTATGGTATCCAAAAGGAGGGGATTTCACTATGGTGGGTTATGTTGACGCTGGCTATATGTCCGACCCTCATAATGCTAGGTCACAAACTGGTTTTGTTTTTCTCTGTGGTGGTGCAGCCATATCTTGACGGTCTGTGAAGCAGACTTTAGTTGCCACATCTACCAACCACTCAGAGATAATCGCCCTGTACGAAGCCACACGTGAGTGTGTCTGGCTACGTAGGATGATTGACCACATCCAGAAATCATGTGGCATGAATGTTATCAACACCCCCACCATTATCTATGAAGATAATGCGGCTTGTGTTGCACAGATGCATATGGGCTATATTAAGAGCAATCTCACTAAGCATATTGCTCCTAAGTTCTTTTACCCCCATGAGCTCCAGAAGAGCGAGGTAAATATCCTGCAAGCTAGGTCATGTAACAATCTGGCAGATTTGTTCACAAAGTCTCTGCCTGCCTCTAGTTTCCACCGATGTGTCCGTGGAATAGGCATGAGACGACTTAGAGAGTTGCAGGGTTCAGGGGGAGATCAACCCCGAAAGACATAGCTCACAATCATGACCCTGAAGGTCATGGGTTGATCCTGGAGACCTAACCAAGCATCAACTGTTGTACTCTTTTTCCCTTGATGAGTTTTTCCCACTGGGTTTTCTCATGCAAGGTTTTTAACGAGGCAAACAGGTGCAACTTAAGCCGGTGCATGTGATGTACTCTTTTCTCCTACTCTTTTTCCCACTGGGTTTTGGGAGGAGTTTTTAAGGCATACGTATAGCACTTAATTGCCCAAGGGGGAGTGTTGTAAATATGAATCAAGAAAGTGTGAACATTGACTCAAAATGGTGGCCAATTAAATGAAGAGGAAGAGAAGTTCAAATGGTTTACATCCTTAAGTAATGTGAACATATCTTGTGAATGATGGCTAAATTAATGAAGAGGAGGAAGAGATCAATTAGGATTCAAACTCTGTAACTCATGCTTATCTTGTTAGGGCCTTTCTCTATAAATAGAGGACCCTTGCATTGTAATGAGATGGATTCAATAGAAAGGAAAAGAGCTCCCTCTTCCTCCATACAATTGTCATCTTGTGTTCTTGCTGTTCTTGTGTGCTACAACAAAGAAGCTGATTTCTAACACGAGTGCCCGAGGCACACTTTGTTGCCAAAAAACAGTCCACTGGAGGCACATAGGTCGGTTGGAGGGACCCTCCATTAAATGCTACTTTGACCACTAATTAGAGGTATTAAATAAAGTCAGTTTACAAAACTACCTCCACAACCCCTGGCAAATTCGCGAGACGAATCTAATGAGGCCTTTGACCGCACGATTAGAGGATGGTTACTGTAGCATTACTGTAGCAAATCATGGATTAATTAGGCTCATTAGATTCGTCGCGCAAAGTTGCACTCATCTGTGAAAAGATTTTGTAAATAAACTTCGTTTAAGGCTCCATGCATGCGACAAAAAAAAAATTGTAACACGGCCGTATTATGTTGACCGCATAGGACCCACTTGTATAAAGAATACATATCGGCTGGAACATTTCAGATGGTGGTGGGACCTTTTCGCAGCTTTCCAAGAAGGTGCGGCCAATCAGAAACCGGAAATAAGCTCCGCGGCCGCGCGTACATCTGGTTTTTTTCACTCTGCTGTACACGGGGATGGTGCTTTTGTTTTCTTGTGTTTATCAGATTTTTTTTTGTTTTGGAAATCTCAATCCAATCCAGTATTTCATGCTACGTTGTTGATTCCAAGTGAGCATTGTCTGGGTTAAATCGAAAGTAAGAGATCGGTTTATTATGCGATGGTTAAAACAATGTTAATATACTCAACGTATGGCGCCCAGATCGGCGGCGGACATGCATGGAGTCGGAGTCGGTGGTGTCCTCCGGTGGCCGCTTCCTCGTGCTCTACGTCTCGCAAACCGGGAACGCCATGGACGGCGCCAAGCGCGTCGGCCGCGAGGCGGAGCGCGGTGGATGCCCTTAAGCGTCGATGTGCTCTCCATGGTAAGCTTCGACCCCGTAAGCTCCAAAACCTAAAGCCACCAGCCACACGCTGCCTACTATCGCGTACATGACGCCTCTGCTTTTTCGTTCGTGTCAAGAAACTAGCCGAGGCGGACCACCGCCGGAGATGGGGCCGCTGAGAAGGGGTCCTTTTGTCGGCCGGATGCCGCCGGCGCGGCAGCTCGAGTTTCTCCTCCGCAGCTTCGAGCGCGCCGTCAAGATGCGCCTTTCCCGCCTCAAGATCGACTCATACTCAGGTACGCGCCCTGTTCATCCTCTTGCTGAATTCTGTTCAAACTAATCCAATTCGGTTTGTAAAAATTCGAGGGAGAAAACCTGAAGGCCTGGTTTTTTCTGCCGTTCTATGTTCTCCGTAGAGGGGTGCATGTGCATGGTCCAGCATGCGGAGGCACGCGCCCAGGACGTGGAGATCTTTGGTGAACATGTGAAGTGGGCATTCGGTGCATCGTGGAAGAGGAGGAGCTCTCACTACTGGAGAAGTCGCCATCGGTACTGGTTGGTAACCCCATTCGGTACCGGTTCTGAAACCGATACCGCGCATCAGGACTAAAGGGGTCGGTCTTTGGTATCGGGTCCAGAACCGGTACCAAAGGGTGCCTTTGGTACCGGTTAGTAACACCAACCGGTACCAAAGGCCCCTCCCACGTAGGCTATGGGGAACGGCATTTGGTACCGGTTGGTCTTACCAATCGGTACCAAAGGGTGATTTGGCTATTTTTTAAATATTTGATATTTGGGTTAGTTATATGCAATTCGTCTACGCGTCATATGTCGTATGTCGTACACGATCTTTCACGCAATAAGATTGAAGTCGTCGCAATTGTCAATTGATTTTGACCTGACTTTGATTGCATTTTTCTCGAACATTCACATATAAACATTTGAGATCAGCCAATACAAAAGTTAGAGCATTTAAAAGTTGTTTACAATTTACGGCCAGAACTGGAAGAAGGAGCGGAAAGGGAGTCTAATTGAGCGATAGCGCGTCCGTCATGGTGGTACTCTCCATGTGAATTTATAACTTGGTCCATAATGAATCCAAACAGTTAGTCCGCGATAGCTTTTGCTTTGTCTGTCATTGGGAGCTCTTCATGGTAAAACATTCTCTGCATTAATCATAAATGACAACATTCATTCATATAATAAATAAATTTTGCATATAATCATTTCTAAACAAGTAACTAATAATCATTCATTCATATAATAAATAAATTTTGCATATAATCAAAAAATTTCCTAACACATTCGTTTCTAAACAATAACTAATAATCATTTCTAAACAATAACTAATAATCATTTCTAAACAAAAATTAATAACTAATAATTATTTCTAAATAAAGTATATTCATGAAATAACAAAGTATACATGAAATAACAAAGTATAATAAATATATTCATAATAAATATACACTAATAATCATATTTTCATATACACTAATAATCTAATTTTCATACTAATAATCATATTTTCATATACACTAATAATCTAATTTCCGTACTATTCTATATATACAAATAATCTAATTTCCATATACACTAACAATCTAATTTTCATATACACTAATAATCTTATTTCCATATACACTAATAATCTTATTTCCATATACACTAATAATCTAATTTCCATATACGCTAATAATCTAATTTCCATATACACTAATATTTCCATACTAATAATCTAATTTTCATATACACTATAATCTCATTATCCACTGGCAGACGTACCATGAGTTCTTCGTTAGTCGCTTTTTTGGGAGAAATAAAGCTATGGATCCACTGGCAGATGTAGTATCCACATAGATTCGTCTCTTGTTCCTGTCTGGCACACTAAAAGTGGAGAAGAATAAAGTTAGATGTAACAACTATATATTAGTGTGATTTTACGAGATATGCGGGTACACCAGCCACATACCGGAAAGTCCATCTTCACATCCAATTTTTCTTTGAAATTTCCTCGAACATTTGCACGGAAACGTGTCCATGCTTCGTCATATATATATATATATATATATATATATATATATATATATATATATATATATATATATAGATATATATATATATATACACACACACACACACACACACACACATACGTATTGAGAACAAAGTCTTAAAGTTATACATACATAGAGAGAAGTACTAACTTGAAATTGTATGGCAAAAGAATGTATGTCTTGCTTCTTTGTCTCTCCAGGTACAAGTATATGTTGTCCACCGTGTCTAGTGGCTTACTGGATACAAGTACGGCATTTACCATGTATGGATCCATGAAGCCGACATCATCATACGATTTTTGGCGGCATGTATGGATCTCCATCCTACATGACAAGAATAGATTGTTATTGTTGAAAATTATAATTAAGGAAGCAAGTATTGCGAGAATAGATCAGTGAAACAAACTTACACAACCCAGCAGCTCATCAATGAGAGGTCTATGGCATCTTGATGGTACAACATATACACATCCTTGAAATCCAAAATTAAGAGACTATGCCCACGGAAGTAATCACAGTCTTGTATCAAAACATTGAGCATCAGTCTACCCTTTTTGGACACCTTCATGTACCACTCATGAAATTGCAACGCTTGAGTGGGTATGTACTTCACAGAAAATGGGGGCACCATTGTTTCGCCATATCGAAATTCCCAAGTTTTTACTGGTGTTGCCTTAGGAATTTCGCCCCGTAAAATTTGTGTCGGTGAGAGGCCCGTTTGCGCGCACAACTTCGCAAGTTCTTCATCGTCAATATCCTGTTGCCCTTGTGTCCTCCTAGCAGAGCTCTGACCGACTTGTTTCTTCTTAGGAGTGGCCGCCTTCTTCCCCGAGGATCCACTGCTGGCTTTTTTCTGCTTATCATAAGCCTTTGCAAGCTGGCGGTCATAGTCAGAGGGTAAGAATCTCTTCTGATTCGCCATGCTCATTGTTTTGAAAAAGGTCTTCGCTGTCGGATCTATGTGTACCGGCTTCTCTGGCTCATCTAGTTTGAAATGCTCTTTGACCTGGGCTTGGACCACCAAAACAGTTTTCTCGTCAGTTTGGTCGTAAGGTAACTTCTTCCTTATGGCGGCCAACTTTTCTTCTTTGGTAGGCTCTTTCTCCACCATTTGGCGCTTCTGGCGAGTAGTCGACCGTGGGGGCGCAGTTTGGCGCTTTGGGGGATGCCGTGCTAGTGGAGGAGTAGACATGTGTGAGCCGGCATCATCCTGACCTGGAGGTGGCAGCTCTGGGTCATCCTCGTCCCTTCTTGAAGGTGACGGTGGCTGCGGGGGATCCCTAGGTGGAGTAGATGACGGCCCTTGACTGCCAAATTTGACGTAACGCTTGTTTCATAGAATCATACTGCCGTGGGCAGCATCCACTAACGCCTTTTCTCCGTCGCCACCTTGGATGTTGAGCTCCAAGTCATCATATCCTTCACAAATTTGCTCGACCCCCACCTTGCAGTAGCCACTTGGAATCTGTGCCCCATGAATGGTCTGCCCTTGCTCCACTGGATAAGCCATACCGTAAGCCACCTTAGTGGATAAGGTTTCGGCTTGGTATATGAAGCTCACATGGCGTACGCAGAGTGATTTCGTCCACTGGATAGCGAGCACTCTCGTCCCCGGCATCGGCAGGTGGGAGCTCCGTGGAAGCAACACTGCTGCGACGTTGAGAGGGCGGGCTAACACCATCAGCTGATCCACCAACTGGTACAAGTACTGGTCCCGGCACCGTCTGCCCTTGGCTCAGCAATGTCTGTAGCTGTCTAGACACCATGTCTGGGATGCCAGCCTTTGTCTCTCGAAGCTCTCTTTCCAAGTTCTCTACTCTTCTCTCCTGTGCGGCCTTAGAGCGGTTTCAACTCTTGTACGTGTCAATGTCCGCAGGGAATGCAACCTTCCACGGGACGACGCCGACACCTCTAGCTCGTCCGGGATGTTCGGGATTCCCCAGAGCCCTTGTTAGCTTGTCGTTTTCTCTGTCGGGAACGAATGTCCCATCAGCTTTTTCTTTAAGCACCTTAAGGATAGCGCCGGCCTCCTCTTTTAACTCATCGTTGTATATAAGCGACCCATCATTAAG
>CM014277.1:34956799-34976255 GCA_004135705.1 Alloteropsis semialata
AGTGGATCGTCCCTATGGTTGTAAACCTGTAGGTTGTAAATGGGTGTTTAAGAAGAAGCTTAGGCCTAATGGTACTATTGAAAAGTATAAGGCACGCCTTGTGGCCAAGGGTTATACCCAAAAGGAAGGAGAAGATTTCTTTGATACTTATGCACCTGTTGCTAGATTGACCACTATTCGAGTACGACTTTCCTTGGCTGTTTCATATGGTCTTCTCGTTCATCAGATGGACGTTAAGACAGCTTTTCTTAATGGAGATCTAGATGAGGAGATTTATATGGAACAACCTGAGGGATTTGTAGTAAAAGGTCAAGAGGGCAAAGTATGCAAGTTACTGAAATCTTTGTATGGCCTAAAACAAGCACCTAAGTAATGGCATGAGAAGTTCGACAGAACTTTACAGTCTGTAGGCTTTGCAGTGAATGAAGCTGATAAATGTGTGTATCACCGCTATGGTGGGGGTGAAGGAGTTATATTATGCCTATATGTTGATGACATATTGATCTTTGGGTCAAACCTTGGTATTATCAATGAGGCCAAGTCTTTCTTATCACAAAACTTTGATATGAAAGATCTGGGAGAGGCTGATGTAATCTTAAACATAAAGCTTATCAGAGGTGAGGATGGGATTACTCTATTGCAATCTCATTATGTGGAGAAAATCTTGAGCTGTTTTGGCTATATGGATAGTAAGCCATCTCCAACACCATATGATCCCAGCGTGACTCTTCGTAAAAATCAAGGATATGCTAAAGATCAACTGAGATATTCTCAGATCATCGGATCACTTATGTACCTAGCTAGTGCAACAAGGCCTGACATCACATTTGCTATAAGCAAATTGAGTTGGTTTACGTCTAATCCGAGTGATGATCATTGGCGGGCTCTTGAGCGAGTTATGCGCTACTTACTAGGTACTATAAATTATGGCCTTCACTATACCGGGTACCCAGCCGTACTAGAGGGATATAGTGATTCAAACTGGATATCTGATGCTGATGAGATTAAGGCGACAAGTGGATATGTATTCACTTTTGGTGGCGGTGGTGTTTCATGGAGGTCCTGCAAACAGACCATACTGACACGGTCAACTATGGAAGCAGAACACACAGCATTAGATACTGTTGACACCAGGTTTTCGCACCAGATATGCTGAGTCAGATATGACGTGGTGAGGCTGGAATTACGCAGTGGGCCCGTTGACTGGTCAAACAAATAGTGCCAGAAAGGAAAACCGAAGATGACAGAGAGGAAAGCCGACGTGAAGAAGAGGTCCGATAAGGCAAGGGAATCCGATCTAGTGACGAACGAAGGAAGATGCGTCGGCTCAGAAGGAAGCGTATCAGATACAGGGGCTATTTCCTTTTTGAAGGCATATTGAGAGTCCCATTCTATATTAGATCTAGTTTACTTTATTCGCAAGTTAGTCTAGTCCGATCAGGACTCTCCATGACCAGGGTATAAATATGAACCCTCGTCCATTGTAAAAACCATTCTCACAATCAATACAACCCGGCTTCAGGCCAAAAACCCTAGAAGTAGTATCTCGACGAAGCTTATCGGTGGACGGGCTGCATCAGTTCTGATCTCCGGCTTACCAGTAAGTTAGTCAACTTATCGAACTAGTATAGGCTTTGAATTGAGGCGCATCGCCCTTTCTCGTTTATACTGTTCAACCGATTTATCTTTGGATAATCAAGATTGATATAGATTCCCTACGTCAGAGCTAGATCAATATTGATTATTCAACAGTTAATCGTTTATCGGGTTACACTTTATGTCTAGATTCCCTACGTCGGAGCTAGATCATCAAGATTAGTCTAGATTCCCTACGTCGGAGCTAGACTCATCTTGGTTATTTAAAGGTAACTTTTGCGGTTGCTTGAAGTCGTCAGATTGGTTTAGATCTGCGCCATGTGAATCAATATGCTTCTTCAACATCTTTGAGCATTGGTCTTAGTCCGATTTAAGCAATATTTATCTTACAGCATCGTTCTAGGTCCGATCTTGCTTTGTGGTTTAATCTGGTTGTTCTTTGAGTATTGTGTCTGTTTAGATTCCCTAAGTCGAAGCTAGATGTTCATAATATGATAAGATTGATCTTTGATTGTCATGCTTGGTTTAGATTCCCTACGTCGGAGCTAGATTCATCTTGATTAGTCAAAGGAAGCTTTGGTTATACCTGATTGTTATTCGAGTGTTAAGTGTGATTTAGATTCCCTACGTCAGAGTTAGGTCTTGCTTGATTATTTGATAGCATACTTTAGAATCAGAACGATCCTGTTAATGTTTTATTTGCTTATTTGCTTAATCTGATTAACACTTGTGCGAGCATCTTGTTTAGTTGACAGGTTGGTGAGTTGAGTTTGATTGTTTAGCTATCTGATCTGATCATAGCTGGAGAAATCTAGATTCCCTACGTCAGAGCTAGATTTCTCTGAAAAGGTTCTGGTCCGATTGGCTGGTTAGATGGTCCGATAAGATAAATCAAACTGGCAACTAGGCAAGATGGACGATGTATCGGCTTACACTTTGATTATTTAATATCTTGTTCAAAGGCACAGTTGATCCGTTATTTACATATTGGCCATGTTTTATGCTTTATTTTATTATTCAAAGGCTGATCTGTTATATTAATCAAGGTCCGATCCTGATTGGTCCAATTCTGAGGTCCGATTCGGTGTCTGATTGAGGTCCGATTATTTGGTCCGATTGACGTCATCATGAAGTCCGATTTTGAGGTCCGATTGGCATCGGCCGATACATTCTGATTGGGTCTTGGCTAAAATCCGACGTGCCTTCGCCGTTTGGAATAGAGCCGGCACAATCAAAGAGTAATTTAATTGTTTTATTCCCTTGTCAATTTCAGGTCAAATTGACTGGCACGCCGCGAACCTGAACGGAGTGTAGGCTGGCACTGGAGCGAAGCAGATCTCCCTGGTCTTCTTGTGTTGAACGTGGAGGATACGACCGCCGATTTTCGGCGTCAACACATTTTTGGCATGCCCAGTGGGACACGAGAAGCAAATTCCAAGATGTCGTCGTCTGATGCTGAAAAAGAAACCGCAGCAAAGCTTGCCGCTGAGAAAGAAACTGCAGCAAAACTTGCTGCTGAAAAAGAAGCTGCTGAGAAGGCTAAGAATGACAAGAACAAGACACCTGAGACGGCCATTCCAATTACAAAGGCCGATCTGTCTAAAGCTCAATTAGATGCAGTTCAGACTCAGATTGATGCATTCGAGAAGCTCTGCCTTGGCCAATTTGGACGTAATCGTTCAGGACCTATACTCAAAGGTCCTCTCCCAGATCCAGAATTGATCAAGAAGACAACTGATGCTCAGGAGTACCAGATCAACATGACAGAGATGATTCACCAAGCTGTTCATCATGCATTGATTAACCAGTCAGGCACTTTGGTGAATTCTTTAGATAATCTCATCAAGAAGGCGGTGGATGATTCCATTTGTTTGAAAGGCCCAGTCTTTATAGCAAATTCTGCAGGGGCATCAGGATCAGGGAAAGACAAGGAGACTGAAGATAATGCCATGACCGTTGCTCCGCAGAATCCAACGATTCCACTACCTATTCAGCTGGCCAACGGTTTTCTATTGATGGCCGATGGAACAATTGTCGGCCCGCATGGTGAAAAATATACTAGGACTCTGAACGAAGAAGAAAAGCAACCTGCAGCTGCAAGGCTACGTACAGAGATTCCTCCACATCAGCGTATGGTCGGTGATTACAACAATTACATGACGGATGTGAATCAAGCTGGTGGAATGTCACCCGGAGGACAGGAGTCCGATTGGTCACGGAAAATAGCCGAGGTGATCCAGAATCAATTCGGCTTGAAGCCTAAAGATGAAGCGAGGTTGTACCGGCACCCATACCCATCTTACTTTGACGCAGTGCCACTTCCTCCACGTTATAGAGTGCCGGACTTCTCAAAATTCTCCGGGCAGGATGATATGACCACCATCGAACATGTGAGCCGATTCTTGGCTCAATGTGGTGAGGCTGCTTCAGAAGAGGGACTCAGGCTTAGATTCTTCCCTCTATCACTATCAGGGCCGGCATTTACTTGGTTTACGTCGTTGCCAGCAGGATCAGTCACAGGATGGTCCGATATGGAGAAGCAGTTTCATAAATACTTCTTTTCTGGTTTCAATGAGATGAAGATTTCCGATTTGATTGCTGTCAGGCAAAGGAATGATGAGTCCGTTAAAGAGTATATTCAACGGTTCCGTGAAATCAGGAATCGATGCTACAGTTTGAAGCTATCTGATATGCAGTTGGCTGAGCTTGCATTCCAAGGTTTGCTCGCGCCAATCAAGAAAAGGTTTTCGGCTCAGGAGTTTGAGACGTTGGGACAATTAGTGCAGAAGGTGTCAGCCCATGAGGTCCGATATCAAGAGATGAAGCGTACAAAGTTTTCAAAGCAAGTGTCCTATCTCTCTGATTCTGAAGAAGAGGCTGATATCAACATAGCTGAATGGACCAAGTCCAAAAAGCCAGTATCATTACCACGGAGCAAACAGAACCCTGAGAAGTTTGGTTTTGATATAACAAAGGCCGATAAGATTTTTGATTTGCTGCTCAGTGAAAAGCTTATCCAACTCTCTGCTAATCACTCAATTCCATCGGCCGATGAGTTGAAGAAACGCAAATATTGCAAATGGCACAACTCAACTTCTCATGAAACGAATGAATGCAAGGTGTTCAGGAGGGAGATCCAATTGGCTATTGAATCTGGCAAGATCAAGTTTGAAGATAACAAGAAAGCCATGAAGATCGACGGTCATCCTTTTCCGAATAACTTTGCTGATTTCTCCTTTTCTATTAATATGGTTGATACTGATGAGAAGGGGAAGTTTAAAGTGCTTACATCGGACCACACCAAGAGTTCTGGTGCCGTTGATCCTGCAGTTTAAGTTACTGTTGAAGAGCTGCGAAGGAATCATCAGGCATTTGGGCGCGAATCTAATGCTCCTGGTGGATATCGGCCACGCGTAACCTCCCAAATGCTGATTAACAAGTACAAGAGGCAGCAAGCAGCAGCCCGAGCGTGGGAAGAACGTGAGGAACGACGGCGTCAGAGGCGCGAATATCAGGCGAGGCGGTTTGATGAAAGGTCCGATGGCCGACGCCGATATGATGATAGGTCTGATGGACGACATCGATATGATGATAGGTCCGATGGACGACGCTGGTACGATGATAGGTCCGATTGGCATATGGACAGACGTCAGACCTATGAGCAGTATGATCAAGATGATGGTCACTGGAGATGTCCTTTCTTCGTGTTCTGTTGGAATGGGAAACTTAGATTACCATCCAAAGCAGATTGTCCTGAATGCAGTCTCCAGTATGAAGAATACAGAGCTTTTAAGAGAGGTCGACGATCAGTTCATGAACGGATCGGCGTCAGGATTGATGATCATCATCAAGGAGACAAAGGCCAGGTTGACACTCATGGCCATGAAAATATTGAAGGCCGGGCTGATGCTCATGGCCCTGAAAAAATGGAAGAGAAGGCTCCAGTTCAGGATCGGACTAGAGAACATCAAATGAAACCTGGACAGTGGTGCCCATCAGGGATTTCTAGATCCAAGAAGAGACGCGTGCAGCGTTTACGCTATCGAGAGCAGATTCAGGAGCAATAATTGGCAAAAGAAAAGAAGACATGGCGCATCAAGATGGCCAATAATGATGAAGCAAGCACATCGGCCCCAATAAACATGGTTCTAATGTTGCCTTTTGATTTTGCTGCTCCTGATGAACAAGATGATGGTGAGGTTGATTATGAACTGGAAGAAGCCGCCGCATGCTTAGTTCTTGATTCAGAAAAGGCTGTCTTTGAGAAGCCAAATGCAAATGGATATCGGCACCTGAAGCCTCTGTACATCAAAGGATATGTTGATGGGAAGCCGATGACCAAGATGCTGGTTGATGGAGGAGCTGCTGTCAATCTTATGCCCTATTCCACATTCCGCAAGTTGGGCAAGGGGATTGATGATCTAATCAAGACCAATATGACGCTCAAAGATTTCGGCGGCAACATTTCAGAGCCTCGGGGGGCAATTCATGTGGAATTGACCATCGGCAGCAAGACATTGCTGACTACTTTCTTTGTGATTGATGGCCAAGGTTCTTACAGCATGCTCCTCGGACGTGATTGGATCCATGCCAATTGCTGCATCCCATCCACGATGCACCAGTGCTTGATTCAATGGCAAGGCAACAATGTGGAGATCGTCCCAGCTGATGATTCGGTTAGTATTGCAACAGCCGAGTCAACGATTTGGGAGTTTGAAGGGATTGAATGCCTGTCAGGAAAAACATGGGATGGCGACTTCCTCAAGGTGTCCGATCAAGGATTACAGCCGATCCAAGCAGTCGGCTCTGAGACTTTGTTTTAAATGACCGATTGTATAGAAGATTTTGAAGACCGAAGTGAATTCGGTTTAAGCCGTAACATTGTTGAGCATCGGCTACCCATCAAACCAGGATATCGGCCGCACAAGCAGTACGCAAGGAGATTCAAGACTGAGATGTACGAACCAATTAAGGCCGAAATAATAAAGCTATTTGAAGCTAAGTTTATCAGGCCATGCCGGTTGCTGATCGGTCACAGGTAACTTCCAAGAAATAGCAAGAAGGATTAACAAGGGAAGTTCCAAAGGACGTAGCTCCTCGGTGATTCCGCCGATCACTTCGTCCACATTGGCGACTACATCCGCATCGGCGATTCCGCCGATCACTTTATCAGCATTGACCCTGGAGTAATACCACCAGCAACCCACCATGGCCTGGTTTTCCGCCAGCACGAGGCTACCGGAGGTACTGCTGCAGTGCTGCGAAGATACTAGGGCGAAGGAACGGCACCAGGATGATCAGGATGGTAATGACGCAGAGCTACCGGAGTTAAAAGCTACAAAGACTGAAGTCCAATACAAGCAACTCACGTAACGGTATAACGAGCTGAGGTTACTTGCTGCACCGACGTTTATCACTCAGCTGAGCTGATGGCCGATGTTTATTATTAAGAAGGAAGGGCTGATGATCATAAGATTGTGTTGCTGCCAATACCGCCGCTGCTCATGCCGTCGCTGCCGATGAAGGAACAGTGCTGGAATACCAAGATTCAGAAGAGAAGATTTCGACATCTATGCTAACACGACGTCGGCTCATCGATCCAAAAACTATGGTATTATCAAGTAAACTCTATTTCTTACTGCGAAATACTTGGAAATTTTATTTTGTGAAAATAAAATACATAGCTTAGTTCCTCAATGATATGAAATTCCTACCAGAGCCATATGTTGATATCTTCTGAAAACCTTACACATATGCTGCTTGTTTTGTATTGAGCATTGTCAAATTGTTTGTGACCCTTGTGAGATTCGTTTCATGCTTTTAAGATCGAGATCACGTACACTCCACATATTATTCCATTGTTGGGTATGCTAGACTTTAATTTCCGGGCACATCGGTCGTTTGGTCTGGATTCGCATACTCGACTATTCATATGCTGACTTCTACACTGGAAGTTATGCAAAAACATGCCTTCCATCCATACAAAAATACTCCGTCCCTTTGACATGACTTTTCAAATTCATTATGCAAAAGGTATGGGTTATGCAAAAAAGAAAAAGAAAAAAATAATATATTATCCGTGCTCAAAAGCATAAGGAAAAGTGATAAAAAATAAATATGAAAGATAGCCCATATCTGAAAAGAAAAGTAAAATGAAGAGTCATGCAAAAGGGAGTTTCACCCAAAAAATTCCACACACATGCACATCTTGATCTGATTGTATGACTTATTTTCTCCACTGGATCCGGTTTTTGACTTTGCAAAATATGCAGTGCAAGTATGCTTCCTTTCTATATCCTACCCTGAGCTCCACAAAAAAGGCCTTATTAGAAGTAGGAAGAAAAAGAGACGATACAGTGCCTTGGTGAGGAATAATACACATTGAGCGATCTGAGAGAATCATTTGAGGAGCGAAGTTATGTTTTGATTTGAAAATGAAAAAACCAAGTTATTTAGCAGGAAGAGTAGAGTTTTCTTGATTATTCATATTGGCTAACATGTTATGATAAAGAAGCTTGAAGAAAGGTATCGGCTATAAAAAGGGCAGTGCTAGAGAAGTCAAGGTGTTGAATCTATGAAGCGAATTACATCGGCTAGGAGATTGAGACGCTGGATTTACAGAATTTCGAAGCATGAATCCTTCATACTCCGAAACTGGGGGGCATGTGTTGACACCAGGTTTTCGCACCAGATATGCTGAGTCAGATATGACGTGGTGAGGCTGGAATTACACAGTGGGCCCGTTGACTGGTCAAACAAATAGTGCCAGAAACGGAAACCGAAGATGACAGGAGGAAAGCCGACGTGAAGAAGAGGTCCGATAAGGCAAGGGAATCCGATCTAGTGACGAACGAAGGAAGATGCGTCGGCTCAGAAGGAAGCGTATCAGATACAGGGGCTATTTCCTTTTTGAAGGCATATTGAGAGTCCCATTCTATATTAGATCTAGTTTACTTTATTCGCAAGTTAGTCTAGTCCGATCAGGACTCTCCATGACCAGGGTATAAATATGAACCCTCGTCCATTGTAAAAACCATTCTCACAATCAATACAACCCGGCTTCACGCCAAAAACCCTAGAAGTAGTATCTCGACGAAGCTTATCGGTGGACGGGCTGCATCAGTTCTGATCTCCGCTTACCAGTAAGTTAGTCAACTTATCGAACTAGTATAGGCTTTGAATTGAGGCGCATCGCCCTTTCTCGTTTATACTGTTCAACCGATTTATCTTTGGATAATCAAGATTGATATAGATTTCCTACGTCAGAGCTAGATCAATATTGATTATTCAACAGTTAATCGTTTATCGGGTTACACTTTATGTCTAGATTCCCTACGTCGGAGCTAGATCATCAAGATTAGTCTAGATTCCCTACGTCGGAGCTAGACTCATCTTGGTTATTTAAAGGTAACTTTTGCGGTTGCTTGAAGTCGTCAGATTTGTTTAGATCTGCGCCATGTGAATCAATATGCTTCTTCAACATCTTTGAGCATTGGTCTTAGTCTGATTTAAGCAATATTTATCTTACAGCATCGTTCTAGGTCCGATCTTGCTTTGTGGTTTAATCTGGTTGTTCTTTGAGTATTGTGTCTGTTTAGATTCCCTACGTCGGAGCTAGATGTTCATAATATGATAAGATTGATCTTTGATTGTCATGCTTGGTTTAGATTCCCTACGTCGGAGCTAGGTCTTGCTTGATTATTTGATAGCATACTTTAGAATCAGAACGATCCTGTTAATGTTTTATCTGCTTATTTGCTTAATCTGATTAACACTTGTGCGAGCATCTTGTTTAGTTGACAGGTTGGTGAGTTGAGTTTGATTGTTTAGCTATCTGATCTGATCATAGCTGAAGAAATCTAGATTCCCTACGTCGTAGCTAGATTTCTCTGAAAAGGTTCTGGTCCGATTGGCTGGTTAGATGGTCCGATAAGATAAATCAAACTGGCAACTAGGCAAGATGGACGATGTATCGGCTTACACTTTGATTATTTAATATCTTGTTCAAAGGCACAGCTGATC
This sequence comes from Alloteropsis semialata, assembly GCA_004135705.1. Taxonomy (NCBI): domain Eukaryota; kingdom Viridiplantae; phylum Streptophyta; class Magnoliopsida; order Poales; family Poaceae; genus Alloteropsis; species Alloteropsis semialata. The sequence continues at coordinate 34,966,418 of CM014277.1, forward strand.
CGTTATTTACATATTGGCCATGTTTTATGCTTTATTTTATTATTCAAAGGCTGATCTGTTATATTAATCAAGGTCCGATCCTGATTGGTCCGATTCTGAGGTCCGATTCGGTGTCTGATTGAGGTCCGATTATTTGGTCCGATTGACGTCATCATGAAGTCCGATTTTGAGGTCCGATTGGCATCGGCCGATACATTCTGATTGGGTCTTGGCTAAAATCCGACGTGCCTTCGCCGTTTGGAATAGAGCCGGCACAATCAAAGAGTAATTTAATTGTTTTATTCCCTTGTCAATTTCAGGTCAAATTGACTGGCACGCCGCGAACCTGAACGGAGTGTAGGCTGGCACTGGAGCGAAGCAGATCTCCCTGGTCTTCTTGTGTGGCACGTGGAGGATACGACCGCCGATTTTCCGCGTCAACAGATACAGCTACTATTGAGGCAGAATGGCTGCGTGATTTCTTGATGGACTTACCTGTGATTGGAAAACCGATACCAGCTATCCTTGTGAATTGTGACAATCAAACTGTGATTGCCAAGGTTGGAAGTTCATAGGATAATTTAAAGTCCTCAAGACATGTGAAAGGACGTCTCAAGTCTGTCAGAAAATTGAGAAACTCCGAAGTAATAGCATTGGACTATGTCTATACAGCTAAGAATCTGGCAGATCCTTTTACTAAAGGGCTATCACGGAATGTGATAGAAAATACATCTAGGGAGTTGGGTATGAGACCCACATGAGTTAACCATAGTGTTCACCCACCCTATGTGATCGGAGATCCCGTGAATTAGGATCTGGGGAAACGAGCTGTGGGACAACTGTAGGAGAGTATATATATTTAACCCACTCCAGATAAGATGCTAAACTCTCAAATCTGTAAGACAGGTTGGCTATAGCCTTAATGTGTTCTGTTGGCTTTAACTAGCGAAGGAGCTGACCTACAGGGCATCCTTGAATGAACACACCTATATGAGCCCGACTGTTAGTCGCAGTCTACCAGGCCTGGGTACATGCCAAGAAAAGCCAGCGAACCGCGATGACATACAATTGTTCTGTGCCTAATTTGGCGACTCACAAGGCATGTCCTGTAGGAGAATGCTGCTCTGAGATGCTAGCAGAGTTCAGATATCGGCACCGCCTGAAGAAGTCTCTTTGTGCTCGAGGAGCTTGCATGCCGCTGGTTCTTAAAGTTTGTCTGCATTGGCGATGGCCAGACTTGCCTGCTGTTTTGGATCGAGTCGCATACTAGTGGCGGCTCTGTTTCGGCGAGGTTGCTAGAGGACACCCAACGACCTGAAACTGGGAAGTTCTCTTTGCCATTGTGTTGCAGCTTCCATTCTCGACGCCTCCCATTCCTATCAAGGCAACAATATTTTCCATGATATGAACCAGAATACCAGATCTCTCTATACCTTATATTTTGACTCTATCCCCCACTTCCACAATTTTATATGTGATTCTTTACTACATTTCAACGTATCGAATCTCCTTTAAAATTGCAGTTCATTTTATAGGGTTGCGCTGAATCATAACATGGTCCATCGAGAAAATCTAGGTCATTGGAAAAATATACTAAATTCATTACCATATTTAACTAGCACCATTGAAAAAAGGGTTCACCGATCAATTTGAAGAGAGTGTAAATAACCAAAAAAAGAGACTCTTCCCTTAAAAATAATAATGTTCTTGCATGCCTCAGTTACATATCTGTGGAATATCATGTTCTTCAAGTAAAAACCAAACATGGAAAATCGAGCATTTTGCATTTTGTTTGACTGCCTGCAACTTGCTAAGTTAGTTCAGACTCATACCACGAACAGTGCATTTTGTATAGTTTCTGTGAAGTTGATCATTTGATTTAACTCTTTTTAGAAACAAATTAGCAATATCAGTTAATTAGAAAATTAATAATTTGAATTGTAGAAACAATAAAACTACGAGGTACTGGTCAATAATTAATGACTTTCTGCAAGGTAATGTTACTTTATGCATGATTACTGGATCCATGCAGGTTGTTTAGATTTCGCTGAGGAGGCCGACGATACCAATTAGTACAATTTACACCTTAGTGAGATTTGAGTTTTTTGTTTTTCTTTGCACAAGTGGAGTTTTAAGTAAAAAAATTGCAGGCAACAATGGACACATGCACCCTAATTTATGTAAGTGGGTAGGCTATAAGCATTCCTATATTAGGTTGGCCATCTTCTCTTTCTTTCTCATCGTAAAATAAACACATTTACTATGTTATTTACTTTGGAGCAAGTGTAGAGGCCGATTGTTGTCTGAGAGCCCACTCCTCTCATTTGACCTTATCTCTCTCGTCCACGTAGGGGAAAGTGCCATGTAAGGATGCTGTAAGACCTTTACTATTACACTTTAGGGCTTTCTGTCGTGTTTTAAAAAAATCTTATTATCCATCTAGAACTTTAAATATGAATTGATGGTCACTATTTCCATGTTCCAGAAAAATTAGATGATAAATCTAACTGTTTAAATGGAGCTATATTGTCCATCGTTTTGTTATCTGTGCCTCCCTAAATGGCTTGGAAATCAGAAAATTGCCATTTAAATGCACACCTGTTATATTTTGAAATTTCTGTATAACTGAACTGTGATGTTGTCGTGTTTTGCGTGAATAAAATTCAAGTAGTCTCCCCATAACTTTTTATATCATACTAATAATCTTGTTGATGTACGTATCATCAGTTTGTTTCAGGGTTATTAATTATTTAACATTCATCATTAACCGTCCTAGAGAGATGCAAAGTCATAGAAAAACGATCACTACAGAATCCTCTTTAGTTTCCAACCAATAATGGTGCTGAGGTTATTCAACAGCCACCGAAGAACAATTTCTTCAGAAAATAAAGATGGCAACCAACATATCATGTCAGGATATTAGCAGCTACTTTAATTACTGTAGATAGCTTTAATGTGTAGGATGATGACATCGGCTGCACAATATCTGTTGGTCAGGCAACAAGAAGCCATTGCTTTATCCATTTTGCTGGACAAAATGTGGCTACTTGTTGTAAGGAATTCATGATCCTTAGATTACTGATTCCTTCCATTCCTGTGAAGGCTACTATGTAAATATCCTTTGATTACTGATTCTATCCATGCTAGGGCTTTCTAGGACAGATGTGCACTGTTGTTTTTCTTGCAAGAATAAACAAAAGCCTGATCAAGCAGGTTCTAGCTATATTTGTTATTTCTGTCTCAACAGTTCACTATTTATGTTCGTCTTCTCCTTGAAAGAGACATACATGATTTCATTATTTTAATTACAATAAAATCTTGCCTCTGGTGCAAGTGTGGCAATTTTTACATTCACATTTAGACTCTTGCCAAGGTGATGAACTTATGATCACTAACCTGTCCCTATCAAATGATATAACGAGAATTGTCTTTGAACAAACAAAATTAATATTTCCACGCAACAACACTAAGAACATGAAGAATAAATATATCAGCGCAAAACTGAAATGGCAGCTTTATTCATCGTATTGGTGATTCTATAGCACCGGTACATTTAACCTGTGCCGAATGATGGAGATGCGTGGTGATTTTTTTCACCCGCTTTTAGAAAATAAGGAGCCTCAACTATTTTTTTTTGTTGTCGTGTGGTGAGCTAGGACCACTGGCGCTCTCGCACCCTCTCAATGGATGCCAACACTAATGGAGAACTCGCCATCCATCCACCGTAATCGGTCACGGATGGAAAGGACCCGGTATCAATGCATGCATTGGTACCGGGTCCAACGGTCAATAATTCTGCGAGCTCATTGGTATCGGGTGGTGGCACCACCCGGTGCCTATGAGGCAACATTGGTACCGGTTGGTACCAATGAGCCTCGAGGCATTTGGTACCGGTTGGTGTACCAAAGTGGCCCCTTTTGGTACCGGATGGTGCCACCAACCGGTACCAAAGGGGCTCTGCGTATAAATCCCCTTCTTCCTCCCCCAGCCCGAGCCATGGCTCATTTCTTCATCCTCCATTGAGCTCGGGTTGGGGGAGCTCATGCCCGATTTTTCCATAACTTTTGAAGATTTTGCAAACCAAGTCCGCTAGAAGGTTAGCAACTTCATCCTCTCTCTTTTGACGTTTAGTATGGTCTATTTCATGCTCTATGTTTTGAGTAATTTGTGTTTTGTGGAATGGATTGAAATAAGAGATTTTAGATTGAATCTTCATTTTTATTATGAATTTGTAATAGAGAATCACTATATAGTTAGTTGTTGCATGTGTAGAGATGATGCACAAATTTTTAGACATTGTTTAGATTTTTGGATTATTTGTAGAAACTTTAAATGATTTTCATATTTATGCTTATTATGATTTTTAGATATTCTAAATGATATTCATATTTAGGGTTATTAGGATTTTTAGAGATTATAAATGCAATTCATATTTAGGCTTATTACGAAATTTAGAATTACATCTTTTTAGAGGCTTCAAATGACGTTGATATTTAGGGTTATTAGGATTTTTTGAGATTATAAATGATATTCTTATTTAGTTAGATTTTAAATTCAATTTTACTTCTCATGATTGTCAATATCTTGAACTAAAACAATCCAACTCTTGGCATGCCTATGATGATATCAAATTTTACCTAGTTTTCTAGCTGGGTAACATATGATGACTTTGAGCTTGAGCTTGTATTGTATAGTTATGCTTCTCATGGTTGTCATCAAACCATGGGACACATCCATGCCCAAGCAACGGATCGGTTGTGATGGTTGGGCTGGGTGTGTCTCATGGTTCCATGCCTACCATGAACCAATTTTGTTACCACCTGTAATGTTTCTTATGCTCCAAGTTCAAGGTCAAATGAAAGACAACGTATCTGAGGCAAATCACTCCTTGATTTTTTTTTGAGATGAGCAAAAGTAACACGTTGATGATTTTGGAATGTGGTTGTGTAACATCTTTGTGGTGGCATCAAATGATCTTGATGTTTACGGTTATTAAGATTTTTAGAGATTATATATGATATTCTTATTTAGGTTTATTACAAACTTTAGAAATTGGGGATGAATTTTTCATTGTTTTTTGTGAATAGATGAATCGGCAATGGATGTACAACGCGGATAGATGCTCATCTGACTTCATTAATGGCGTTCATCAATTTCTCGACGCGGCAGAGGCTAACTCGACCTCGGGTTTTATATGTTGTCCATGCAAGGTCTGTGAGAATAAGAAGGATTATCACATCTCGAAGAAGGTGGTCCACACACACTTGCTTATGAGTGGTTTCATGCCTAACTATATCTGTTGGACCAAACACGGCGAAGCGGGGTATTCTTTGAAGAAGGTAATGAAGAAGGTGACGACAACATCCCGGACTTTGCACAATACGGTGCCTTTGCAGATGATGCAGCAATGGGCGAGGGTGAAGCAGTTGCAGAAGATGAGGATGATGACGCCTTAGGTGGCATGATCCGTGATGAAGAGAAAGACTGCGAAAGTGTGAAAGAGCGGGAGAAGATGAAGCATTTGTTGGAGGACCACAAAACATTGTTGTACCCAGATTGCAAAGAGGACCAGAAAAATTGGGTACCACACTGGAACTGTTGCAATGGAAGGCAACTAATGGCTTGTCTGACAAAGGTTTTGGAGATATTGAAAATGATAAAGAAGATGCTTCCAGAGGGCAACACATTGCCCGAAACAACATACGAACAAGAAAAATCATTTGCCCTCTAGGACTGGAAGTACAAAAGATACACGTATGTCCCAATGATTGTATCCTTTATCGGGGCAAGTCGTACGAATCTTTGGACGCCTGTCCGGTTTGCAATTGTTCGCGGTATAAAATCAGGCGAGACGACCCTGGTGATGTGGTATTTCCCTATAATACAACGTCTGAAGCGCTTGTTCAGAAACAAAGAGCATGCTAAATTGCTGCGGTGGCACAAAGAGGATCGGAAGGAAGACAATATGTTGAGACACCCCGCTGATGGGTCGCAATGGAGAAAAATCGACAGAGCGTTCCCAGACTTCGCAGAAGATGCAAGGAACATAAGATTTGGTTTGAGTACGGATGGCATGAATCCTTTCGGTGATATGAGCAGTAGCCACAGCACTTGGCCTATGACTCTTTGTATATACAACCTTCCTCCGTGGATGTGCATGAAGCGGAAGTTCATTATGATGCCAGTGCTAATCCAAGGGCCAAAGCAGCCTGGCAACGACATTGATGTGTATCTAAGGCCACTGATTGAGGAACTTTTATTGTTGTGGGGCAAAGATGGTGTAAAGGCGTGGGATGAGCACAAGCAAGAGGAATTTAACCTACGAGCATTACTGTTTGTGACCATCAATGATTGGCCTGCACTTGGTAACCTGTCGGGACAGTCAAACAAGGGATACAAAGCATGCACACATTGCCTAGAACACACCGACTGCATTTACCTGAAACATTGTAGAAAGTGTGTGTATATGGGCCATCGTCGATTCCTTTCTGAGAAACATCCGCTAAGAAAGAAAGGAAAGCATTTTGAGGCAGAAGGTCGTAGCAAACCAAGGCATCGGGATGGAAAATATGTATTTGCTATGGTAAAAGATGTGAAGGTGGTCTTTGGGAAGGGACCTGGCAGCCAGCCAGCGGCAAGTGAAAATGGAAAGGCGCCCATGTGGAAGAAAAAGTCAATATTCTGGGACCTACCATATTGGGAGGTCTTAGATGTCCGCCACGCAATTGATGTGATGCACCTGACGAAAAATCTTTGCGTAAACGTGCTAGGGTTCCTTGGTACTTACGAAAAGTCAAAAGATACGCTTGAAGCACGACAGGACCTGAAACGTATGAAACAACGAGATCCCCTACATCCTGAGAAAAGAGAGAAAGGGCGTTGGAACTTGCGTCCTGCTAGCTACACTCTAAGCAAGGAGGAGAAGACCAGCATGTTTGATTGTTTGAACAGTATTAAGGTCCTGTCCGGCTACTCATCGAATGTAAAGAGTCTGATAAATATGAAAGAGAAGAAATTTGTACACCTCAAGTCCCATGACTGCCATGTGCTGCTCACACAATTGCTTCCGGTGGCGCTGAGGGGAATTCTACCCGTTAATGTCCGAACAACTATTGTGAAGCTATGCGCCTTTCTCAATGCAATCGACCAGAAGGCAATCGATCCCAGTAATCTAGCAAAACTGCAGGATGATGTGGCCCAAAGCCTTGTCAGCCTTGAGATGATATTTCCTCCGTCTTTCTTTAATATTATGACGCATCTCCTGGTCCATGTTGTCAAAGAGATTGGTATTCTTGGTCCTGTATTCCTACATAATATGTATCCTTTTGAGAGGCTCATGGCTATTCTAAAGAAATATGTTCGTAACCGTTCTCTTCCAGAAGGATGCATCGCCAAGGGATACAGAACAGAGGAGGTCATTGAGTTCTGTGTTGACTATATCCCCGAACTGAAACCGATTGGGCTACCTAAGTCACGCCATGAGGGGAGACTACTTGGGAAGGACACGTTAGGAAGGAAACAAACAAGGTGTAGCGACTATGATTTATTCATAAATGCCCATTACACTGTATTGCAGTCGTCAACCATGGTGGCTCCTTACATCGAGGAGCACAAGACTATAATATGCTACCAAAATCCAAGAAAGTCTGACAAGTGGATTACACGTCATCACATAGAAACTTTCGCTGGTTGGTTGCGACAAAAGCTCATGGGTAACGAGACAATACATACACAGCTGGCGTATTTGGCAAGGGGACCATCATCCTCATTCTTGACGTTCCAAGGCTATGACATAAATGGGTATACATTTTACACGAGAGCCCAAGACGATAAAAGCACCAACCAAAATAGTGGTGTCTGTATAGATGCCTATGACAACAAAGGGAACAGGGACTCATATTATGGCCAGGTAGAGGAGATCTGGGAACTAGATTATGGACCTTTGAAATACCACTTTTTCGGTGCAAATGGGTGAAACTTGCACGTGGAGGTGTTACTATAGACCGCTACGGCATGACAACTGTGGATCTCAACAAAATTGGGTATGTAGATGAACCATTCGTGCTCGCCAAGGATGTGCATCAAGTGTTTTATGTGAAGGACATGTCTACCAAACCCAAGACGCGGACTCTGCAAACAAACAACTCCGAACTTTATCCAAAACGGCACATAGTTCTCACGTGGAAAAGAAAAATAGTGGGTGTCGAGGACGTCACCGATGAAGATGATTATAATAGGTGTGACGAGGTGTCTCCGTTCAGTGTGGAGGTTGACACAAGCATCCTGTTGGCCAATGAAGATGCTCCTTATGCTCGCAACGATCATAATGAAGGCACTCTTGTAAAGAAAACATTTATTGCTGTTCAAGCATAATGTTGTACTTATGTTGAGGCATTATGGTATGTAATGTAAAGGAGTTAATATATATTACTAAATAGTAATATGATTCTAGAATAGTTTCTTATGCTTCTTGATTAACCAAATTTGATTTTGTCTTATGCTTCTTGATAAGTATTTACTAGTTTTGTTAAATTGACTTGTAATATATTGCGGTTTATTTTTGTTAGTATCATGCCGAGACAGCGTCAGGCAGCTAGACATGGTGGCTATGTTACTAATATGCCACCTACCATCCCGATTCGAAAGGCTCACGAGCCTGGATGGTCGACAACACAACAAGTTGATCATGTCCCAATTCCCACACCTCAGCAACTTCGCTACAATATGGTAATATAGATAATCCTCTGCAAGTTGCATTTGAATGTAATCACTATGTCACTGAGAATAGAAATTATTAATAATACAGATCATTAATCCAATTACATGGCTAAAAGATGCAAACATCGGTCAATCAAGTCCTTGGGTATTAAGAGAAAATGTGACCGAAAATACTGGTAGGGTTATGATCTCTGTTAGCATTCAACAAAATGCCACCCGTGACCCAAATCCTGGTGACATGGTTATTATCCACGTTCATTCTGGCGCGTGGCAGGAAGACCATGTGGCCTCGTGTGATGCCGTGAGGCAAGCATTAGCCCAAATAGAAAGTCAAACTGGCCACGTTTTCCCGGACTACAGCTACTTCAAGTTGAAAGCTCTCGAGACGGGTGAGCCAGACGTGACACAGATGCCTAAAAGGATTAGTCCTTCATATGAATCGATTTATGTAAGTTAGTTTTATTTTTAGTTGTGTAATTATATTAAAGTTTAACTATCTTTATCTGTAACAATATGTTTTATTAATCTTATTGTAGGATGACTACTACTGTGGATTCATGCATGGTGTTCTGGTCTACGTGCAGTCCTTTATCAAGTCCTTGGAAACTTAGGGTATGCACACACGACGCCAGGGGCTTATCGAGTTAATGGTGGTTTCCAAGCTAATATAACCTGAGTCATGCCAATGCTGCTGAGATCACAATTTATGGAGAGGTCTTGGATTCACGTTACAAGACACAGGATAGTGCATACATATATGCACTTGATTATGTCGACAGGTTCCTAGGCATCGAGATTATCGATATAAACTATCCTTTCTATCTCATGAAGAAGCATGGCGTGCAGGGACCCTGATTATTGCTGTTCAAGCATAATGTTGTACTTATGTTGAAGCATGATGATGCTATGTAATTCTAATTATGTTGAAGCGTTATGATATGTAATGTAAAGGAGTTATTATATATTACTAAATAGTAATATGAATCTAGAATAGTAAAGGAGTTAATATATATTACTAAATAGTAATATGAATCTAGAATAGTAAAAGAGTTAATATATATTACTAATATCAAAGGAGTAATATATATTACTAATACCAAATAAAATATATATAGAAATTAATATATAGGAAATTGAAACA
>CM014277.1:34978187-35018738 GCA_004135705.1 Alloteropsis semialata
CGGCGCGGCGGCGGAGCGAGACGGGGACGACGAGCAGGCGTGGCGGCGGCGGCGGCGACGAGATTGGAGATCATGGACTTGGCGGTGTCGGAGGAGGGCTCGGGGAAGAAGAAACTGGCGCCGCAATATATACAACATCCCTCATCGGTACCGGGTGATGTCACCACCCGGTACCAAAGGGCCTTTGGTACCGGGTGGTGACATCACCCGGTACCGAAGGGTTGTAGGGCGCCAATTTACGCGCCATTTTCACAGCCCTTTGGTACCGGGTGGTCTCATCACCCAGTACCAAAGGGGTCCCAATTTTTCTTCCCGCCACACCTTTCTTCCTTTTTATCTTTTTAGTATATACTCTTTCTTCCATTTTTATCTTTTTAGTATATACTATTTAGTATTTAAAATTTAACTTGATAGTATGTATTATTTGACATATATATTATTTTAGTATTTCCAATTTAACTTGTTAGTAAGTATTATTTGACATATATATTATTTAGAACAACATAGATCCGAGGACTTGATAACTTGTTAGTAAGTATTTCCAATTCCTTTATATTTAGTATTTGCAATTTAACTTGTTAGTATTTATTATTTGACATATATATTATTTAGAACAACATAGATCCGAGGACTTGATAACTTGTTAGTAAGTATTTCCAATTCCTTTATATTTAGTATTTGCAATTTAACTTGTTAGTATTTATTATTTGACATATATACTATTTATTGCAATTTAACTTGTTCACCATTCTTCTGGAATAGAACGGTTACGAACATATTTCTTTAGAATAACAAAGTATACATCAACTAACAAATATTATTTCTCTTAAAATGATATATGAAATAATGTAAATCTAGATTCATGTTTCTATGTATATTTTATTTGTTATTAGTAATATATATTAACTCCTTTGATATTAGTAATATATATTAACTCTTTTACTATTCTAGATTCATATTACTATTTAGTAATATATATTAACTTCTTTACTATTCTAGATTCATATTACTATTTAGTAATATATATTAACTCCTTTACATTACATACCATAACGCTTCAACATAATTAGAATTACATAGCATCATCATGCTTCAACATAAGTACAACATTATGCTTGAACAGCAATAATCAGGGTCCCTGCACGCCATGCTTCTTCATGAGATAGAAAGGATAGTTTATATCGATAATCTCGATGCCTAGGAACCTGTCGACATAATCAAGTGCATATATGTATGCACTATCTTGTGCCTTGTAACGTGAATCCAAGACCTCTCCATAAATTGTGATCTCAGCAGCATTGGCATGACTCAAGGTTATATTAGCTTGGAAACCACCATTAACTCGATAAGGCCCTGGCGTCGTGTGTGCATACCCTAAGTTTCCAAGGACTTGATAAAGGACTGCACGTAGACCAGAACACGCATGCATGAATCCATAGTAGTAGTCATCCTACAATAAGATTAATAAAACATATTGTTACAGATAAAGATAGTTAAATTTTAATATAATTACACAACTAAAAAAACTAACTTACATAAATCGATTCATATGAAGGACTAATCCTTTTAGGCATCTGTGTCACGTCTGGCTCACCCGTCTTGAGAGCTTTCAACTTGAAGTAGCTGTAGTCCGGGAAAACGTGGCCAGTTTGACTTTCTATTTGGGCTAATGCTTGCCTCACAGCATCACACGAGGCCACATGGTCTGCTGCCACGCGCCAGAATGAACGTGGATAATAACCATGTCACCAGGATTTGGGTCACGGGTGGCATTTTGTTGAATGCTAACAGAGATCATAACCCTACCAGTATTTTCGGTCACATTTTCTCTTAATACCAAAGGACTTGATTGACCGATGTTTGCATCTTTTAGCCATGTAATTGGATTAATGATCTGCATTATTAATAATTTCTATTCTCAGTGATATAGTGATTACATTCAAATGCAACTTGCAGAGGATTATCTATATTACCATATTGTAGCGAAGTTGCTGAGGTGTGGGAATTGGGACATGATCAACTTGTTGTGTTGTCGACCATCCAGGCTCGTGAGCCTCTCGAATCGGGATGGTAGGTGACATATTAGTAACATAGCCACCATGTCTAGCTGCCTGACGCTGTCTCGGCATGATACTAACCAAAATAACCAAAATAAACCGCAATATATTACAAGTCAATTTAACAAAACTAGTAAATACTTATCAAGAAGCATAAGACAAAATCAAATTTGGTTAATCAAGAAGCATAAGAAACTATTCTAGATTCATATTTGTGGCAGACCGCCCCAATTAATCTGGCTTAAGAGCATGGGACCACTATCACAGCAGTGCGCCACGCCCCTAAACCGAGTTAATCGTGCAATCCGTCGGATACCTTCCCGATTACACCACATTTTTCTCTTGACCGAAACAAAATAGCAGCAGTCCCACTCGAAGGTGGGCTCAGGCAATACAACTCATCACATATTTTACGTCACACGGTTCACATATATAATTATACAAATACAGTACATATGTTTTATCTTCTTACAAACCAGAGTATATTACAGCGGAAGTCTACACGTCGAAGCAAAAGACATTAAGCGGAGCCCTCGCTTAACATCTACTCACCGCGGCCCGAGTCGGACTCGGACGGCACCCGCTCCACGATCTAGCCGTCGGGCAGCACACACGGCCAGGTCAAAGCAGCCACGGGATCATAGCCAGCACAATCTGCAATAAAATTTTGCCACAAGCAAGGCTGAGTACTAATTACTCAGCAAGACTTACCCGACACGGAATAAATTCTAGACATGCAAGGCTTTTTGGCTCTGGGGTTTGTTTTGCCAAAAGCATCTACAACTTGAGCCTATTTTCAATATTTTAGCCAAGTTTTAAGTGTGAACAACCATTACTAAGTTTGCCAAGCTATCCAATAGCAATAAAAGTTGACATACAATGGATTAACATGATATTAACTTTCTCATCTACCAACAATTCTACCCCTTTTTGGCCCAAGAACATTGATGTGCAACGAGAGATCAAGCAGCTTCATGTAACCGCGAAGGACGGACAACTCGAGTTGATTTTAACCATGAATGGGACAACCTAATCGCACGACCCGTGAGAGACACCCATGACCTCACGGGGCAACCTTTCCCATCTCTCCCTGCCGTCTGCCATCAGAGCCCACTCCACCCGAGTGCACGCCCCAACGGACCCCAGGTGCCCCAGGCAAACCTGTGCCGCGGCCACTGCTACACTCGCCATCAACCCCTCGCCCAATGGAGTGGAAGTGTCCGTCAGACGTCAGTTTGCATCAAGTACTAGGTTTACCAGTTTACCACATTTCCCGGCATACGATTAGTACCTTCAAAAGCTTGACCAACAAGGCCACACAAGCAATGCATTAGCCACAACTCCCAGTGCAAACGGGACATTCAACCAATCCTGAACATCGCACAAGCCCCGCTTGCCGATCATCATTAACTGATATAAAGTAAACCCTATATCTCGCGAGTGACAAGCAATCACTCGACTTCTACCGGTCCTAGTTAAGCATAGCATTCTATATGACCTACACATACTAGTATTAGGACATAGGTACCTAGGGATCATGCAACTAAGGTTTCAATCAACTCCTTAAAACTTAGATGCACAAAATAAGGCACAAGCAAGGGGTCAGTTTCACAGTGGGTGATGCTCCGGGGCTTGCCTTCTTGATCAACAGCGGCCTTGGGCCCTTCCGGAATTTGGTCCGGGTCTCGCGTAGTCGCCAAGTTCAGCTCCGCTGCAGCTTGATCACCCTCGTGCTCAACCTCCAACTCGTAGACACCGTCAACGATGGGGTGATCTATACGAGATGCAAAAGTATGCATGAGGTGTGAGATGCATGAATGCACAAGCAAATAATTACATGAGAAGGACTCAAATGGCAACCTAAACTAAGCAACACATCTATAATTGACTACTAGTAGAACCATGGAGTTTCTAAGGCCGAATTTCAAAGTTAATTGGTCTCGGTGAGAGAACCGGTTTGACCGGTTAGCCATACCGGTCTAACCGGTTTGGGCTGGTCCTACTCACTACTAGCTAGACAAAGTCTAAATCACCACTACTAAACCACATGTAACCGGGAGCTAATTCCCTTTTGTGAGGCTTCCTAAACTTCAGGATAAACCTAACAAAAAGTGCCTAGTTCCTTTGAGTAGGTATTCATCTCTTAATCTTTCCACTACATGGACTTAACCAACTTCTAATCCCTAAAATCAAGGATAAACTCTAGTCATTAAATATCTAACTCTACTCTACTAATCACAACAAGATCAACACAGGTGTTCTTTGCATATTTCACCCACGCCTAGAAATTTTTGAAACAATGAACAACTCTCTAGCATACCTTAGTGCATGAAGTAATGTACTACCCCAACAACCATTTTGCACACTTCTCCTAAACTTCTATAGAAAAGAACTCCTTATCCTTTTTAACCACTTACTCCTATAGGGTCCTTTCTTCCTCCTTGAGCCAGAGCTCGGGCTCTACTGGGCTGAGGCCGGCGGTCCAGTTCGGGGAAGGGCGAAGGAAGAGAGGGAAGTGGCCGGGGAGGATCACTCGGCCATGGCTGAGCTAAGGAAGTGATTAACTTGGGCAGTGGATGGGTGTTGGTGGCTTTCCACGAGCAGACGAGCTCGGACGGCCAAAAATGGCGCAGTGGCCGAAATCGTCGAATTCCAGGCGATGCGACCACCGAGGAGAGGAAGGAGGAGGTCGGGGGCGGGGCTGGCTAGGTGAGGGAACCCTGGGAGTGGAGAATCGCGAAATGGTGAAGGCAAAACGATGAATCCGGTGGAGGAGTCACCGAGCTCGGGAAGAGGAGGTACGGGGTGGTTGGCCTACCCTCTGAGCTCCGGACGTGGCGGGATATGGAGGCGTACACCACGCACGAGGCACAGGAGATGTGGACACGCGTCCCCACGCGGCGCGGACACCCATACCGTCGCCGGGGAGGCCCATGCCGGCGTGGTGGTTGGGCACCGACTGTTGCGGTGGTGGGGTAAAACACCCACCGCAACAGCCCGTGGGGTTGAAAAACACTGTGCCGACAAGTCAAATCCAGATTCTGCGGGCCACCGACTGTTGCGGTGGTGGTAGGTATTCCGCACCGCAACAGTCCGTCATGGTCCGGAAACATTGTAAAACTTAATTCCCCAAAACCACCGACTGTTGCGGTCATGCTCTTGGATTAGGACCGCAACTTTGGGTGCTCGTGCATTCTTAACCAGATCCACCAACCACGAATTGTTGCGGTGATGCCAAAGTGCGCGACTACCGCAACAGTCCGTCAATCCAGAGAGCTTTTTGGAATTTTTGCCAAAGCACCGACTATTGCGGTGGTGACATGGAGACCACCGCAACATTCCATGGTAGTCTGAAAAACTAGGTATTTTAGACACTGGGCACCGATTATTGCGGTGGTGTAGAGTGTAGACCACCGCAACTTGCTGTGATCTCGGTATTTACACTTTTCAAATTGGTTTTGAATTGAAATTTGACTAAACTAAGTCATGTTCATGTCCAAGGGTCTAATAGGAACTAAGTCAACCTATTCTTAGGCAATGCCAAGAGACTCTCTCTTTCTTTCCAACTCGTATTCGAATATTTTTAGCATTTAATTTAATAGCTAACTTGGTGCAAGCATACATATGCACAATCAAGATAATTATGAAATGATGCATGTCATTATTGGCTTAATTAAGTTTATTATGATTCTTAATTAGAATAGTGACACCAGGGGTGTCACAATATTACTATTTAGTAATATATATTAACTCCTTTACATTACATATGCTTCAACATAAGTACAACATTATGCTTGAACGGCAATAAATGTTTTCTTTACAAGAGTGCCTTCGTTATGATCGTTGCGAGCGTAAGGAGCATCTTCATTGGCCAATAGGATGCTTGTGTCAACCTCCACACTGAACGGAGACACCTCGTCACACCTATTATAATCATCTTCATCGGTGACGTCCTCGACACCCACGATTTTTCTTTTCTCGTGAGAACTATGTGCCGTTTTGGATAAAGTTCGGAGTTGTTTGTTTGCAGAGTCCCCGTCTTGGGTTTGGTAGACATGTCCTTCACATAAAACACTTGATGCACATCCTTGGCGAGCACGAATGGTTCGTTCACATACCCAATTTTGTTGAGATCCACAGTTGTCATGCCGTAGCGGTCGATAGTAACAACTCCACTTGTAAGTTTCACCCATTTACACCGAAAAAGTGATATTTTCAAAGGTCCATAATCTAGTTCCCAGATCTCCTCTACCTGGCCATAATATGAGTCCCTGTTCCCTTTATTGTCATAGGCATCTATACAGACACCACTATTTTGGTTGATGCTTTTGTCGTCTTGGGCTCTCGTATAAAATGTATACCCGTTTATGTCATAGCCTTGGAACGTCAAGAATGAGGATGATAGTCCCCTTGCCAAATACGCCAGCTGTGTATGTATTGTCTCGTTACCCATGAGCTTTTGTCGCAACCAACCAGCGAAAGTTTCTATGTGATGGCGTGTAATCCACTAGTCAAACTTTCTTGGATTTTGGTAGCATATTATAGTCTTGTGCTCTTCGATGTAAGGAGCCACCATGGTTGATGACTGCAATACAGTGTAATGGGCTTTCATGAATAAATCGTAGTCGCTACACCTTGTTTGTTTCCTTCCTAATGTGCCCTTTCCAAGTAGTCTCCCCTCATGGCGTGACTCAGGTAGCCCAATCGGTTTCAGTTCAGGGATATAGTCAACACAGAACTCAATGACCTCCTCTGTTCTGTATCCCTTGGTGATGCATCCTTCTGGAAGAGAACGGTTACGAACATATTTCTTTAAAATAGCCATGAGCCTCTCAAAAGGATACATATTGTGTAGGAATACAGGACCAAGAATATCAATCTCTTTGACAACATGGACCCGGAGATGCGTCATAATATTAAAGAAAGATGGAGGAAATATCATCTCAAGGCTGACAAGGCTTTGGGCCACATCATCCTGCAGCTTTGCTAGATTACTGGGATCGATTACCTTCTGGTCGATTGCATTGAGAATGGCGCATAGCTTCACAATAGTTGTTCGGACATTAACGGGTAGTATTCCCCTCAGCGCCACCGGAAGCAATTGTGTGAGCAGCACATGGCAGTCATGGGACTTG
Organism: Alloteropsis semialata; assembly: GCA_004135705.1. Classification (NCBI taxonomy): domain Eukaryota; kingdom Viridiplantae; phylum Streptophyta; class Magnoliopsida; order Poales; family Poaceae; genus Alloteropsis; species Alloteropsis semialata. The sequence continues at coordinate 34,985,380 of CM014277.1, forward strand.
AGGTGTATATGAGTTTCTTCTCTTTCATATTTATCAGACTCTTTACATTCGATGAGTAGCCGGACGGGACCTTAATACTGTTCAAGCAATCAAACATGCTGGTCTTCTCCTCTTTGCTTAGAGTGTAGCTAGCAGGACGTAAGTTCCATCGCCCTTTCTCTCTTTTCTCAGGATGCAGGGGATCTCGTTGTTTCATACGTTTCAGGTCCTGTCGTGCTTCAAGCATATCTTTTGACTTTCCGTAAGTACCAAGGAACCCTAGCACATTTACGCAAAGATTTTTGGTCAGGTGCATCACATCAATTGCGTGGCGGACATCTAAGACCTCCCAATATGGTAGGTCCCAGAATATTGACTTTTTCTTCCACATGGGCGCCTTTCCATTTTCACTTGCCACTGGCTGGCTGCCAGGTCCCTTCCCAAAGACCACCTTCACATCTTTTACCATAGCAAATACATATTTTCCATCCCGATGCCTTGGTTTGCTACGAGTTTCCGCCTCAAAATGCTTTCCTTTCTTTCTTAGCGGATGTTTCTCAGAAAGGAATCGACGATGGCCCATATACACACACTTTCTACAATGTTTCAGGTAAATGCAGTCGGTGTGTTCTAGGCAATGTGTGCATGCTTTGTATCCCTTGTTTGACTATCTCGACAGGTTACCAAGTGTAGGCCAATCATTGATGGTCACGAACAGTAATGCTCGTAGGTTAAATTCCTCTTGCTTGTGCTCATCCCACACCTTTACACCATCTTTGCCCCACAACAACAAAAGGTCCTCAATCAGTGGCCTTTGATACACATCAATGTCGTTGCCAGGCTGCTTTGGCCCTTGGATTAGCACTGGCATCATAATGAACTTTCGCTTCATGCACATCCACGGAGGAAGGTTGTACATACAAAGAGTCACGGGCCAAGTGCTGTGGCTACTGCTCATATCACCGAAAGGATTCATGCCATCCGTACTCAAACCAAATCTTGTGTTCCTTGCATCTTCTGCAAAGTCTGGGAACGCTCTGTCGATTTTTCTCTATTGGGACCCATCAGCAGTGTGTCTCAACATATTGTCTTCCCTCCGATCCTCTTTGTGCCACCGCATCAATTTAGCATGCTCTTTGTTTCTGAACAAACGCTTCAGATGTTGTATTATAGGGAAATACCACATCACCTTGGCAGGGACTCTCTTCTTGGGGGCTCTCCCTCAACATCACCAGGGTCGTCTCGCCTAATTTTATACCGCGAACAATTGCAAACCAGATAGGCATCCAAAGATTCGTACGCCTTGCCCCGATAAAGGATACAATCATTGGGATATGCGTGTATCTTTTGTACTTCCAGTCCTAGAGGGCAAACAATTTTTCTTGCTTCGTATGTTGTTTCGGGCAATGTGTTGCCGCCTGGAAGCATCTTCTTTATCATTTTCAATATCTCTCTAAAACCTTTGTCAAACAAGCCATTAGTTGCCTTTCATTGCAACAGTTCCAATGTGGTACCCAACTTTTTCTGGTCCTCTTTGCAATCTGGGTACAACAATGTTTTATGGTCCTCCAACAAACGCTTCATTTTCTCCCGCTCTTTCGCACTTTCGCAGTCTTTCTCTTCATCACGGATCATGCCACCTAAGGCATCATCATCCTCATCTTCTGCAACTGCTTCACCCTCGCCCATTGCTGTATCATCTGCAAAGGCACCGTATTGTGCAAAGTCCAGGATGTTGTCCTCACCTTCTTCATCACCTTCTTCAAAGAATATCCCCGCTTCGCCGTGTTTGGTCCAACAGATATAGTTAGGCATGAAACCACTCCTAAGCAAGTGTGTGTGAACCATCTTCTTCGAGATGTGATAATCCTTCTCATTATCACATACCTTGCATGGACAGCATATAAAACCCGAGGTCGAGTTAGCCTCTGCCACGTCGAGGAATTGGTGAACGCCATTAATGAAGTCAGATGAGCGTCTATCCGCGTTGTACATCCATTGCCGATTCATCTATGTAGATATCATTTCAAATATGTAAATATCATTTCATGTATGTAAATATCATTCACAAAATACAATGAAAAATAATATGAACATCATTTGAAGTCTCTAAAAAGATGTAATTCTAAAGAGATGGTTTTGTTGCTTGGAGCAGGTCAGGGCCCTCAGGGGCAGCTATTTGTAGCCCTTGTAGGCCGGTGAGGTGGAGAGTATCCGACGGAGCCGGTTGTTTCGCCGGGAAGAGAGTGCAGAAGAGTTGATTTGAGTGGTCACTGTAGCAATGGTGGACATGGACGTAACAGGCTCTCGCTCAGAGCTAGCAGGATGGTGCTACAGTAACCAAGGGCACGATGGCCGACAACCACATTCTAAAATCATCAACGTCTTACTTTTGCTCATCTAAAAAAAAAAGAGTGATTTGCCTCATATATGTTGCCTTTCATTTGACCTTGAACTTGGAGCATAAGAAACATTATAGGTGGTAAAAAATTGGTTCATGGTAGGCATGGAACCATGAGACACACCCAGCCCAACCATCACAACCGATCCGTTGCTTGGGCATGGATGTGTCTCATGGTTTGATGACAACCATGAGAAGCATAACTATACAATACAAGCTCAAGCTCAAGGTCATCATATGTTACCCAGCTAGAAAACTAGGTAATTTGATATCATCATAGGCATGCCTAGAGTTGAATTATTTTAGTTCAAGATATTGACAACCATGAGAAGTAAAATTGAATTTAAAATCTAACTAAGAATATCATTTATAATCTTAAAAAATCCTAATAATCCTAAATATCAACATCATTTGAAGCCTCTAAAAAGATGTAATTCTAAAGTTCGTAATAAGCCTAAATATGAATATCATTTATAATCTCTAAAAATCCTAATAACCCTAAATATGAATATCATTTATAATATCTAAAAATCATAATAAGCATAAATATGAAAATCATTTAAAGTTTCTACAAATAATCCAAAAATCTAAACAATGTCTAAAAATTTGTGCATCATCTCTACACATGCAACAACTAACTATATAGTGATTCTCTATTACAAATTCATAATAAAAATGAAGATTAAATCTAAAATCTCTTATTTCAATCCATTCCACAAAACACAAATTACTCAAAACATAGAGCATGAAATAGACCATACTAACGTCAAAAGAGAGAGGATGAAGTTGCTAACCTTCTAGCGGACTTGGTTTGCAAAATCTCCAAAAGTTATGAAAAAAATTGGGCATGAGCTCCCCAACCCGAGCTCAATGGAGGATGAAGAAATGAGCCATGGCTCGGGCTGGGGGAGGAAGAAGGGGATTTATACGCAGAGCCCCTTTGGTACCGGTTGGTGGCACCAACCCGTACCAAAGGGGTCACATTGGGCACCAACCGGTACCAAAGGCCCCGAGACTCATTGGTACCGGTTGGTGACACCAACCGGTACCAATGTGACGCCTTTGGTACCGGTTGGTGCCACCAACCGGTATCAACGAGCGTGCAAAATTATTGACCGTTGGACCCGGTACCAATGCAAGCATTGGTACCGGGTCCAATCCAACCATGACCGATTAGGGTGGATGGATAGAGAGTTCTCCGGTAGTGTCTCGAGCCGCAGGTTATGGAGAGTAAGATCGGCATGGGCGGCCCAGCACTCCTGGTTATCAGCTCGGTGCTCTGCCATCCTAAGAGCTTCTGAGGTCAGTTGTTTTGAGTGTTCGAACAGCACTGTGCTCTGCATTTATTTTGTTTCTTGTGAGAATCATCATAAGCTTTTGGTTTGTAGGAGCTTAAAACTGTTTACCAAAGAATGCCACCCAGTAAAGCTCTTTGCTAAACATTTAAAAGTGGAGGAGCAGGTATGTATTTTCTCAGCAGTGGAAACTTTTGTCGCCTACTGTAACTGCACTCAGTGTTAATGTATTCATGCATTGTCCAAAGTTGCTGCGAGTGTTCTGTATTGGCAATGAGATTTCGGAATGGTTGGTTTAAGTATCTTGCAGTACATATGTCTTATTCATGTAGAGTACTAGACTGGTTGGTTTTAAGTGCCGTGGCAAATGGCAATTATAAAATGCTTTAACAAAAAGAAAAGGTTTTGTTTGTCTACTGGCTATCCCTGGAGACATCACTCTGTTAAGCAAGCACAAAATCCAGTTGTTGGTCTGTACATTTGTTGCAAATCAAATCATTTTCTTTCATTACTTTTACTTGATTGATTTCCTTAGATTTGGCATTTCCTTCTAATAGTGTGAATCTGCTTTGTCCATATGAGATTATGGGAACAACAAAATTTTTGCTGCTTGTAAAAAAAATGCAAATGGTAATGATAATATCGGACTGGTTGCTACTTACATCACCAATAATTGAAGTTATTGTTTTACTTCCTACTGTTTTGGTTTTAGTTCTCTCAATTCTAAATTTTTCATGCAGGTGGCGATGTTTAATGCTCGAGTAAATTTTGCCTGTGGTACACCAAGGAGGCAAGCAACCTTGACTTTTCCAGTTTTCATCTATCTGACCTTTTGTCATTGTGTTTGATCCACAATTCCACATCAGTTGAGCTCATTTAGCTTGTGGAACTAAGATCAATTTTGTGTTGTAGCCAATCATTTCCTCCTGCAGGTGTATTACTCACTCTATTAATCCTATCTTATACTGCTTGCTTGATTCAAACATTTGTTATGGTTTCCTTTTCTTCACAGATAGGATATTTGCATCTAGGATACATGAAGCTTACGTGTTATTTTGTTGCTATCACGTTTGCAATTTATTTTCTCTCTTGTAGCACGCACAGACATGAACTATTTTGAATTATTGATGATTTGTTTGAATCATATTATCCATTCTATTCATATTATTTGTATTCCCTTGAATTACTAAATATACATGTCTTGTCATGCATATTTATTGCTCTCAATAAACATGGTTTTTTTCTCACAAAAATTGTATCGCGTTTATAATTTTGTTTTCCACCTATAGCAACGCACGGGCACGAATCGAACCTAAAAAGAATGAAAGCGAGCAATTTTTTTTGGTGCATCTTTCGCTTTGACGTTCGTCCGTCGTCCCCGTGCGATCGCTCCCTCCGGGATCGCGAATTGCCCATCGATCCATCCCTTCCACCAGCGATCGATTCACGTACCACTACCCCGATTTTTGATTATTTTTTCTCCGCAAAACTATTTTCTCCTCCCCATGCGATTCCATCTCATCCATCGCCCCTCCCCCAGCCCCCCGCGCTGCCGCCCCCTCCAAACGTGATTCCTCACCCAGCCGCCGCCTTCTCCCCACGGCATTGACTAACAGTGGTTCGCTTGTATTATTCATATTATTCGTCATTTGTTTGCTCTATAGCTGTACTCTTTCGACATATGATTTAAACTCATACTAACTCTGAACCATACTTTCATTTTCCTGTTTAGGATTTCAACCTTGTGCCGTTTTGATCTGACAACCAACTCAGGTTGGTTAATCTGAGTTCTCATTTGCTCCAGATACTGGTTCAAGCTTACATTGTCCTGGTAGTTGTACAGAATTCATGGAGGGTAAACCTGTATATCCATTGGAGTTAAATTGGTGGGGATTATTCATGAGATTCTTCCATTTTAACGATTCTATAGATACATTTTGCTTAGGATTTGTATTCATGGCTGGTAGCCTTTCTATTTAGGCCTTGTCCATCATAATTTCTTGCATTATTGCTCAATTTTCTAATCCAAAACCTATTTAGGGGGTGTTTAGATGCGTGAAAAGGGTGAAAAGTTTATGCATTGGACCACGTGCACAGAGAGAAGAAATGAACTGACATGGTTCTCAAGGTGTAAACTTTATGCATTTTGGGGTGAACTAAACACGCCCTCAGCAATCCAGGGGAAAGCTTGTCTTAGTTAAGTTTGTACAATCCAGGGGAAAGCAAATGGTTTTGCATTTTTGCTGCTTGCTACTTCATTCAAAGAAGGTTCTGTTAGAAGGTCATTAGCCTTACTGGAGCAGAAATGATAGGTCTGTTCACGACCAAACAAGGATTAGCAAAATCTGGGCCCAGACCGGTCTGACCGGTTTGGGGAACCGGTCAATCCGGTTTTTCGCTATAATCCGACTAGGACTCTTAGTTTGGGTTAATTACGAGTTGTAAAGCTTATTCCTTGCGGGAAAAGTCCTACCCTCCCTATAAATATAAAGGTATTCGGCCGATTGAGTAAGATACAATCGAACTTATCAAATCTACTATTTTTGCCTTTACTTTATGCATTTACCTTTTTGTATCCTTCAACCCTAGCTATTCCAAACCCTAATCTGCTGTTCTTCCTTCGCCTCTGCGATGTCTGAAGGCGCCCTAGCTGGCCTGCCGAGTCTAGGGCAACCCAAGGTGCGCACGTCCTGACGGGGTCCCTCCCGGACGAGCGTTCGTTGGTCTCTCGCCGGCTTCCCGGCAAGAACCGGTCTGACCGGTCACCGGAACCGGTCTGGTCAGAGGCGCTGCAAAGAGCTCCTCTGCGTGTGCAAGTATTTGGTGCGAGGCACGTTTTCGCTTCAACATACTTTTTGGCGACTCCGCTGGGGAACAAGAAAAAAGGATCTACTATCATGGCTAATCTACCAAAGCCAGGCGAGGTTGATCCCGATAATATTGCAAGGCCGAATGCTAATGAGCTATCGGCTGAGGATCGTCAACGCTATGAAGAACTCCTCCAGCAGGAGAAGAAGGAGATGGAGCGAGCCAAGAAGAAATTTGAAGACAAGACTCAGTGGTACTTATCACACTTCTCCAAAGATCGGAAGGGCGCTGTCTCCAAGGACAAGGAGGTGGTTGTTCTTTCAGAGGAAGAAGAAGAAAAAGATGACAAGGTAATACCCAATGTGAGTGATCCATCAGCCCCCGTTACCCATGATCAGATGCAAAATTTACTGCTTCTTGGTCAAAGACAAATGATTACAATATGCCAAGGCTTGATTGAAAAATCATTAGGGAAGCAGCCTACGACTGAAAGTAGTAAAGTTATTGTTTCTTATCCTATTGGTACATCTAATTCATCGGCAGCAATACCACCCAAAGAACCACAGTATGGGATGCCGTTGAATTTTTCAGCGGGACAAAATTTTCCGGGACAGTTTGGCCAGGCAAATCCGGTCAGACCGGTTTCAATAACCGGTCAAACCGGTTTGATTGCTACAACTCAGTACGGCCAGATTCCAGTTAGACCGGTTCCAGTAACCGGTTCGACCGGTTCGGGCGCAGGGATCCCGAATCAACATGTGCATGAACCTATAATTTCTGTTCCACCTGTTTCGGCTAATTCTAGCCGAACCAGTGGTGGTTTTGGTCAAGTACCTACGCATAATGCTTTGACATACAACACACATCCTATGCCTTCCCAGAGTTCAGGCTATTCGCAGCAAACACATGTACAGCCGAACCATACATCACAACAAGCACCGAATGTTGGTGAACCTTCATGGATGGCTGATCCCTATATTAAAGGTTTATTTGATGATTATAAAAGAGATTTAGCTAATATGATTAAGGACACATTCGGCGTAGAAGTTAAAAATAAAACTTTAGCGTGTCGAAAACCTTATCCTGAGAGCTTTGATTCTTTGCCATATCCTCAAGGTTTTAAAGTGCCAGAGTTTGTCAAGTTTACTGGGGAGAATAATAGGACCACATGGGAGCATGTTAGCCAGTTTAATGCACAAATGGGTGTTCATGGTAGTATTGACCACTTGAAAATTAGAAAATTCCCTTTGTCATTATCTGGTAGTGCTTTTTCATGGTTTTCGGCATTGTCTCCTAATTCTATTCATACATGGTCTCAATTAGAGCATAAATTTCATGAACACTTTTATAGTGGAGATAATGAATTGAGACTATCTCATTTGACATCGGTTAGGCAAAAAGGTGATGAATCTATTGCTGATTATGTTAGAAGATTCAGAGATACTAAAAACTGATGTTTTAGTTTGATTATTTCTGAAAAGAATCTTGCCGAATTAGTTCTTAATGATTTGAGATCTCATATTCGGGAGAAATTGGAAGGCTATGAGTTTGTTACCATTAATCAAGTGTTACAAAAAGCTTTGGCTCAAGAAAGCCGAAGTAAAGATGCTCGCTCAAAACATGATCGTCCCAACATGCATATGCTAAGCAATGATTTATCGGACGATGGGGATGGAGAGGTTTATGCCACTGAATTTGTATGGCCGAGCAAAGCAAAATCATATAGTTGCGCTTCTCTTAAACCGATTCACAAAAATCGGCAAGAAGAGATGAAATTTACTTTTGATGTGTCCAAGTGCGATAGGATATTTGATGAGTTGCATAAGAACGTATACATCAAGTGTGCATATACTATACCGCCGCTTGAAGAGTTGAAGCGGCGTGCATATTGTAAATTTTATAATTCCTTCTCACATGCAACTAATGATTGTAATATGTTCCGTCGACATATTCAATCGGCCATTAATGAAGGCCATTTGAGTTTGCACGAAATGCAAGTTGATTCAAATCCTTTTCCTAGCACTTTCTCTGTTAACACCATTGAAATGAAAAATCCCAAAGTGTTGATCAGGCCAATTCAAGCCGAAACGACAAAAGGGAAAAATGTAGTCATTGGTGAAAAACGACCAGAGCAGAGAAAAGGCAAGAAAGTGCAACTGAAAAAGACCCCCAAAGCTACATCTAAGAATTTAATGCTCGGGGGGAAGTCAAGAACGAGCAAGCCAGTTCTGACAAAACCGGTCTAACCGGTTCAAGAAATCGGTCTGACCGGTTCTTGGCCAGAAAATCTAGTGGTACTGAGAAAAGGTCAAGGCCGACCTTTGAGGAACTTCTAGAGAAATATAAGAAATTAGGTGCTATTCAGAAGCATAAAAATCGGCCAGAAAAAATAAAAACCTCATCGAAGCACCAAGATTCAAATTCTTCCTCAACTCAAGGTAGCAGTAGTGCTACATTGTATCCATCTTTTAGACTGACTACACCATAGTCCTGGTCATATCCTTACTACTATTTACCTTGGGATTACAGTAGTATGCATATGCAGTCATATTTTGTTCCATATCCTGTTTCATACTACAATCATGAGTCATCACAAAGACCGGTTGTTTCTAGTGATAATCTGGTCAGAAAAAGTATATCCACTGATTCTAAGATAGATGAGAAGGACAACAAGCAAGATTCAATATATATGCAACCAAGGTGGTGTCCTCCAAGCTTGTCCCGTACTCAAAAGAGAAAATTGCAGTGGATGCGCAAGAAATCAATAGAGCAACAAGTTGAAGAGAAGCCAGCAGCGGCGATGAAGACAAAGATGGTGTGAAGGCCAAAGAAAGTTGCTTCAACTTCAACTTGAGCAAGACATCAAGACATGGCCAATGTATAAACATTGTCCTTAGAGCAATTTTGGTTGCTGAGTGTTTTCTGATTCGCAAGCTTCATCAGAAAACAGGGGGGCATATGTTCGCGACCAAAATTGGCAAGTAGAGCAAGGATTAGCAAAATTTGGGCCCAGACCGGTCTGACCGGTTTGGGGAACCGGTCAGACCGGTTTTCCCCTGTAATCCGACTAGGACTCTTAGTTTGGGTTAATTACGAGTTGTAAAGCTTATTCCTTGCAGGAAAAGTCCTATCCTCCCTATAAATATAAAGGGATTCAGCCGATTGAGTAAGATCCAATCGAACTCATCAAATCTACTATTTTTGCCTTTACTTTATGCATTTACCTTTTTGTATCCTTCAACCCTAGCTCTTCCAAACCCTAATCTGCTGTTCTTCCTTTGTCTCTGCGACGTCTGAAGGCGCCCTAGCTGGCCTGCCGAGTCTAGGGCAACCCAAGGTGCGCACGTCCTGACGGGGTCCCTCCCGGACGAGCGTTCGTTGGTCTCTCGCCGGCTTCCCGGCGAGAACCGGTCTGACCGGTCACCGGAACCGGTCTGACCGGTCTGGTCAGAGGCGCTGCAAAAAGCTCCTCTGCGTGTGCGAGTATTTGGCGCGAGGCATGTTTTCGCGTCAACAAGGTCTTTCATCCAGGTCCCTTGGGGCATGATATCAATATTAATGCCAAGTGATATTGTGCAACATGTTGCAGTATACTGACGGATATATCCTTAAACTTGAAAAGTATAACTGTAGATCAACGAGGAAGACTGAATAACTTTCTTGGAGAGCACGATTATGTTTTGAAACCTGGAGCCACTCTATAATGGGGCTTCTATGTCATAAATTCATATGAGAAAAGTTAAGGCTACTTTAAATTTGTCCCAAAAGAAAAATGCATAGATCTTGGTTCCAAATGGTTTGGTGCGAAACTTGTGGTTTTCTAATTTTTTTGTTCCCTTCCCGTAGCAACGCACGGGCACGAACCTAGTCCATCATCAAATCCGAAGTCCCGAGGCCACGCGATACCGAACCGAACGGACGCTGATCGAGTCTTCGACTGCCAGAACCCAGAAGGCCAACTTTGATCACCCGCCGGCGCCGAGACGCAGAAGAAGGCAGGGCCGCCGCCGCCCGCCGTCAGACGCTAGTGCCACGCTCACGCAGGTTTCGGTTCTCCGCTGCTCCGGTGACCCTTTGATTCATTTTTAATCTTCTAATTCTAGATTTTTAGCCACTATTATTTGCTTAGTTCTTATTTTATTGTATAATTAATTTAGGTATTAGTCTATTAGATGCCGAAGCCATCGTCGGGTGCTCAGAAAAGAAAAAAAAGAAAACAAGATGATCAACGGGTTGAATCGCAAAGGGGTACTTTACTTAAATATGTGGCACCTTCAAGTAATGTTGAAAACAACAACACTCAAGGGTCGATGACCTTGTAATTTCCAACTTATTGAGGTAGAGGTTAAAAGTGTAACAATTTGTAGATGGTGATTGAGATGAAAAAAAAAGAATGAACTATTCTATATTGATTATGCGATATATGATACGTAGTAACATGAAACGTTGTGTCATATCCAACTAACGTGATTAGATGGCTACAAAAATTTGTTGCCACATACATGTGTTGACACCAGCGGTGGCAAATAGAAAGTCCATAAGCGCACGGCTGTCGAAGTAGTTTTCACCCGAGAGTAACCAGATATCGAATCCACGGGAAACGTGAGGACACTGTCTAATCGCTAAGGTTAACTGGATCGATCGAGGGTAGAGAGGATAACTTAGCACTAAGCTGGGAATATAGCTAAGGGAGTTCTCTTATGATTGCTTTGGGCACCAGGGTATCCTATGCCTCTAGGAAATTGCCGGCATACATCTCTACGCCGTACCTGAACGTGGAGAATTACAAAGGACGGACAGGGCTGTCACCACCTGCCGCCTACCTCTACTAATCCGTAGGGTTACGAGACAAACGAGGGCAGATATATTCCTAAGCACCACGCTTAACATAATATCAGCTATCCTAACCTTGGCCAGAGATTAAGATACTTTATGAATAAAGCAACGAACCCACAAGCAAAATAAAGAACTCAGCTTTCTATAACTCAGACTTAAATACTTAGCTGAAAGCCCGAATACTTACTAGGAAGCTCGCATCACCCGAGGTACAGGTGGAGGGTCGCCGACATGCCGGGACTCCTCCAGACTCTCCTCACTCCTTCCCTATTTCTACTCTAAGATATGAGGAGGGCTTCGCCTTGGCTTGTTGCTCCAGCTCGATGATGATCTTCAATGGCCGAGGAGTAGCTATTTATAGCTTATAGAGGCGATTGGGAATGGACATGTGGAAGCAGGGGACGAACGGACTCAGTCCCAGGTCGGGCGATGCGGGGAGGTCGGCCGACGTTGGATCCACCGCCTTGAGTGGTGCAAGGCGTAGATGGACTCCTAGAGGTGGTCAGAACGCGCACGAAAAGGATGATGCAGTTTGGCCTTCGGACCAGGTCCGTCGTCCTAGTGGGTCGGCCGACGTGGCGCTGGCACATCTCGGGCCCATCTTCGGCTAAGTGACTGTTTAGTGGGTCCTCATGATGGTTCCAGGAGGTAGAGCAACATTTGAGTACGTTTAGTTTGCGAGGTGGGCCCTTCAATCCATGTGACCTCCCCTTGGACCATTTCCCATATCTTGGATCCAACCGACATGGAATCAGCGGCTAGGATGATCCCCAAATGTGCTTCTTTGCCCCTCAAGGAAGGTGGGCCCCATTGGGCTCTGGGCCAGGCTCGGCCGACCGGGCTAGGTCGGGCGATGGCCTTTTGTGCCCGATTGCCCTCATCTTTTGCCAGCCACTATATTGTAGGCCCTAGAGTCCTACCCAAGGTGACACCACTCCATTTGAGTATGTGTACTTGTGGATGTGGCCCCTTTGATCTATGTGTTTCTCTTGAGGACCTTCTCGCTTATGGGCTTGACTCTACCTTGGTGCACAGGCAAGGGTTAGTCTAGAGTGGCTTTCCTAGCATATATCCAAAGATAGGCTTATTTGGCCTCGGTTGGGCGTCGGCCGACCTAGGGGGTGGGTGACGGCCCACCGAGCCCGTTTTGCCTCAAATTTCATCTGTTGCCTCCTGCATACACATAGTTACCAAAATTAGTTGAATTGGTTAGATATAATCCCTATAGCTATGGTGAATGTATATCTGTATGTCAAAGTTGACAGTCTGAAATGTACATTAATGACCGTCAACAAACTCCCCCACACTTAGCCTTTACTCGTCCTCGAGTAAAGCTTAAAGACTAAGGTGGAAACCATGACTCAAATTGATATGATACTAGCATATAAGCTATTCCAAGACATACGTGCAATTGTGAATTTTGAAGTGTCTATCATGCCATCTTGAGTGGTTGAGGAATGGAACGGCTTTCGATTCAAATCATCTCAACTCTTCTGTTAAGTAACTTGGGTTTTTGATAAATTTTCAAAAAAAAACAACCTTACCTAGCTCCTCAAATGATTCTCTCAGATCCCTCATTGTGTATGATTCCTCACCAATGCATTTATTTGCCTTCTTTCATCCTACTTCCAAAAGCCTTATGTAGAGTTCAAGGTAGGAGTAAAGATAAGGCATACTTGCATCACATATATTGCGAAGTCAAAGAGCGGATCCAAGAAGAAATCTATCCATACAATCTAATCAAGATGTGCTTGTGTGTGAAACAATGGAATGATAACTCCTTTTTGTATGATCTCTCTCTCTCTCTTCTTGAATTTACTTTGAGAACATGGCTATAATATTTTTTTTCATGATACTTGGGCCTTCATGTGCCCATATTTTTTTTCTTTTTTTTGCTTGGACCTTCATGTGTCCATTTTTTTCTATAGCCCATGTCTCTTTTGAAATAATACTTGGAGAGGAGATCAACACTTAAATGGAGTATTTATTTTGTGGATGGATGCAATGTATGTTGCTAACTTCCAGTGTAGAAGTTTAGCATATGAATGTGGAGTGTACGTGATCTTGATCATGAAAGCATGAAAAGCATCTTACAAGGGTCACAACAATTTGACAAAGCTCAATGTGATAGCAAGCAGCATATGTGTATAGGTTTTGCAACATGAACATCATATGGCTTTGGTAGGAATAAGGCATCACTGAGGAGCTTTGTAAGGCTATTCATTTTAAGCTTTGCAAGAAAAACATCCCAAGCACTTTATATAGAAAGAGCAAGATTTCTTTCATCATACCATATCTCATTAATCAACCACTTAGATAAACATGTTTTTCTAAAGATATATATGTTCACAAGCAGCAAGTTTATGTGCAAGGAATAAAGAATATGCAAGCCAATCAAGGGTAGGCATGTACACCAAAGGAGCATCAAAGTTCATCTTATCATGAGTGTAATTTTAATGATCATCTGAAGACAGGAACGAGTTAACTCATGAATCAGAGAGGATGAGGGATAGAGTGTGCAAACCATCACTCTGGACAAAAATGGAGGCGAGAGGCACCAGAGGGCCTTCGGCCGACTTGGGTGGGTCGGCCGACCCCTACTGGGCCTTTTCCTCCTTGACCTTTCTTGTGTAGCCTTGTGCGATGTTATGCAGCCTATCTTGTGTAGTCTCAAACATGTGTGCATCGAAAAGCTTGAGGGACCCCACACTTGATCTTGTACCTGCATTTATTCATACATGGTGGAAACAAAGCAGTGGCTCTTTGGTTCTAAAGACCAAGAGCCATTACTGGAACTCAAATATATATTATTTTCTTCAATGTGCAAGAACTAACACCAGCTTTATTCCAAAATAAGGTTTGGCTCAAAAGGAACTTACTCGGGATACTTTGATACCTCCCCCACACTTGGAGTTTGCAGTGCAATGCAATATAAGTCAAGTGTGTGGAGTTCAAGCTTCTTTTGTAATCTTTCCCAAACTAATACTTACCAAGGTTTTTGTAGCTGATGTGGCTCCATGTTCTTAGGCATCACCTGTCCATCGCTCTTCTTAATCTCCACCTGAAATGGTTAGTGACCAAAAATACCCGAAGGAAAATTTATCCTAAAAACATGTTCTTGTTTTTATTAAATAGAAAATAAATGATAATCCGAGCCATCTCCCGGTAGTGCTTTGTTTATGGTCTGAAGCTAGACCATGAGGAATCCTCACATCGCAGCTATTCTTGGTGATGTAGTTTCCAAGCTCATCGTGAATTGTTGATGTGTCATTGAAGCTTTAGCTGCAAGGTTAGTGCCACAAATGCAACCATGAAATTTGCAATGTTTATGATAAACAAATGCATCTACAACCAACCTTCTAAACATTTTAGAATTTAGGACCTCAAGGTGGTTGTAGTCCTCGTATGTTCTTGTAGAACAAAGCGTGGTAAACTCTGGAGATTCTTTAAATGAGCATTCTTGTGGGATTTTGAATGAAAAGGTTTCATGCTCATTTATAGAATCCTTTTGCTTGGATTCCAGAGTCAACGCTTCAAGCCTGTCCATGGCCCTTGGGTTCTCCAACTTAAGAGATCATTGTGCATAATCGGTGTCGATTCTTGTCAATTGTCGGGAACAATGTCCCATGGGCCATGGGGCCAACGCTTTCGCTCGAGTGAGGGTGATGGAATTCATTCGTATCCATATAGATGAGAAGTTAGTGCAAATGGCGACACAAGCATCACCTTCTCGAGTGAGTTATGCTTGGGAGATGACTTTGCCCTTGGAATTTCTGGGCAAGAGTTAGGAGTGGCAAAAGCATCTTTCCCAAATATGTCATGAAGGCTCCCATGTGATGCTTCTTTTTGGAGAATCTTTTCTAGTGGGTAGCCTAGGAGAAGATCAAATTCGAGGATATTAAAGATGTGGAAGTCTAAGTTTACCTCAATTTTTTCCAACATGATTGCTACGGCACTTGCGACCCCTAGACATTGAAGGACGTGTCCAAAAGGACAACTTTTGAGGAGTGTGTCGGAAGGCCTTAGCGGAACATTTCCCAAGAGAGTGCACGCTATGTGCCATGGCAGGATATTGACCTCCATACTATGGTCGAAATAGGCTTCTATGACAATGCCCCTTACAGAACATGGAAGGGTTGTGGAAGGTGAACTATTCCAAATTGCTTCAGAAAAGTGTCACATTCCATCTGACCATTCCTCCTTTATGTCTTTCACGAGGAATGCTTCGTGGGGAGGATTGAGAGGATGAGAAAGAGGGGGTGTCGTAGCCTTCTTGTGCCTTGAGTAATCCGAGGTGTTTCCATGATTTTCAAAGAGATCATCCTCGAAGTCAAAAGATAATCCGAAAGGCGGAGTTTCCTCTGCCTTAACGAATGGTGTCTCAGGAGCTGGATCTTTACTGTGCAAGTCTACGGGTAAGATAGGATCTAGGCCCTGTTTGGAATAGCTTAAATTCTACTTATGGCCAAAATAAGCTGAAACTAGTAGCCAAACGGCATGCTTTTTTTCAGCTTTTTCTGGCCGCGCTTCTCCCCACCACCCCCGTTTGTACTAAAACGCAGAAGCTAGTCCAGAATCGCTTTTCAAATAAGCGCATTTTCAATAGTTGTGCAGCTTATTTGAAAAGCGCTTCTCTGGACCGCTGTTCCAAACAGGGCCCTAGTCTTCTTGCTTAGTTTCATCCATAGCAGTGGGAAAGTTCTCTCGAATTTTCTCTAAGACCTCTCTCGCTTCAGCCGACGTTACGTGTAGGAATGATCCTCCGGCGGCTATATCGACGAATCGGGCAGCTTTGCTAGTCAAATCAGACCAAAAATGCTGCAAAAGCATACAGTCTGGGAAGCCTAGACCCGTTTCAGTAAGACATGAGTCCTGGAATCAGTCTTATGCTGCCACGATCGTATCCTTCTCTTTTGTTGGAAGTTAATGATTTCCTTCTGAAGGGCACAAATCCGATGAACGGGGAAGTACTCCAGACAGAGCTTGTCTCGTAGCTTCTCCCATTCACTGTTTGTTAGCCCAACGGTATGGTCATACCACTTTCTTGCCTTCTCTTTAAGAGAAAACGGGAAGAGCTTCCATCTAATCGTTGCTTGTGTCATGCCTGATACGATCAAACACGAGCATAGCAACTCAAATTCGTGCAAGTGATGGTATGGGTTTTCATCATCACGTCCTGAGAAGGATTCCTCATGGACAATAGCTATGAAAGTAGGGCGAAGCTCATAGCTATCTATTTGTATATGATTTGACGAGGGGTGTGGCTCCAATAGTTCGCCCTTTGGAGCAGAGAACTCATGGATTTGAGGGTGATCCATGGTTAAAGAATAAAAGAAAAGAAAGGATAAAATAAAAAATAAACGGGCAACCGTAGTTCTTAGACAACACAGCAACCGTTTCCCGGCAACGGCGCCAAAAAGCTTGTTGACACCAGCGGTGGCAAACAGAAAGTCCGCAAGCGCATGGCTGTCGAAGTAGCTTTCACCCGAGAGTAACCAGGTATCGAATCCACGGGGAACGTGAGGGCACTGTCTAATCGCTAAGGTTGACCGGATCAATCGAGTTTATATAAAGGCTGGGTAGAGAGGATAACTTAGCACTAAGCTGAGAATATAGCTAAGGGAGTTCTCCTATGCTAGCTTTGGGCATTGGGGTATCCTAGGCCTCTAGAAAATTGCCGGCATACAGCTCTACGCCGTACCCGAACGTGGAGGATTACAAAGGACGGACAGGGGTGTCACCACCTGCCGCCTATCTCTACTAATCCACTACAAGGTTTCCTGGCTAATGCCATGCCACACATTTGCAACACCACTATTTTGGTTGACATAGGGGGGTCTTATCACAACCTTTGTCTAAAATGGTAGCTATATGTGCCTATAATGCAACAGACAAAGTGTTGCCTTATCTTTGCCTTGTGGTTGCAACAGGGGTGTGCTATGGCAACTATATTGTGATATGGTTGCAATTACTTGGCGTTACTGCTATGCTCTTTTGGAGTTGCATTAGCACTGATTTTCGTTGCAATAATATGATGTTATTGCAACTATATATAAAAGGGTTGCTTTTGTTTGGTGCTTTTACAACGGTTTTTTTGTGTTGCAATATTTTTTAGCAGTGTTGCAATTGATAGATGGCTATTGCAACAAGAATTCTGATGTCGATGCAATAGCATGTACCAATTGCAAGTACTTATTATGGTTGCAGAAACCTTCTTCGATATTGCACTTATGAGTTGTTTAGTGCAACAAGAAACGTAAATGGATGCAATATGGTGTTCCGATTGCAACAGTTTTTGGGTTGCTACAAACTACCATGTTAGATGGGCCTTCTTGATCCTCCTGGTGTAGATCGGCATCCTCGTCTATCTCACGCACGCCGCGCGCGTGCTGTAGATTGGCGTGGAAATATTCTATGCATTTTTATGAACTCGTGAGCGCAAGAATCATTTAAATCGGATTTAAAACGGTGAAGATATGAATAAAACAAGGTTAAAGGGCATAACTGTGACAGAGACTATAACTACGAGGGTGATCTGACGAAAAGGCCAAGACACAGCAAAGTTCGCGGGTAAAAACAGTAAAGGATGGGGTTGTCTTTGCAAAATGGGGAAGACATGGCTGTATTGACATTGTTGACCGGTATTGACTCCAGTCAAACCCGATCTGGATTGCTGATCGCGCAACGGAAGGCTCAGGATGGCCCTGGCGGCTTTGGTCGCCGGCGGCAGCAACCCAGCGGCGGCGCTGGCCCATCGGCGACAGAAACTCGCCGGAGTTCGATCGGGGAGGAGATGCGGCTCACCAAAAATTATTCCGGGCAGTGCTACAGCACCAGGGTGAGGCGGAGGACTCGATGGGGAACTCCTTTGCGTCGGCGACGGGCTTCGGTGTCTCGACGGTGCGGACCTGCAGCGACAAAGCTCCGTTGAGGCCGGGAGGGTACGATAGAAGAAGAAAATGAGTAGGGCGAGTTGGAAGTGCTCTAGTAGCTCCACGCGTAATGCAGAAACGGACCAAGGTGGACGGAGCTGTGCCCAGCAAGAAGTTCACCGGCGGCGGACGAACTCCAATTGAGCGGCGCTGCTGCGCTAGGGCACTAGGGCGCTCAAAACAAGGATGGGAAAAGAGATTAGAAGGCGGCGATTGCAGTATTTATAGCTGGCGCGAATGGCTCGGTCGGATTCACGTTGCGCGCGACAAATCGAAACAGGGACGACACCAGACTCGAACCCGGACTCCAACTCCTGTTCGTCTCAGGTTGGGGATGAAGGCCCTGACGCGTAGGTCCGGGCTGGCAACGAGACAGCTAAACCAGATGAGAAAACGGAAAAGGCTCAGGACGCCTTCTGTACGCTGATACTGGTCTGCTGGTTCTTTCAAACTAAATCCAACAGAGGTACTGAAGATAGATAACAGGGACTCGAATCAGAGAAGCCATTAGCAACAGATCAAAAAGGAAATAAAAATCCCCATTGATAGACAAGCTTCTTTCAGAAGGAACTAACGGAAGAATTTTCTGAAGAACAGAGAAAAGAAAAGGCAGTACACTGGAAGAGCTCTGAAGCTAGAACAAAAACTGCAGCTGTAGCAGTTCACTGAACAAATTATTTTTGGACTTGGATTAAGCAAAGTTGTGGGAGCTAGCAATGAGGGAGAAGATCAAGCCAAGGCAAGGAATCCACAGTTCAACAGCGAAATGAAATCCTCAATGATCAGCAACGACTCAGAGAAGGAACTAAAAGAATTCTCTGAACCTCTGAATAGTAGATCTCTGAAGAAGGAACATGCAGTAGACTACAAAAAGGTTTTGAACCTAAATAAGCTTTAGGAAAATAGGAACAAGTTAACCTAGTCAAACAAAAACATATGCAGCAGCACGAATGCATTCAAACAATTTTAAAAACCTATGATCCATTGACAGCTTTAGAAAATAATTCTTTTCTCCCCTTAACTGAATAGACCAACCTAAAGGCTGAAACTAAACTTATTTTAAACTGTTGCAAGACTGAAAACTTAGGGTGTTACAATGGGTGTATGAGAGTAAAACAGTTTCAAGACCAAATCGAGCTATTAATTATTCAGGACACTTTCATATAAGAAAAGATGAACAAATAAGTTTTCAAACAAAGAAATCATCTTCATCCTGGTTTACTAACACAACTGGTGCAACAACTCCATCTTCAATGTAGGCATCATCTTCGTCGTCAACCTCATCATGAACTAACACTATATCATCTGGTTCGGGAACTGCTTGTTGACGCAAGGCTGCACCTGTAGTGCCTTCCTTTTCTGGTCTTCTCCAATTTGATACATTGTCAATTGGGGCTATTAAATTCATGTCATGGATCCCCACATCAAGTTGACTGGTGTTGATGTCACCCTCATTTTCTGATTCTGGCACGGCAAACAAATTTCTTGGGCTCACTCCAACAACACTAGACCATCCCAGCTTGTGGACTAGATTGACAAAAAACACCGGTTCAGCCTGTATCGCCAGAATGTAAGGCTCATTTGAATATCGGAACCTAGAAGTATCGATATCGATAATACCATATTTATCTTTAATGTATCCTCTACTTCTGCTGGTACTAGAAGCCGGCACATCATACCAATCACACTGAAATAGCACCACTTCTTTTTGTGTAGGGAATTCGAGCGAGATAATTCTTCTTATGACTCCATACCAGCTCATGTTGCCAGTAGTATCATCACCCCTCACAACCACACCACTGTTTTGTGTCACAAGATTTTTCTCAATTGCAGTCGTTCGAAATAGTCAATTATTGATGTGGCATCTATTGAACACATGAGCTCGGAGGTCTGGTCCTTGAGCAAGGAAATACAGCTATTCACTTGCCTCCCCTTTCTTATATAGTTTAGTGATCTGAAAATTTAGTTTGAAAACAAATGTCTCTATTAATTAGTACACTAACCATCACATGGAATAAAAAAATAAAACAAGTATTAACCTTGTCCTCGAACCACCTTGCAAAGTGCTCCTCGTGTCGTTTATTAAGATTCCTCATACTAATTTTTTAAGTTCTTCCATATGATCCCTACATGGAAATAGCCAATTAGTTGATGCCATTAATTAATAGTAGAATAATTAATGATCGTATATTGCAACTTACTCGACCCATGGTCTCGCTTCATCACAGTTATTAATTATGTAGTGCCTCATCTTTCGAACCTTAGCTTCTACCAGTACCTCAATACTCTTTCCTCTCCTCTTGTAATCCAATTGACCAAATATGCTCAGACCATATGGTGGCTCATTCACAACTGTACTTACGTGACGATCTGCGCGGTTCAGCTTGGTGTCGATATTGAAGAACCTAGAGCAAAATGTAAGGCACTCCTCAACAATGTATGTCTCAGCTATTGAACCCTCTGGGTGTGCCTTGTTCCTCACATAGTTTTTAACAGTACGTAGATACCTCTCAACTGGATACATCCACGTATAACACACGGGCCCTCCAAGTTTTGCCTCCTTCGCTAGATGGACTGGTAAATGAATCATGATATCAAAAAACACGGGAGGGAATAGCATCTCAAGGCGACACAATGTCTCTGTAATTGATCTACTAAGATTGTCGAGATCTTGTTCCACTAGCTCCTTCGAACAAAGTGCGTTGAAGAACCTACTAAGCTGAATCAAAGGTACGACTACATCTTCTGGCAAAATCTTTCTAACTATCAGAGGTAAAAGTTTCTGTAAAATAATATGGTAGTCATGAGTTTTGAGACCAGACACCTTACATGCATCTGCGTCAACACGTCTCCTTATGTTTGAACTAAACCCATCAGGAATCTTCGCTT
The DNA here is from genome assembly GCA_004135705.1 of Alloteropsis semialata. Classification (NCBI taxonomy): domain Eukaryota; kingdom Viridiplantae; phylum Streptophyta; class Magnoliopsida; order Poales; family Poaceae; genus Alloteropsis; species Alloteropsis semialata. Next base: position 35,006,520 of record CM014277.1, read on the forward strand.
CCTGTAGAAATTTGCATAACATTTTCTTGTCCTCCTTATATAAAAAGTACAAGGCTGGTGGCAAGTCATAATTATCATCGTCAATCACAGGATGTTGATCTGGCCTTATCCTTAGGTGTTCCATGTCTAGCCAGGCCTTCTCGTTGTCCTTACATTTACCTTCAATTTCAAGCAAAGTACCGAAAATGCTCTCGCATATGTTTTTCTCAATGTGCATCACGTCCAAATTATGCCTAATGAGCAAAGAAGACCAGTAAGGGAGCTCAAAAAAATGCTCTTCTTCCTCCAATTGTGCCATCTATTTTCTTTGTCACGCTTCCTCTTTTTTCCTATATCCTTTCCAAAACTCACTTGATCAAAAGTTTGATACTGTCCCAATACCTGTTCACCAGACAATGGCACTGGAGCCTCCCTGGTTTCCACCTTATTGTTGAAACTGACCTTGTTCATCCGCCATGGATGGTTCGAGTCCAAAAAACGATGACGTCCCATGTAGCAATGTTTGCCCCCAAATTTCAACCACAAATAATATGTATCCTTGTGGCAGTATGGACATGCAAATTTGCCTTTTGTGCTCCAACCAGAAAGCATCACATATGCTAGAAAGTCATTAATTGTCCAAAGGAGAATTGCATGTAGTTTAAAATTCTTCTTTGCCTTGTCATCCCATGTATAAATACCATCATTCCAAAGCTTCTTCATCTCATCAATGAGGGGCCTCAAATATACATCAATATTCATTCCTGGAGATTTTGGACCAGGTATCAACATTGACATCATCCAATAAGGTTGTTTCTCAAATAACCAGGGCAGCAAATTGTAAGGGATTAGGATAACCGGCCATATGCTATATGTAACATTTTGCATGCCAAAAGGGTTAAAACCATCAAAAGCAAGACCCAGCCTAATATTACGAGCTTCATTACCAAACCAAGCATACTTCGTATCCACATGCTTCCATGCCTTCGAATCAGTAGGGTGACGCATTTTACCATCATTGACCAATTTCTTGTGCCATTGCATTTGTGATGATGTGGTCTCTGTCATATATAACCTTTGCAGCCAAGGAATAAGACGAAAGTACCGTAGGATTTTACATGGGATACGCTTTGTTGAATGACCAGCACCATCGGCGGGCGTTGACCACCTAGACTCGCCACATTTGGGACATTTATCTATATTTTCATTTTCCTTCCAGAATAGCACACAATCCTTTGGACACATGTCTATCTTCACATAGTCCAAGCCTAGATCTCGAACTACCTTTTTCACTTTCTCCATTGTGTTTGGGACACAGTGGCCAGCAGGGAGAAACTTTGAGAACAAATGACTTACCCCCTCCAAATGCTCTATTAGTAAGACCGTACAAGCACTTAACCTGGAAAAGTTCCACAATAAAAGAGACCATTGTAGCATCAGTACAACCTGGATATAATTCCTTTTCTGCCTCCTCTAATAACTTTAAGAAGATCTTGGCATGTTCATTCGGCTGTTCATCAGTGTCTCTGATTTCTCCATGTATAGCACCTCTGATTAGCGATCTAATTAAATTTGTGGCACCATGTTCATCACTTTCTGCATCATCTTCATTATTGTCTACTTCTACATCAGCTAGTGGTGGTGTTTCATTGTGTACTTCTACAGCAGCTGGTTGTCCTTCTTCGTGTAATAGCAGTTCTGAATCTTGCCCTTGTTCATTGATGAAGTCTTCATCAAACCCTCTAGAAAGCAAATGAAGCTGAACCACAGACCTTGTTCTGTATGCCATGCTTACACATCTAGGACATGGACACACAGCCGTTCCACCTCTTGATGTGCCACCAAATTTGATGTCCAGAAATTCTCGGAGCCTCCACTGCCACTCAGATGAAGAACGAGGCAAGCGCATCCAACCTCGTCCTTCGCCTAACATTATATATTCTGCATGATGATCACATCAAACAAACACAAATTAAAAATCTATGAAATTTTTAAATAAATAAACTGTTCATACATGACGTTGCCAAATAAGCTATCATGCATATATGCATACGTACTTACATAGGGGCCGGGGCGGCGTCCAAGTCCAAGGGGGGCGGCAAGGAACCGACCGGCGATCAGGGTCAGGTTGCTGGCGACGATCGACATGCTGCCAATCCTGATGATGAGCGCCCGTGGTGCTGGCGCAAGTCGAGTTGGCGGCTGAGATGCTAGGGTTTTCCTCACGTGGCTGACAAAAATTCGCAAAGTGTTTTTTCTGCGCAAAAAAAATATAAATAATAGCAAAAAAAATTATTCCAAAGTGGGAAGGCCTCCACCCATATTTATTTGCAAGTCGCGCCATTTTTCGCGGAAAATTCGTGCGCTACGCGTCCGGTGGGATTCGAATCCGTGACCTCTCTCTCGCGTGTGACCTCCTCTACCACTGCACCACATTCTCACCTGGGACTAGATGTTGTTTTGATTCCTACCATATTATACTAAACCGAGTGTAAATTGCTTGTTTAAGGCCCTAAACAATTTCAGATTAAAAAGTTGTCAACTACAAACTTTCATAACTTTTTGAAATCTACAAGTCTCATTTTGGTAGTTTCTCCATCCGAGGTCGTTTACAAAATTTGAATTTCAAATTTGAGAACATTCAAACTTAGTTATCGTTGGCAAGATGATTTCAAAGCAAAAAGTTGTCAACTACAAAGTTTCATAACTTATTGCGATCTACAACTCTCATTTTGACTGTTTCTTCATCTGAGGTCATTTGAAAAAACTCAATTTTAAAATTTTGAGAACTACAAACATACTTTTCATTAGCAAAACAAATTCAAATTAAAAAGAGTTCAACTACAATGTTGTATAACTTCTGAAGATCTACAACTTTCATATATGTGACTTGTTCATCCGACGTAGTGAGAGTAACATTGTTCACAAATCTTATAGATCTCTCTTCTAGTTTCAGGAAACTGTATGAGAGATATAGATTTTGTGAACAACGTTCATATGAATTTGTCGAATGAAGAAATGACCAAACTAAAAGTTGTACATCTTGAGAAGTTATACAACTTTGTAATTCAAAACTTTTCAATTTGAATTGATTTACTACTTCAAAATGTGCTTTAAAAATACGTGTACTAGTTTTCGCACGCTAGTTCGATCATTCACTGAAAAGATAATATTTTCATTCAAATACAAGTTTAGTTAAAATGGCCATGGTTTTTTCAAAGTTACCAAGGTTCACCCTGATTACCAATTTTTTAAATTGAAATTGCCAAGGTTTTAGTTAAAAAAAATGAAAACCGACTCCTTTTGTGCCTGGATCCCGCCGTTTTTAATTTTTGGCGAAATCTGTGTCGCCAAACCCCCCGCACGGCCACGATTGGTCCCACTATTTTTCCCTCCCTCCATTTCGTGACTCGCCAAAACCGGCCTCCAAAATGTCGCCGTCGCCAGTTAGGGTTTTGGGCGTCGAGCAGTGCACCTATGGCGTCGTCGTTGGCGGCCCAGGCAAGAGCGGCAGATGGGACACCTACGGCGTTGTCGATGGGGCCGGCATCCGCGTCGATGCCTACACATGCGTCGCCTACACCTACGCTAGTGCACGCAGCACCTGCCTCGGCCACTTCGTCAAGACGACCCAGGACGACGATGTCTCTCTTTCGGACCCCTTCTTCCAAGGCGATGATGGCCGAAGGTGGAGGAGATGAACATGGCAGCCAAGAAAGAGAAAGTAGCCTTCGTTGTTCTCAGAACCAAGACAGGTAACAGATCGATCTCTCATGTTGGCTATTGTAGGGTTTAGGGTTCAAAAGAAACATATGTTCTCGATTGCCTTTTCTCCATTGATGTACCTAGTTAGTGACATTTACTCGATTGCCCTAAACCCTAATTGATGGACACCTCCATTGACATTTACCTAGTTAGATCCAGTACCACATCAATTTGTTTTCGATTTTGTCTCTTTGTTGTTGAAAACATCTGAGTTTTCTTTATTGAACATTAAACTTGCTTCTGAATTCAGATGAGCTTTAATTTTTGTGTTCATTAGGAAATCATCCTTCAGATCAAGGAGAAAAAGCACTTTGTCCCTTGCGGTTATGCCATGGTGAAGCACTAGCAGTTGCCTTTGGTTTTCATTAGTATTTCTTGAAGTAGTTGCCCTAGCATTCGACCTGAACAATCCAAGTCAAAATTTTAATCGATTTCATTAGCTTGATATTTCAATTTTAATCAAGGCCGATATATGATCTAGTTTTACACATATGGTAAAAAAAACAGAGTTAGTACTAAGTAATTTTGGCATGGGTGCATTTGCCATTACCAAGTTTTGATTCTTTACATATTATTAATTGTTTCATCACCTGTGCTTATGTGTCTCATTTATTCTGTTACAGTTCGAAAAATGGATGGACTCTCTCTTTCATTTGCAAAGGGGCAGAAGGGGGGCAAGAATTTGCTAAATATTCAATAGGCAGGGATGAGATCACATCGATAGATTGACAACAATGAAGTCAAGTTTGGGGTACGCTGCTAGGGACTACCTGTACTATAAAAGGAGATGTGGTACTGCTGTAGCAACACTAGAGGAGATAGAATTTGATGACGATGCGAATGCAATGGTTTCAAGTAATGCGGAGGATAGGGAGGAGAGATTAGTATTGTCAAGGAATGAAATAACTGAGCGAAATGTGGACATAACACCCATAAAAAGACCAAGAATGAGATCAATTAGTGAGGACTACACAGTTGAGTCAATTGATGAGTACAAGCAATGGCTAGAGAATATGCATAGACAGAAGAGGGGAGCAGGTAAGTTATGTTGCACTAGTAGAGAAACCACCTTCGGTTCTCCCCCTTTAGTCCCGGCCATATTTGGCACTGGGACTAAAGGGAGCTTTAGTCCTGGGTCCAATCGAGGGGGGGCCTGGGGGGCCTTTAGTCCTTGTTGGTGGCTCCAACCAGGACTAAAGGGGGGGCTTTTAGTCCCGGCTGGTCCAGCCGGGACTAAAGGGGGTCGCGCCCTCTAGTCCCGACTGGTGGCTCCAGCCGGGACTAAAGGGGACCTTTTAGTCTGGGTTGGAGCCACCAACCGGGACTAAAAGGTCCCCTACAAATATCCTCTTCCTCCCCCAGCCCGGCCGAGCCATGAACACAGAGCTCGTTCATGGTGCCGGCCGGAGCTAGGGGAGGTCATGCCCATTTTTTTTCTCGGATTTTGATGATTTAGCTCTTCCAAGTGGTCTAAAACGAGCATATCTTCATCCTCTCATCTTTCACGATTAGTATTTCTTGTTTCATCCTTTATACATAGAGAAATTTGAGTTTTAATGGAATGGAGAAATGGGGGAGTTTTGTTTGTTTAGCACAATTTAGTTTTTAATTTATATTTATACTTTAGTTATTTATCCTAATTCATATTTATACTTTAGTTAATTCATATTTTTACTTTAGTTAATAACTTAATTCATATTTATACTTTAGTTAAATCATATTGATACTTTAGTTATTTATCCTAATTCATATTTATACTTTAGTTAATTCATATTTATACTTTAGTTAATTACTTAGTTCATATTTATACTTTAGTTAAATCATATTGATATTTTAGTTATTTATCCTAATTCATATTTATACTTTAGTTAATTCATATTTTTACTTTAGTTAATTACTTAGATCATATTTATACTTTAGTTAAATCATATTGATACTTTAGTTATTTGCTAGTTATTTTACTCACTTTGATTATAATTTGTTAGTGATTAGTGATTTAGGATGGTAATTTTCATTTATTGCTTAGTGAAATAGGATGGTAATTTTCATTTATTGCTTAGTGAATTAGGATGGTAATTTTCTTTATTTCAAAAATAAACTTACTATTTGTACTACTTATAAAAAATTGTCTAAACTTGCAGATAGACCGGCAATGGATGTATAACGCCGACAGACGTTCAGGTGACTTCTTTCAAGGCATGCATCATTTTCTAGATGTGGCAGAGCAAAACAAGAAAAACAGTTTCATGAGTTGCCCCTGCGAGGTCTGCAAGAACCAGAAGGAGCACAGTTCAAAAAAGGTCATTCACAGCCACTTGATTAGACACGGTTTCATGCCTGGCTACAGTTGTTGGACCAGCCACGGAGAAAGAGGTGTTATAATGGAAGACGATGAAGATGAGATTGATGACAACATTCTCGGATTTGCTGAATACCCTGCTTTTGCTGATACTACAATGGGTGATGCTGAGGAAGAGGATGGAGAAGATGCGCCTGCAGATGATCTTGGTCAGATGTTGCAAAATGCAAAGGACACAAGCGAAACTGAGAAGGAGAGGTTGAAGTTCCAGCGCATGTTAGAGGACCATCGCAAACCTTTGTACTCGGGTTGCGAAGAGGGACTCAAAAAACTCGGGAGCACATTGGATTTGCTGCAATGGAAGGCCAAAAATGGTGTATCGGACAAGGGCTTTGGTGAGTTACTAAAAATCATGAAGAAGATGCTTCCTAGGGACAACGAATTGCCCTCGACAACATACGAAGCAAAAAAGCTCATTTGCCCACTGGGGTTGGAGGTGCAGAAGATACAGCATGTCCGAATGACTGCATCCTGTATCGTGGTCCCGAGTACAAGAAAATGGACGCGTGTCCGAGTTGCGGCGCCTTGCGGTACAAGATCAGAAAAGACGACCCTGGTGATGTAGAGGGAGAGCCTATCAAAAAGAGAGTTCCTACCAAGGTCATGTGGTATTCCCCTATAATACCACGCTTGAGGCATTTTTTCAGAAACAAAGAGCATGCTCAGATGATGCGATGGCACAAAGAAGAGCGCAAGCGAGACTCAAAGTTGAGGCACCCTGCCGATGGGTCCCAGTGGAGAAAAATCGACCGAACATTCAAAGACTTCGCAGAAGATCCAAGGAACATAAGGTTTGCTTTGAGTACGGACGGCATGAATCCTTTTGGTGAAATGAGCAGTAGCCATAGCACTTGGCCCGTGACTTTGTGTATGTACAATCTTCCTCCATGGCTCTGCATGAAGAGGAAATTCATGATGATGCCTGTTCTCATACAAGGCCCGAAGCAACCGGGCAACGACATTGACGTGTATCTCAGGCCATTGGTTGAGGAACTTTTACAGCTGTGGGGCGAAAATGGTGTACGTATGCGGGATGAGCACAAACAAGAGGAATTTGACCTACGAGCATTGCTGTTTGTAACCGTCAATGACTGGCCGGCTCTTAGTAACCTATCAGGACAGACAAACAAGGGATATAGGGCATGCACGCATTGTTTAAATGATACTGAAAGCATTTATTTGAAACATTGTCACAAGGTTGTGTACATGGGCCATCGTCGATGGCTTCCAATCAATCATCCGCTAAGAAAGAAAGGCAAGCATTTCAAAGGGGAGGCAGATCGTTGTCCCAAGCCTATGCATCGTGATGGAACGTACATATTTGCTATGGTAAAAGATCTAAAAGTTGTTTTTGGAAAGGGGCCAGGTAGCGTTGGTGTGCCAAATGAAAGTAATGGGATGGCACCCATGTTTAAGAAGATGAGTATATTTTGGGAGCTACCATATTGGGAAGTCTTGGAGGTCCGCAATGCAATTGATGTCATGCACCTGACAAAGAATCTTTGCGTCAACTTGATAGCCTTTCTAGGCACCTATGGTAAGACAAAAGATACACTGGAATCACGCCAGGATCTGCAACATATGGAAGAACGACATGTACTACATCCAGAAGAGAGGGACAATGGGCGAAATTACTTGAGTCCTGCCAGCTTCACTCTTAGCAAAGAAGAAAAGGAAAGCATATTCGAATACCTCAATAGTATCAAGGTGCCCTCTGGATACTCTTCGAACATTAAGGGAATATTAAATATGCCAGAGAAGAAATTTACAAACCTGAAGTCCCACGACTGCCACATGCTCATGACACAGCTGCTTCCAGTGGCATTGAGGGGAGTTCTGCCAGAGAATCTACGATTAGCTATCGTAAAGCTATGTGCATTCCTCAACGCAATTTCTCAGAAGGTAATCGATCCAGACAATCTACTGAAGTTGTAGGTTGATGTGGCCCAATGCTTGGTGAGCTTCGAGTTGGTATTTCCACCGTCGTTCTTCAACATTATGACACATCTACTAGTTCATCTTGTCAAAGAGATTGAAATTCTAGGTCCTGTCTTCTTGCACAATATGTTCCCTTTTCAGAGGTTAATGGGGGGTACTAAAGAAATATGATCGTAACCATGCTCGACCAGAAGGATGCATATCAAAGGGCTACGGAACAGAGGAGGTCATTGAGTTTTGTGTTGACTTCATTGACGATCTCAAACCGATTGGTGTCCCTGAATCACGGCATGAGGGGAGACTCGGTGGAAAGGGAACAATAGGAAAGAAGGTTGTTGGTACTTGGGATGATGATTCTTTCAACAAAGCACACTACACTGTTCTACAACAATCATCCTTCGTTAGTCCTTATATAGATGAACACAAGGAGCTTTTACGCACTGAATTCCCGGGGAAGTCTGAGCCCTGGATTACACGTAGCCACATTGATACTTTCGCCGGTTGGTTGCGGAAATATCTAATGCACAATATGGACATACATGAACAGCTAGCATGGTTGGCCAGGGGTCCCTCCTTTACAGTCTTGACATTCCAAGGGTATGAGATTAATGGGAATACATACTACACGGTATCCCAAGATAAAAAGAGCACCAACCAAAATAGTGGCGTCCGTGTAGATGCCCTAGACAGCGATGGGAACAAGGACACATATTATGGTTACATAGAGGAGATATGGGAACTGGACTATGGCCCGTTATTGAAAGTGCCGCTGTTTCGGTGCAAATGGGTGAAGCTCAGTGGAGGAGGGGTGTCAAAAGATGATTATGGAATAACAACAGTGGACCTCAATAATCTTGGTTACAGAGACGAACCATTCGTCCTAGCCAAGGATGTGGCTCAGGTTTTCTATGTGAAGGACATGTCTAGTAAACCGAAGAAGCAAACTGACAAATCAAATGATGAGCCCAGGCGACACATAGTCCTTTCCGGAAAAAGAAACATCGTCGGCATCGAGGGCAAAACAGACATGTCGGAAGATTATGATAAGTTTGACGAGATTCCTCCATTCGCCGTGAATGTTGACCCAAGCATTCTATTAGCTAAAGAGGATACTCGTTATGCACGTAGTGATCATAAGCAAGGCACATTCGTGAAAAAGAAGACTATTGCCGTTCTAGATCGTGATGTTTAATGTATTGTTATAACCATTATGTAAGATATTGAGCATGCACTCTTATATTATTAATTTATGCTTATGTGATGGAGTTGTATTCAAATTGTTCTCAACACACATGTTCATATTAGCACATCTAGCTAGTAAATGAAATAAAATGTTCATATTAGCACAAATTAATGTTCTCAACACACATGAACTAAAATACTAATATATATATTTGTCTGAGAATAATAATCGTAACATCAATCATATTATTATCACATATAGTAAATGAAAAAACTAATTGAAATATATTTTTTAGTAAATGAAATAAGAAACAAATTGAAACAAAAAACAAATTGAAAAATAATTGGGCTTTTAGTCCCGGTTGGAGGCTCCAACCGGGACTAAAAGTACGTTTTAGTCCCGGTTGGAGGCTCCAACCGGGACTAAAAGTACGTTTTAGTCCCGGTTCGTGGCCTGAACCGGGACTAAACGATCTTTTAGTCCCGGTTGGAGCCTCCAACTGGGACTAAAAGCCTCCATCCTCTATAAAATGGCCGGCCGGCCGCAACTCTGTGTTTTTTGTGCATTCTCCGGCAGAGGGAGGGAGGTGTGTTCCTGATTTTTGTTTTTAAGATTTTAGTGCACCGAGGTTTTTTACGGTTAGTATTTCTTGTTCATTCTCTAATCTTTCCCCAGTTAGTATTTTTGTTTAGAATTTAGTTATTTAGTTTTGTTTTGAATTTAGTTATTTAGTTATGTTTAGAATTTAGTTATTTAGTTTTTTATATGTTGCTTAGAATTTAATTATTTAGTTTTATTTTTGTATTCAGTATATAGTTTTTTTTGTGAGTAATATATAGATTCTAGTTAGAACAATAACAATGCCGAGGAGACAACGTCAGGTACCTCGTCGTGGTGGAGGGTGGGATAATCCTGTGTTGATGCCACAAATAAACCCGCCACGAGAAGCACACGCTCCTGGCCTCGTTTTTACGGGAAACAACATTGCAGTTCCCGCGCCTAACGAAGCTCGTTTCAATCGGGTAAATTAATTATCTAGTGCTTAAATATGTACATGTCAATGTATTGAATATTTCATGCAATTTATTAATGTGACTTACCCATAGCAGATTATTTTGCCAATCAAATGGTTTAAAGATGCAGTAACGCACATCGCTCTTCGATGCCCATTGGTTTACAGAGAGGTGAATGAGAACACCAGGAGGGTTCTCATTTCTGTTGAGATTAGGCAAAATGCCTTACGTGACCCCAGTGAGGGCCAAGTTGTGCATATCGACGTTGAATCGGGTGCTGGCAACAGGAGCATGTTGCGGCTTGTGACGCTGTAAGGCAAGCACTCCATCGAATCCAATTATTGGGTGGGTTCGTTTTACCAGACTATAGCTACTTCAAGATAAAAGCTCTTGAGGCGGGTGGCCTCCCCGTGACACAAATGCCTAAATTAGTTACCCCTGAATACGAATCCATCTACGTAAGTTAACTATGATTCTTTTTTTGAATTCCATTATGAATGTTATGAAATAACGTGGTTTTGTTATTTTTTTATAGGACGACCTGTACTGTGGATACATGCATGTGTACTCCGGGTTACAACCAATACTAAAATAGGTACTTGATTACCTACGGTTCACATTCACTAAGCCATATTCATATCGTGTTAATGGTGGATTTCAAGTGGACACAACCCTGACACATGTGGACGCAAGTGGAACGACTAGGCAGACAAAAATTTATGGCGAGGTTTTGGATAAACCCTATAAGGCGGTTGATAGTGCGTTCATATGGGCACTTGATTACGTTGACAGATATCTAGGTGTTGAGATTGTTGACATAAACTATTCTTTTTATCTCATGAAAAAGAATAGTGTCGACGGAGATTAATGAATCATGTTGTAATAAGAATTATTATTAAATTTGTTGGACTAATTTTTATCATGTTGTAATAACACTAATTTTTATCCCAGGCATTTTTGTTTCCCGTGCAAATCCAGCCCTCTTTTGGTTTAGTTTTAGTTCTTTTACTAAATAGACCAATATCTATTCATATATAGCATTATTACCAAGAAAACTGCAAAACTTTAATAAATAACATTTGCATATATTGGTGCTTTCATAAATTATTAAATATGATAATGTGAGTGATATTATTTTGTTTATTAAATATTAGCCAAAATTGATAATTGAAATAGTTGATGGGATGCATAGATTTTCTTAATAGACCACTCTATGCTCACAAGCATTATCTCCATGTTTTTTTTGCGTGTGTACATGATGATCATACAGTGGCAAGGTGTATCTGCAGCTAGATAGTGACAGTCTGTAGCCATGAGACTCATGTCTTCCATAACCATGTATTAAGCAATAGTTGATGGAGTTTTTACATCTCTCGATAGTTTTAATGTGATCCTTGGGACATTAAAATCTTTCAGGCTCACACTAAAACCATCGAGAATTAAAAACTCATCAACAATTGTTTAACATGGTTATAGAAGACATGAGTTTCATGGCTACAGACTGTCATTACCTAGCTGCAGGTTAACCTTGCCAATGTATGAACATCATATACATATGCATAATAGGTATGGGACAATACTTGTGAGCATTGTGTCGAATATTAAGAAAATATGTGTACATCACATCAACTAGTTTAATTATAGATTTTTTGCTAATATTTGACAAATAAACAATATATAACTCATATTAGCATGTTTATTAAATTTTGTAAGATCTAATATAAGCAGCTGTTATTTTTTAATTTTTTGGCAATTTTTCTGGTGATAATGATATATAAGAATGAATATTGGTGTATTAGTAAAAGAAATAGAACTAAAATAAAAGGGGCTGGATTTGCGCGGGAAGCAAAAACGCAGCCCCCTTTAGTCCCGGGCCGTAACACGACCCGGGACTAAAGGGGGGGAGGGGTTATAACCTGGCCTCTTCTCCTTCTTCCTCTCGATCAGCACTCGGCTCCTCGCTCCCTCCCCGCCGCGCCCCC
>CM014277.1:35034297-35045260 GCA_004135705.1 Alloteropsis semialata
AATCTGAGCCAAAGCCCCTTTTACTCCTCAGAGTAAGCGTTTTAGATCTGAATTGGCCTTACCTTTGGTAGGGTCATTTCAGTTCTATTTGGTTTATCGAATACTAGCGACTTGGCCGAAGCCAATCGCTTTCGATGCAACTTTTTTGGGGAATGCCTCGTTCATATATTTCTCACGAGTTACAGTTAGCACCGCCTCGTTAAAAACCTCACCCCTTGGTAAGGGTTCCCCTGTGAGGAAAAGAGTACGGGCTTGTTTGAAGGAAAAGAAAAAATGAAAATCTATTCTATCAATTGACTTCGTTTATAGACTACGAAGCCAATTGTTACATGATGCTTACAGGTAGTACCTTCGCAGGCTGTCCGCATTCCATGAATGCGGCAGCTCATTGCCTTCTTCATCCCCCAAATGGAATGATCCAGGTCTGTTGCTCTTGATGACTAGGAATGGGCCTTCCCATTTGTTCTGCAATTTTCTCGAAGGCATACTTGGGTTCTTCCTTAGCACCCAGTCGCCTATCTTTATGCCTTTCCTTACCACTTTCTTGTCACGCCATTTCCTGGTTTCTTCTTGATACTTGGAAATGTTTTTAGCTGCTTGCAGCCTGTAGATTTCTGTAAGATCTTTATCTATAGCTTCGCTGTCTTTTGGTGCTTCCTGCTGAGTGTAAAGCCCCTTGTGAAGAATTTCTTCGGGACACATTGCTTCTTCGCCATATAATAGCTTGAATGGTGTGAACTGAGTTGCTCTTGATGTGGTGGTGTTGTGAGCCCAGATTACCTTCGGCATTTCTTCTACCCATTTGCCTTTTTTCTTGCAATTTGCGAGGCATTTCCTGATGGCGGTGAAGATCCCATTTGCTCTCTCGACTGCGTCGTTGGACTGTGGGTGATACACTGATGCGAATCTTGCCTTCGTCCCTATGGACATGCAGTATTGCCTGAATTCGTCACAGTCAAATTGCTTCCCATTATCTACTGTAATTTCCCTTAGGACTCCAAATCTGCAAACGATTTGCTGCCAGAAGAATTTGATAACTGTCTTCACCGTGATATTTGCTAGTGGCCTTGCCTCAATCCACTTGGTGAAATATTCCACTGCAACTATTGCATATTTAAGGTTTCCTTGAGCCGTGGGGAGGGGACCCACCAGATCGATGCCCCATCTCTGTAATGGCCAGGTTGGAGTTATCAGCTGTGATGATTCCGAAGGTGATTTTCTGGTTGCCGCACATTTTTGACATTCATCGCAAGTCTTGACTGTATTTGTTGCGTCATTGATGATTGAAGGCCAATAAAACCCTTGTCTCATTGCCTTCCCCACAATTGCCCTCGCTCCAAAGTGAGCTCCGCATAGACCACTGTGTATCTCTTGAATTAACTCTCTGCCTTCGCTGATGGAAACGCAGCGAAGCCAAGGAGCCACAGCTCCTTTCTTATATAGGACATTGTCAATAATTTGATATGATCTTGCCCTCTGTTGCATGGTTTTGAGATCTTCTTCATCAATTGGTTCATAGTATCCTTTGAGGTATGCCATTATAGAAGACCTCCAATCTTCTGAGTTTATTGCGTTGATCAGACTTGGCTGCTCATCAAGTTCCTTGATCGAAGGCGTTGTTAGTGTCTGGAAAAAGACGTCGGGTGGCAACTTGTCCCCTTTTGCTGCTGCTTTAGCCAGTGCATCGGCTTCTTCATTCTTTGCCCTCGGGATGTATTCGATTGTGAAACCTTTGAATTTTTTCTCCATTGCTCGGACTGTATTGAGGTATTTGATCAGCTCAGGCTGCTTTGCAATACTCTCTTTTTCGATGTGGTCTGCCACCACCTTTGAGTCTGTTTTCACAATGAAGCGCTGCGCCCCCAGCGCCTTCGCTTTCCTGAGCCCCAATAGCACGGCTTCATACTCAGCAACGTTGTTCGTACTTCTGTCGCTGTTTTTGCAGAACTCTAAGTTCGCTGCATATCTCATTTTCACGCCCGAAGGCGATTGTACAATAGCTGCGGTGCCAGCTCCTTTATCCCCCCATGCGCCATCACTATGTACTAGCCAGTTTTCTTCTCTAGTCATATTCTGTGCCGAAGGCGATGTCCACTCGGCTATGAAGTCAGCTAGGACTTGTGATTTGACTGTGGTTCTTCGCTCGAAATCGACCACATATTCTGACAGCTCTGCAGCCCATTTGCGTATTCTTACTGAAGCTTCCTTGTTGCTCAGTAGCTCTTTAAGTGGTTGATCTGTCAACACCTTGATATTATGCCCCTCAAAATAATGCCTTAGCTTTCTGGATGCCATTACCACTGCATAAATCATTTTCTCAATCTCGGTGTAGAATAGCTTCGATCCGGCTAAAGCCTCAGAGACATAATACACTGGCTGCTGTATTTTTCTGCCCTCGATCAGTTTCTCCGCAATGAGTGCAGCACTGACGGCTGACTGCGAGGCTGCGATGTATAGCAGTAGCGGTATCTTCGGGTCTGGAATTGTCAGTTTCGTGAGCTGCATCAGATATTGCCTTAGCTCATGGAATGCCTTCGACTGTTCTTCTCCCCATTCGAACTTTGATGCATTTCTGAGAGTTGCAAAGAAGGGTAAACTGCGCTCAGCTGCCTTAGCAATAAATCTGTTGAGTGCTGCGATTCTGCTAGAGAGTTTTTGCACATCTCTGATGCATTTTGGCTCTTCCATGTTGAGGATTGCATTGATCTTATCTGGGTTGGCTTCGATTTCATTGGCTGACACCAGACAGCCGAGTATCTTCCCTCTGGTCACTCCGAAGACACATTTCTCCGGGTTGAGCTTGAGACCCGCCTGTCTCATTCGAGCGAAGGCAACTGCCAAGTCTGAGACATGATCTTGTCTCTTGATGCTTTTGACCAAGATGTCATCAACATATGCAAGTATGGATTTGAATAGTTCTTCTTTGAATACGGTGCTGGACATGCGGCAGAAAGTGGTACCATCATTGCGAAGCCCCTCTGGCATTCTGATGAAGCAAAATGTACCAAGAGGAGTGATGAAGCTGGTTTTTTCTTCGTCTTCTTTTTTCATCCAGATCTGATGATAACCAGAGAAACAATCGAGGAGAGACATCATCTCACTTGCAGCAGCCTGATCAATAATCTTGTCAATTCTTGGGAGTGGGAAATCATCTTTGGGACATGCTTTGTTGAGATCGGTGAAGTCAATGCACATTCTCCACTTGCCATTTTTCTTTTTCACGGGCACAGTGTTTGCTAGCCACTTGGGATATTCAACTTCGCGTATAACGTTCGCATCGAGCAGCCTTTGCACTTCGGCCTTGACTGCGCTCACTTTTTCTTCGGACATTTTCCTCAGTTTCTGCTTCTTCGGCCTCATGTCAGGGCTGATTGATAGTTTGTGCTCAACTATGCTTCTGTCAACGCCTGGCAAATCTTTGCTTGACCATGCGAAGACATCTTTGTTATTTCTCAAGAACTCGATGAGTCTTTCTTCTTCGTCTGGCTCAAGATCTGAGCCGGTGATGACTTTTCTATCGAAGACGTCAGGCTGCAATTGCACCTCTTTGGTTTCTGTTGCCCCTTGCATAGTTTTGCTGTCTCTCTCGGCTTTTGGCTTCTCCTCTAGGTAAATGGGATCAATTTCTTCGAGGACATGTGTTGATGTAACACCCTGAAAATTTCTTTTCTAAAATAGTAATTAAATTGCTAAGCTCTTGTGTGTGCATTTGCAAATTTAAGTAAATATAAAACCTTCTCGGAAATTAAAATCAACCCTAGGTTTAGAAACTTGTTTGTGCATTTCATGCCGGTGCATTGTTTTCTTGTATGAGTGTTCTTTTGTGCTAAGCCCTAAGTACCCATAACCCGGCCCAACCGTCTCTTTTCCTTTCTTCCTCGTGGCCCAATCGCAGTCGGCCCAAACCAGCCCCGCCCAACTCCCTTTTCTCTTTTGGGCCTAGCCTCTTCCCTTGGGCCCAAACAGATCCAACTCAGGCCCGCAGATCCAACCCAAGCCCAAAACAGATCCACCCTTCCTTCTTCCCCCTGAACGTCGCCCCTTCCTCCCCCTGCACGTCGCCCCCCCCTTCTCACGCAGGAAACCGTCGCCCTTCAATGTTTTTCACGCCAGCAGTAACAGCCCCCTCCCTCTTCAATCCAGATCACAAGAGTCTCTCTCCCTTCCTACAAACCACAGCCAAGTCCCTCCCTTGACTCCTTTGCTTTCCCCACCACCGAATTCCCCAAGATCAGGGCCTCCTCCATTGTTTTCTGGTCGCCGGAACTCGTCGCCGGAGCAGCGAAGGTAAAGATTGCCGCTGCCCCTAAATTCCTCCTCCATGGATGTCCGTTTGACCTCTCCCTCCCCAAAATCTCTTGCACAGGACGCTGGGATCTCACCTTGTCGCCCGAACAGCAAAGGAACCCGAGGACGAACAGCAGGCCGCGCGATCCCTCTCCACGGCCGTCGGCGTTCTGTTCTGCCCGTTTCCAAGCCCCGTCGTCCTTGCTGCGTTGCTGCCGTAAGTGAGCGCTAAAACGAGTTACCCTCGACACCTCGATCTCGTTTTGCCGCTGCCCGCGCCTTCCCTTCACCCCTCTTCTCTTTTTCCTATGGCTGCTGCGCAGGAACGCCCGGAGGCTACCCCGACGTCCAGTGAATCACGACACTGAGACTGTGACTCCATCTTCCACGCCCACGTGACCTGTCCTGTCCTCCCCAAGATCCCTCTCCTCTGCTGCGTTCTTGCCCAAGGTAAACATCAAGATGAGTTGCCCTCGTCGACCCCGTTCCGTTTTGCCACTCGGAGTTCGTTTCCATGAACCGCAGCCCCTCGGTCGGCATCTCCGACGAGCAGCCCCTGCTGCAACATGGAGCGCCGCCCTTCTGTTCGTGAAAAGGATCGAAGAACGGCGTCGTCCCTTGCTGTTGCCAACCGGAAAAACACCTCCAACCGTCCATCTTTGATCCAGTGGCAGTAGTTAATACGTTTAAGTCATCGTTTCATCGCAGCTTAGACCTTCGTCTTGTTTTTAGCGTAGTTTAATCACCGTAAATCCGATTAGAGTGATTTTCGCGTTGTTGTGATCGTAGAAATGCGTAGATTAGTTTTATATCCTTTTTGTTTCTGTTTTCATTGTATGATGTACTGTTCTAATAGATATATTTTTGTATGCACGTACTGGCTTGTGATGGATGTATGTATGGTGATTGGAATGCGTGTTTAGAGTGCGAGCAGTACGAGGCCGGCTTTGATCAAGAGTTTGAAGACCAAGATCAGCAGCAATATTTTGAGGAAGGCAAGTGTAACATGATTCATCCTTGATACCTATTCACTTTATAATCATGTTATTCATTCATGCATGTGTCTAATTTGTTAAACCATAGGATTGACTAGTCTTGTTTATCCTATTTACCTTGTTACCTTGGGTTTATGCATATGGGTAGATAAGTTAGTTGTGCTTAGCTTGCTTGCAACCGCTAATGTTCGTTATGAAATAATAATCTTGACTAATGATATACTTGGAACCTTACTAAAATGTGCTTTTTAGCAACTTGGTTTAGGGAGCTTGAGCATGTGTTTGCATTGCTCTAAGCGTTTCTTCTTAAGGTTCCGATCTTAAAGCGGCCACCCAGGAAAACCGTACAACCACAGGAACCACATGGCTCTGGTCTTGACTAAGTAAACTGTACGGCTCTAGCTTGACTAGTGGTTACCGAAAGGCGCAAGTGGGGCTGCCAGGTTTAAGTGTGGACCTCGGTCAGTTCTCGTTGGGGTTTGTGTGATGGATTTGTGTGATGTTTTGGCTGGAGCCTGGAGGGGTCCATGCGCCTGTCAGGAAACCGTAGCGGCCACTAGCTTGCTAGGGTGTCTTTTGAAAGGTCTCGTAGTGAAACCCTGTACTCATTTCACGTGGTGTGAAGGGAGTGCGTGCCCAAGGCAAGGGGATCACGACCGGTGGTGAAAGTGTACAACCTCTGCAGAGTGTAAAACTGTTATAACAGCCGTGCTCACGGTCAAGAGCGGCCTGGATCCTTTTCGAGCGGTTCCTTGTTTTCTAAAGTAATGGTTAATGATGATGTTGGTTACTTATAATATCTCACATGTTTTTCTAATGTGGGTTACAACTGGGTTGTCATCTAATTCTAGTAATTCAGGTTAATTTTAAAATCAATCAACTAAAAATGCTAACCGCAGTTTAAACCTTGCATAGCCTTTTGAGCCTCATTTAATCATGTTATGCTTGCTAAGTAAGATGGATTACTTACACTTGCTTCATATCAACAAAATCCCGGATGGGTACTCAGAGGAGCCGCCAGTGGATGCTTTTGTTTTCCCCGAGGAGTTCCCGGACTTCTAGGCAGTGCATTCCCCCAGTCAGAGTCCCTGTGGAGATGTTCTGGAGTTAGTCTTCGTCAGGCTTCCGCTACTTTGATAAACTCGTTAATAAATGTAATGCCTGTGATGTAAGACTTGTTATTATGTTATCGAGCACTGTTTTCCTTTCTTTGATATTCATTTCTGAGCTATATGTGTGTAAAGACTTCCTGGGTACACATATAGTAGCATTCGGATTTCCTTCGTAAATCCGGGTGTGACAGTTGACGCGAAAACGCGCCGCATCAAATACTAGCAAGAGCAGAGAAGCTCTTTGCAGCTTCTCTGATCTGACCGGTCAGACCGGTTATGATGACCGGTCAGACCGGTGCTCGCCGGGCAGCTGGGAGCTCGGCGAGAAACCAACGAGCGCTCGTCCGGGAGGGACCCCGTCAGGATGTGCGCACCTTGGGTTGCCCTAGGCTCGGTCAGGCCAGCTAGAGCGCCTTCAAACGTCGTCGAGACGAAGGAAGAACAGCAATGGGGTTGGAAAAGCTAGGGTTTGGAAGGTACAGAAAAGTAAAGGTAAAAATAGTAGATTTGATAAATTCGATTGGATCTAACTCAATCGGCCGAATCCCTTTATATTTATAGGGAGGGTAGGACTTTTCCCGCAAGGAATAGGTTTTACAACTCGTAATTATCTCAAACTAAGAGTCCTAATCGAATTACAGGGGCACACCGGCCTGACCGGTTCCCCGGACCGGTCAGACCGGTCAGGGCCCGAATTTTCCTAATCCTTGCTCTAATTGCCAATTTTGGTTGTGAACATATGCCCCCATGTTTTCTGGTGAAGCTTGCGAATCAGAAAACATTTCAGCAACCAAAACTACTCTAAGGACAATGTTTATACATTGGCCATGTCTTGATGTCTTATTCAAGTTGAAGTTGAAGCCACGTTCTTCGGTCTCCACACCATCTTCGTCTTCATTGCTACCGCTGGCTTCTCTTCAGCTTGCTGCTCCATTGACCTCTTGCGCATCTGCTGCAACTTTCTCTTTTGAGTACGTGACAAGCCTGGAAGACACCACCTTGGTTGCATGTATATTGAGTCTTGCTTGTTGTCCTTCTCTCTTGCCTCAAAATCAGTAGATGCAACTTCCTCAACCAGATTGTCACTAGAAACAATCAGTCTTTGTAATGACTGATTGTAGTATGAAACAGGATATGGAATAAAATATGGCTACATATTCATACTACTGTAATCTCAAGGCAAATAGTAGTAAGGATATGACCAGGACCATGATGTAGTCGGTCTAAAAGATGGATATAATGTAGAACTACTATTGCCTTGAGTTGAGGAAGATCCCCGGTGTTTTGATGAGGCTTTTATTTTTTCTGGCCGATTTCTAAGCTTCTGAGTAACACCAAGCTTCTTGTATTTCTCCAAAAGTTCCTCAAACGTCGGCCTTGATTTTCTCTTTGATTTATCGGTTTCTCCCGGTGTCAACCGGTCTGACCGGTTGTCAGCACCGGTCTGACTGGTCTTGTCAGGACCAGCACCTTTGCCAGAAACTTTCGGCGTTAACCGGTCTGACCGGTGGATAGAACCGGTCTGACCGGTCTTGTCAGGACCAGTACTGTTACTTTTGGCTTGCCCCCCGAGCATCGAATTCCCTTTTGCATCTTGAGGGTCCTTTTTCAGCCACACCTTCTTACTCCTTTCCTTTTCTGGTCGTGCTTCACCAATGATTACATTTTTCCCTTTTGTTGTATCGGCTTGACTTGGCCTGATCAACACTTTAGGATTCTGTAACTCAATGGTATTGACAGAGAAATCCTTAGGAAAAGGATCAGAATCAACTTGCATTCCAACCAAAGTCAAATGGCCTTCATTGAGGGCCGATTGAATTCGTCTACGGAATACATTACAATCATTAGTTGCATGTGAGAAAGAATTGTGAAATTTACAATACGCACGTCGCTTCAACTCATCAAGCGATGGTATAGTATACGTGGTTTTGATGTATCCATTCTTATGCAACTCATCAAATATTCTATCGCACTTGGAAACATCAAAAGTAAATTTCACTTCTTCTTGCCGATTTTTGTGAATCGGCCTAAGAGAAGGGCAACTATATGATTGAGAATTGCTCGGCCATGTAAATTCAGCAGCATATATCTCTTCATTCTCATCGTCCAATGAATCATTGTTCAACATATGCATGTTGGGACGATCGAATTTTGAGCGAGCATCTTTACCTCGGCTTTCTTGAGCCAGAGCTTTTTGTAATACTTGATTAATGGTAAGAAACTCATGACTTTCCAATTTTTCTTTGATATGAGACTTCAAACCATTAAAAGATAATTCGGCAAGATCCTTTTCAGAAATACTCAAACTATAACATCGGTTTTTTGTATCTCTAAACCTTCTAATATATTCAACAACAGATTCATCATTCTTCTGCCTAACCGATGTTAAGTGAGATAGTCTCAATTCATTATCACCACTATAAAAGTGCTCATGGAATTTATGCTCTAATTGAGACCAAGTATGAATGGAATTAGGAGATAATGCCGAAAACCATGAGAAAGCAATACCAGATAATGACAAAGGGAATAATCTGATTTTCAAGTGATCAATACTACCATGAATACCCAATTGTGCATTAAACTGGCTAACATGCTCCCATATAGTCCTATTGTCTTCCCCAGTAAATTTAACGAACTCTGGCACTTTAAAACCTTGAGGATAGGGTATAGCATCAAAATTTGCAAGATAAGGTTTTTGACATGCCAAAGTTTTATCTTTAACCTCAACGCCAAAAGTATCTTTAATCATAATGGCCAAATCCTTTTTGTATTCTTCAAGCAAGCTTTGAATATAAAGGTCATTTGAGCCTTGCTGATCATTAGCATTTGGCACATATTGAGGCGTATGGTTCGGCTGTGTTGCATGTAATTGTTGTTGCAAATAATCCGAACTTTGGGAAGACATAGGATTTGAAGTATTTATCATTGGAATACATGTAGTATAACCAGAAACACCATTAATTCGGCCAGAATTAGCCTGAATATGTGATGTACTAGTTATAGGCTCAGGCATCGTTTGATACGCAGCAAAATCACCCACACCGGTCGGACCGGTGCCCGTAACCGGTCTGACCGGTATCTGGCCGTGCTGCACACGACCGGTTGGACCGGTTACTGGAACCGGTCTGACCGGTACGGCCGGGCCAAACTGCATTGGATGATTTAGTCCTGTAGAATTATTCAACGGCATCCCATATTGTGGATCTTTGGGTGGTATTGCTGCCGATGAATTTTGAGGTACAATTATATGTTGTGAAGTACCAGCCATATCAGATCTAATAGAATTACTAGTTACGGTCGAAGGTTGCTTTCCTACAGATTTATCAATCATGCCTTGAACAATAGTAAGAAGATTTTGTTGACCAGAAACTAGCAATCTATTAATTTGATCAAGTGTAACAGGCTCTGATGCAGTACTCACAGTGGGTATTACCTCATCTTTTTCCTTTTCTTCTTCTCCAGCTGAAAGAACGACCACCTCCTTGTCCTTGGAGATAGCACCCTTGCGATCCTTGGAGAAGTGTGAGAGGAACCATTGCGCCTTATCTTCAAGTTTCTTCTTGGCCCGTTCCATCTCCTCCTTTTCTTGCAGCAGGAATTGCTCGAATAGATGACGATCCTCAGCCGATAGCTCATTAGCACTCGGCCTTTGAATATTGTCAGGATCAACTTCACCTGGCTTCGGTAGAGTCGACATGATAGTAGATCCATTTTTCTTGTTCCCCAGCGGAGTCGCCAAAAAGTATATTGACGCGAAAACGCGCCGCGTCAAATACTAGCACGAGTAGAGAAGCTCTTTGCAGCTTCTCTGATCTGACCGTTCAGACCGGTTATGATGACCGGTCAGACCGGTTCTCGCCGGGCAGCTGGGAGCTCGGCGAGAAACCAACGAGCGCTCGTCCGGGAGGGACCCCGTCAGGATGTGCGCACCTTGGGTTGCCCTAGGCTCGGTCAGGCCAGCTAGAGCGCCTTCAAACGTCGTCGAGACGAAGGAAGAACAGCAATGGGGTTGGAAAAGCTAGGGTTTGGAAGGTACAGAAAAGTAAAGGTAAAAATAGTAGATTTGATAAATTCGATTGGATCTAACTCAATCGGCCGAATCCCTTTATATTTATAGGGAGGGTAGGACTTTTCCCGCAAGGAATAGGTTTTACAACTCGTAATTATCTCAAACTAAGAGTCCTAATCGAATTACAGGGGCACACCGGTCTGACCGGTTCCCCGGACCAGTCAGACCGGTCAGGGCCCGAATTTTCCTAATCCTTGCTCTAATTGCCAATTTTGGTTGCGAACAACATGGACTTTTCGCTGGCCTGGGGTGTTGGCATATTCAATTCTTCTTGCCTCTGTTTGGTCACCATAGACTGTAATGACCCCTTTGAGAGCTGGCATTTTCATGCACAAGAAAGCTTGCCTTATGATGATGTCGAAGGCATTTATGACTCCTCTGCCGAAGATAACATTGTAGTCAAAGAACATGTCAACGACGTCGAAGGTAATGAACTCTGTTCTTGCATTTGATGTGTCGCCAAAGGATACTGGTAATGTGATTTTCCCCAATGTTGCGGT
>CM014277.1:35045381-35060361 GCA_004135705.1 Alloteropsis semialata
ATGGAGTTTGAGATCTTCTTCGGTGAAGGTAATTGGCATGTGAGACCATTCCGACTTTTTATAGGGACCGTCAACTGAGATGTTGTTGACCTGACGAAAGTAGCTTTTTCTCTGCTTCTTCGTTTCGAAGGCGAATGATGATCCTCCAGTTATAGGCATGATAAGGCCGTAACTGGGCAAGGGATTTGCAGTGTTTGGGTCTTGCTGTTTTTGAGGAGGTGGAGGTGGAGGTGGTAATTCCTCTACCTTGATGTCTTTGTTTTGGGTAGGCTGGGTGTTTTGAGAGTAGAAATGTGGGTACATGGTCTGCGGGTAGTAATGTTGGAAAGTTTGAGGTGAAGGCGAAAATTGAGTCGCCATCGCGGTTGTTGGGTGAACAAAGCTTGAGCTTAGGGAGGGATAAACTGGGCAGTATGGCTGGATAGCTTGAGTTTGTGGCTGGGTTTGGGTGTTTGGTGGCGAAGCCGAAAATGGCTTCGTTTGGGTAGCTTGGATTTTTTCTGCTTTCAGTTTGTCGATAGTTCTTTTGATATCTCGGCACTGCTCTGTGCCATGGGTGTGATTTTTGCCATGATATTGACAAAAAAGCTCTGGTCCCGAAGGTGGACCTCTTCCTCTTCCTCGGCCTCGGCCGGTTCTTCCACCTCTTTGGGAAGGCTCATCTCTTTGATTCTAGAACTGGTTTTCTGGGAAGGTGGGTTTACTTTGTGGGAGCGAAGGCGAATTTTCCACGCTCATGATGGTTTGGGATGGATAGTTTTGGTAGTGGTTTTGGTTGTAGTGGTGCTGCTTGTTTTGGGAATCATATTGATTTTTCAAGACGGCTTCTCTGGCAATCCTCATTCGATTGTCATTGTCAGATCGACAATACTTTTTGAACTCCTCATAAAGATCTCCGAGAGTTGCTGGTGTCTCCCTTGCAATGTGCTGAGCAAAAGGACCTGGCCGAAGCCCCTGAATTGCAGCAAATTTGGCAGCTTCATCAGGAATATGGGGAGCCTGAGAACGGAGTCTGACAAACCTGCGAAAGTAGTCCTCCAGAGACTCCTTCGGTTGTTGGTGTAGAGTTAGCTCTGCATATGAGAGTGCCTGATCTCCTATTATGCTGAAATTCTTGATCAATTCTCTTTTCAGATCATACCAGTTGGTGATGGATAGCCCCGGAAGCTTGGTGTACCAGTTCATTGTCGTGCCATCACAGACGATGATGAATGATTTTGCCAACACCACATCATCTCCCTCTGCCGAAGCTATTGCAGCTTCATAGCTCATGAGAAATTGCTTGGGGTCAGTGAGGCCATTATACCTTGGTAGAGAGATTGGCTTGTATGAAGGCGGCCATCTTGCCAATTGTAGACTTTCTGAGAGAGGATAGATGCGATCAATGGGACGTGTATGCAGCACTTGGAAACCAGTTTTCGATGTGGAAATGTGGTTTGCCTGCACTGGCGAAGGCAATTGGGTCGTTGAGTTCGGCTTGGAGTTGAGCAACTTGTTTCTTGGCCTTCTCGAGTTCTTCTCGGAGCTTCGCAGCTCTAGAACCAGTGGAGTTCAATCTTCTTTGCTTCGCTTGTCTAGCTCCTCCAACTGCTTCTTGACTTGTAGCAGCTGGTGTTGCTGTTCTTCCTCTTCCTCCTGCATTTGCTGCTGCAGTTCGAGCTGAGCAGCTTCGAGCTCTCTCTGCTGCTCCAGATGGCGAAGACGGAGCCTGTCCTCCACCCTGCGCAGCTTTTCTTCGGTAGTGAGAGTGTCTTCATCTACTTCGGTGTCTTCATTGACGGCTTCGGTTATGGGTGTTAAGATGGCTGGTGGAACTGTGGCTTGGATGTCGGCTTCGCCAGATGATGCCGTGTTTTGGGTGGTGGTGGATTTTGTTGTTGATCTTTTGGGTGGCATAGTGGTGTTCGTGGGTTTCCTTCGTGCACAGCACAAGCGGTGGGCGCCAGTTGTTGGGATATAGCCGAAGACAATAAACCCAGACAACAGCCAAGACAGAGAACAGAGACAAGCAACAGTAAATTACTTATCAACAGTGTTCTCGGGAATCAGCCCTTTACACGTTGGTGGGAGGCCCCCTTTTATAGGGAGGTCAAGAGACACTTTTTACATTCCCCTTATGCCCCTGGAAATCAGGCATCATCCTCTAGACTCAACAACTCAGACTTCCCAAGGGCACAAGAGTACATTCTGGTGACCCTCTGCTCGCCTTCACCAGCTGATGCCCGTTTATCCGAGCGACGCCTTCTCCTGGTCAGAGGAGAGTAGAACGCCATGCCATCGCCCGGACTCGCCTTCGGCCTGTATAACAAGATGAACCATGTATACACTATATTTGAACATTACCTTTGCATCTTCATAAAAGGTAGTTGGGTGTAGTGAAGACGATGAGAAGTCACAAGGTGCCTTCGCTTTAACTACAGATCATTCGCAAGCGCCGGGGGCAACGTATTGTCTCTCGGCGTCTGATGACGCGGCGAAGGCAAATGCCCTGCAGTCGTAGGTCGCGAAGGCAAATGCCTTGCGGTCGCAGGTTGCGAAGGCAAATGCCTTGGGCTTACAATCAGACCAACGGGTGAATGTGTTTCCTGGATAAGTCAATCCCCCAACATAGTTGATCCTTACTTTCAAATTTTAGTATCAAGTTCATAGTCATTATCAAGTATCCAAGTGAGCACCTTTTCTATAGTAAACATGCTGGAACAACAATTATTCAGAGAACCATCATTATTTATCATTCACTCCTGACTACTTAATGCTGCACAGCGGACAAGCGGTATTCATAAGGGAGAAGGGCCGCGATCATGACCGATATACACCTTGCAAGGGAAACCTAAACACACGGCATGTAAGCGCTCCTAGAGCCTTACGCGACAACTTTCTCGTCCTCTCCCAGATATTCAGTCTAAACCCACTAGTCCCGGGTGCAAAGCCCTACTAGTCCCGAACCATGTAGCTGCAACTACACCCACCATCACAACCACTCCTAGAGTAGTGGGAAGAAGTCCAAATACCGTTCGATTCAGGTACATTAGTTTCCTAGGACCCAGACGCCAGTATGTGCTCAGTACATTCAGTACTTGCCTAACAGTACAACAATGACCTTAGTTCCATTTGATATGCAGACGGGGCAAATCTCCTCAACACAGGAGCATCGAACCAGGCCCCGCCCATGAACCTTATGATTTCAACATAAAGTAAAGAACCTATATCTCGCGAGGGACAGAAAATCACTCGACTTCTACCGGTCCTGTTTAGTATGGCAAGCTAACGACCTACACATACTAGTATCTTGACATAGGAATCCTAGGGATTATGCATCTAGGTTTTCAGCCATATCCAAAATGTAAATGCACAATACATAAATAATCACGTTGCATAGTTTTAGAAAATAGGGGTTATGATACGGTGCTTGCCTTCCTGCTCGATAGCCTTGGGCTCTATCAAGTTTTGGTTCGGGTCTTCAGTAACGGGCTCGGCAACCACTGCGGTCTCCGCCGGGTCAGCGACAGGTTCAGCCACCAACTCGTACAAACCGTCAGCGACAGCGGTATCTACATGTAATGCATCATGCATGAGTGCGATGAATGCACAGACAAAAATAAATATGATGCTCATGAGTGCAGCAAAACAACCATAAATTAATTTATCTATGTTTCTCATGAGCACTTTTATTATGCCATTCATCAAAAGTACTGGGGGTGGTAGAGTAGCCATTTTAGCATGTATTTAATATAGCTCATGCAAACATGCAGAGACATCTTATTCATGTACATATGGTTACTTCTTATTTTGCACATGTTTTACTCCTATATAGCAAATTGAGAGTAAAAACACATATATGATATATCCCATGAAGAAACACTAATTCTGATCATGGGCAAAAATCTACCAACAACACTAAAACATTTCTTGCAGAAAGATTAGCTACCAACATATCTATGAATGAACTAAACCATACAAGCAAGCCTTTGTTAACACAATTAACAGAGGGGTAAAATACATATTTTTACCTCAGCTAATATTTTTACTGCATAGATCTCATCATGAGAAAACCAACAAATTTTAGTTTGCAATTTTTAAATTTTCTACAATTTTCTATGTGTTTCACAAGGTGCTGCTGTGTATAGAAAAACTCTAACTCGGAAATAGGCCGAAACTAGGCCCGAACTTCTTTTTTCGAAGTCCACTTTTTCCCCTCAAATTTCTCTCCTCCTCACCTGGCCAACCCAGCCCACTCGGGCCAGGCCCAACTCGCTTCCCTCTCTCTTTTCTTTTCTCCTTTTTCCCTCATTCTTTCTTTCCTTCCCAGGCCCATGTGAGCACAAGGCCCAGCCAACCAGCACTCCTTTCCCCATGCGCCCCCTGCCTCCTCCCGTGACAGCTTCGCGGATGGCACAGACGCGCCGCACAGCTTCGGCGGCCGCCGCCGCCGCCCGCCTTTCTTGCTACCCCGTCAATCAACCAACCAACTAACATGAGCATCACGTGTTCCCAGATGCCCTTAACTCATTGTGCTAGGTTGATTGGAAAGATATACACCAAGACAAGTTACCTAGGCGACGGCGTTCAAGATGACGTTCGCGGACAAGATCTGAAATTCCGGTCAAGGATGTGTATGGGAGGTGTTGGGGATGGCTTGGATGTGTGGAGGGAGGTATGAGGATGCTCTGGGTGGAAGGAATTGACCCAAGGTCGAGTGGAATGCGTGGGATGAAGAGTGGCCATCGGTGGCCATGGTGAATGTTGCATTCTTTTAAAGACCGAGCTGCACCCGTACGTGTTGGAAGGGCGTGACAGAGCCAGTCGTGTGCAAGAGCTGGTGGAACAGCCGTTCTACAAGTGCGGGCATGGGCTAAGCTGATGAACAGTCTCTCAAGCCGGTCAGGTTGGTCGTCGCGGATTGACAGCCGAACGTATTGAAGAATAGAGGTGCCACTACATGGTGGAGCTACAAGTGGCGATCGAGAAGTTTTCAACATCCAGACTTCGATAAGTCCAATCTCGCTCAAACAAGTTGATGGCTACGTGAAGATTCGCTCTTTAGTGATAGGTGCTAACTTTTGTTAGTGGCCCAACATCCGCTATCAAGCCCACACCCAAAATAAGTGAAGATGAACAAGGTATGTCACCATGTCAATTGATTTTTAAGACTAATGTCTCTTGGAAATTGGTTTGTCCAAGCCATAGGTGATGAACCATGCCCCTAAAAAGTCGTGAGATCCGATCATCAACATCTCTGGAAGATTGCTGTTGTGACCATGTTTTTCACCCATGATCAGAGAGTTACCATGGAGGAAAATGAAAAATTATGAAGGTCCATCAAGTTTTCTTTCCAACGCATCAATAATCTTAAATCTTGGAGATTGGTGTAAGGAGTTATGATAAAATCTGTCAATACTACACATTCTGAAATTAGCTTGGGACAGAACGTAGTGCCGAAGTAAAACGAGTGTAACTCTTTCATCTGGAGTCCATTTGGAGTGAATGAGCACTCATTGGAAAGGGAATTTGATTCATGTTGCAATGGAGTAGAGGTTTGGTGCATGTTCAATACTGGATGAAGAGGAATTCAACAAAGAAGAGGCGACAGCAAACAACGGAGAAGATGATGATGATGTCAAAGGATGATTGGAGGGCCTCATGCACAAAAGATGATGATTTGAAGTTGATCAAGACTGGAGGCAACAAGATTAGGAGAACCATCGCACTACCGATCTTCTCTAGTAGGATGAAACCTAGTGATGCTACCATCACACTACCGATCTTCTCTACCATCGCACTACCAATCTTCTCTAGTGATGCTACCAAGGAATGAAACCGCTCAGATCATCGACATAAAGTGTGAGAGCCCCCTATGACCTCGACACCCTGGGTAAAGCAAGAACTATGGAGAAGACACATCATTGAAATCATTCTACTCGCTGGTAAATCAATGGTGATGACCTTGAAGCCTAGGGACACATGATATGACACTCAAAAGGCCACAAAATCAAGATCATCAACATCTCCAGATCAATTCACAAGAAGGTACTGATCGCATCAAAATTCTGCAAGACCTCTTCTCACTCTCAACACACACAAGATTGAGAAGCCACAAGTTCTACTCCAAGACGAAGCTCTAATCCACTATAGTATCTAGAGAATAGAGAGAGTGTGAGAGGTAGTATGAGGAAAGTGCCTGGCTATCGGCACTCTTCCCCGATCTTGTACCTCGACGGATACTTCTCTCTTATAGTAAGCGTTTGTGATTGCTTATGGTAATAAGTTCTTTTGATTAAGAAAGTTCCCTCCTTTGTTTGCTTGCAGGTTGGTCACTTTATCTCTAAAGTGATCTAGTCTCTAGATAATATTAGAGTAGTAGTTTATACATTAAGATTAACACACATGTTCCCAGTGGATTCGATACCCTGAATACTTCTGGGTGAAAGCTAGAACGGTATCTATACACTTGCAGATTTATCTATGACCGTATAAAATACCAACAAGCTATCTAGCATCTTTGCCTGGGACCAGTTGTTGTGTTATCTTCGAACCTTTGTCCATCCTTGTATCTTCCTTCCTTTTTCCCTTACCTTTTACCCCCTCTAACTTGGAGCAATTATCTATTCGAGAATTCGCAGCACCAAAATGTGAGTTCTTTGAGCCACCACCTTCTTATCAACCAATCACCACATCTGGCTTAGAACTCTGCCTCGTCTTTATAGCCACGGTTTGGGAGAAATCCTTCTCAGGGACCAACATTGAAAATACTTACGATCATCTATGAGAATTCGAGTTATTGTGCTCGTGTCTGATGATCTTAGACATGACACAGGAGACCATCAGACGGAAGTTATTCCTGTTCTCTCTCAAGGAGAGGGCAAGCGAATGGTACCAGACCATCAGGGATGTAAAAGGAAACTATGGGACAAGTTTTGTCTTACTTTGTTTCCCATTCACCGTATATGTTCCCTTCGGAGGGAAATCGTTGTTGGTATTTCTTACGGTCATATATAAATCCGCAAGCGCATGGATACCATTCTAGCTTTCACCCGAAAATATTCAGGGTATCGAATCCATGGGGAACGTGTGTACTAATCTTCTAAAAAGATCATTCAATGACAACAAGAGAAAGGTTGGCGAGAGTAGAGAGGATTCCTATGTCTAAGGACCTTGATGAAGGATGAGCTCAGCTTCTATAGTTTGCTTACTTTGGGCACCGTGGTATCCTAGACCTCTAGGAAAGAGTCGGCCTACAGCTCTACGCCATACTCGAATGTGGATGATTACAAAGGACGGATAGGGCAGTCACCACCTGCCGCCTACCTCTACTAATCCATGGGGTTATGAGGCAAACAAAGGTAACTTCCAGCCCAGACACCACATCTACGCTATCAATTACTAGTTTATTCTTGTTCCTAGAGCAAAGTATTCACTAATAAGCATTCACAAATGATTAATGAATGATGAACCTACAAGCAACAATAAAAGCGAACTTACTTAATCAAGAGAACTTAATACCATAAGAGATCACAAACACTTACTACGAGAAGAAAGCATCCATCGAGGTGCAAGATCGGGGAAGAGTGCCAACAGCCCGGCACTTTCCTCAGACTACCCCTCATTCTCTCCCTATTCTCTAAGGGCCTGTTTGGTACAGCTTCGGCTCATGTAAAAATGGCTTTGGCTCTGACTTAACTGGTAAAGTAGCTTTTTCTAGCTTTGGCTTGTCTTGTTAGAAAAACATTTGGTAAAACAACGTCTTTTGGTCTTTTTAGATATAGGAAAGAGGTGAAATGTCTATTGCGCCCTTGCATATAGTGTTGCATAGATGAATTTATGTAACATCAGTTGATAATGTGATTAGCATGGGATATACATAACAATTTCAAGAAAATAACCGGTGCATATTCATGTGAGGCCCACCAGAGGAAAGAAGAGGAAACATCGTCGGCCCTATGAGCAAGAGGGAGAGTAGAGAGACTGAGAGAGCAAGCAGTGGCAAAGTCTTTGTAATTTCCATGAAAGGGTAAGGTACATGCGTCTTTTAGCAACTGGGATGAGGAATGAGCTGGGGTGAGCCACTATTTCTGGCTTCTTCCTCACCACATGTCTCTCTCAGCGTATTTCACGAGGCTTCTGGCCAGCTCCGTCCCATGAGCAATTCCCATTTTTAGCATTTGGCAGCATGAGTGGATGACTGGTGGCAAAGTGGTTGCATAAGTTGTGCCAAATGGGCACTAAGTAGGAGCTGATGTAGAGCTTCGCCTTGAAAAAGAGCTTCCAACTTGTGTGTCTTGAACTGGAGCCAGGGGCATCTATTTTGGCTTGAACTAAGAGAAGCAGCTCGAGTCGGTTGAGGTCATTTGGCCATGGGCCCTGGTCGGCCGACCCTCTAATTTCATCGCCTTCAGTGATGCATGACTCAAATGCGCTCCTAGAGTGGGTCACGAGGCTCGGGTCGAGGGGACGGCCGAATTGAGCGCGCGGCTAGGTCGGCCGATCTGGGGGGGGGGGTCAGCCGACCCTTGGATTTCACCGACTCAAGTGGTGCATGGCCAGGATAGACTCCCGGAGGCGGTAGGAAACACCCCATCAAAGCTGAGCATGTTTGGCGCGAATACCAGGTTGGGCGACCTCCCTAGGTCGAGCGACTTGGCGCCGACTCCTCTCGGGCGCATCTTCACCTGGGTGACTGTAGAGTGGGTCCTCATGACGGTTCTAGGTGTTTGAGCTGAATTTAAGTACGTTTAGTTACAGACCAGAGCTCATTGCACAGTGGAAATAAAACGATAACTTTAAACTATGATACTGGTGGTGCCATGATGAAGCCCGTACATGACATCACTCCTCGTTCTCCCTTCTCGAGGAGGACAACTCTAGCTCCACGGTCCAACCGGGAGGTAGGGTACACGGCCAAGTCAAAGCATCAATAGGGTTGTAGGCATCATCATCATCTGAAAGTTGAGCCACAAGCAAGGCTGAGTATACTAATACTCCACAAGACTTACCTGACTGGAATAAGAAGATTCCGACTCCTAGACATGCAAGGCTGATGCCAAAGCGAGGATTGATGTTGGGACCAGAATAATCCGATTCCGCATTGGGAGAAAGAACATGGCATTCAAGTTCCAACCTCGAGAAGAGCAATGTTATGTGATCAACCTGGATGATGAATGGACAGGGGAGTGGACGGAGCCACCACCCCCTTCTACGAGACTACTGACTACACCAGGTAAGAAAACGAAAAATAAGAAGGTGTGGCGGAAGAAAAATTCAAGCAACCATATCCACTTCTCCAGAGTGGGGTGCTGAATGGAATTAACCACCAGAGGAGAGTCCCGCTTGTCAGGCTTAAAAGGGTAAGCCCTTTGCCGAAAGGTAAATTCGGTAGTTATCTCATATTTCTCTTTCCAAATTTGATTTCCCCAACATTTGGATTTGTTTCTGTGGATGCGATACCTAGTTTACTCTTGCGTGAAAGCTACTTCGACAGTCGTGCACCTGCGGACTTTCTTTTTGCCACCGCTAGTGTCAACAGGGATCGATTCCGTTGCCCTTGGGGGTCGGCCGATGCGCCAAGTCAACTTGGTCTTGGCTCCCATCGGGCCCATCTTTTTCAGAGTCTCTCCCCGGTGGGTCCTGAGGTCGGTTCTATGTGGGTTGACCCAAATTGAGTACATTTAGTTCATGTTGTGGGCCCCTCAATCAAAGTGATGGACACATGTCTTCATCTTGTCCTTTGATCAAAACCGACACCCAACCAGCGGTTATGATGTTTCATGGTTGTGCTTCTATGCATGGGAGAAACTGGTCCTCAACAGGCTTCAAGCTAGTTCAGCCGACCTTGGGGGTCGGGCGACCTAGGCCTTGGCCCAAATCCTGTCACATTCTGCCATTTGATCCCTACACACAAATAATCTCCAAATACAACTGGAACCATATTATTTGAAATAAAATGCATGAGAGATGTCATGTCTTTGTTTATTTTTGACGCATTTGATGGTCGTATTTCATCACTTAGTGACCGTTAATAGTTGTCGAGGCAAAGGCATTGTTCCATGGAAGGTTGCGTTTGCAGAGGATATTGAAACATACAAAAGCCGACATAGATGCAAAGCTGATCAAGACGAGAAGATTTGCATATTAGAGGAATGTTTGGCCTCTCACGACCAAAGGTTGGCTGAAGAAGTAAGCCGGCAACTGGCCATGCAGCAGGGATCAGCGGCGGCCACTGTTCATGATCAAGTGGACGCATCCCAGCGGCGTAGCAACGTGGCTCCCACAGAGCTCGGAGGAGCTATTGAGGAAGACATGGTGCAGCAGGGCCAACCAGTACGCTACCCTGTGGATGACATCACTAAGAAAACCGCATGTGAGCTTGTTACTCCTGTCAGAAACAAGAATGTCCCGGTGGGTTTAGCTTATGCCGTGCCTGCACATACATATCATGGATCGACATTCCGTTGGGATACGGGAGAGTTGGGTTGGACCGAGTGGTCGAAGGGTGGGAAGATCTCGAGCTTGATATTCTTGGAGGTGATGGGGAGGTGAATCTAGGCCAGGTTGTCCATGGTTTTATTCTATGGCAGAAGCGCTTCATCAGATTTCTGGGTATAACTGCCATGGACTTGGGGTTGTCTCCTCAGAGCTCAAGAGCACCTCCACCGAGCATGAGCCCGCCAGCACCAGCTCCAACGCAATTGAACCCACCGGACCCATCGCTGAGTCCTCCAGCTCCTGTTGCTTTCAGGCCTGAGCACAGTATGAGTCCTCCATCCGCGATCCATTCGCAAGAGGCCCCAACTATTTCCAGCAAGAGCAAAGGACCCGGCCTCCGGTTCAAGCCATAGCAGAAGAAGACAAAGGAAACCAAAGAGAAGCCGTTGCCTAAAAAGCTACCATATGAAAAAACTGATGATGAAATCAAGGCACATATGGATGCTGAGGTAAAGGCACACTTTGTGAAGCCAGAGGCTAAGAAGAAACAAAAGATCAATCCAAGCACCTTGAGGTTCTTTCTTGACCAGGGTGAGCCTCTACCTCCAAAGAAAAAGATATCAGACTATGGCCGCACTATCATAAAGGCCGGTGAGAGATAGGCTCATGAAAAGAAGAGTGGAAAATAAGTTGCCCAGCTCGGAGAGCAAGCAAAGCAATCCATTGAATTGCTAAAGGTGCTTACATAATATGATCAACATGTCCTTGAGTTTGCACTAGACTCTGGTCTTACCACAACCGAAATTCGAGGTGAGGACCATATTCCTATGTACGATGGCGGAGGAAAATGGCACTTCAAGATCAGGAATTCTCTTATCTGGCCACAGTTGTTGGACCATCTACCAACACAAATGAGGAGATTGCATGAATGGTACATGAGAAAGTAAGGAGAAGGTCTGGAAGAGTTCGCTGCTTGTTTCAGAGATGAACATTATTTCCATGAGGAAGAATTGATATGGTTAAATTTTGAGAAATTATACATGCTTTTCCACCGAGACGCCTTGGACAAGTCCCTCATGAGCCTCTAGATTTTGTGAGTTAATTTATTTTTCCACAGAATAATAATGTTATATATTTTGTTTGCAAGTCTCATCCCTCTTTTATTGTGTTTCTTGTAGTATGGAGATCCTTCACTGTCGACTCAATGGATTGTACAAGTACGACTTTATGGACCCTCAAATCATAAATGAGGATAGCCCGAGAAAGTCGCCGATTAGGACAGCGAAGAACATATATCATTTCATGGATAAGCAAATTTGCGCGCAAATGATACTTTTTCCGTACAACTTTTAGTGAGTTATTCTTCTTTTCCCATAATGTTATTAGTTATATTTGTTTCCTCCCAAAGTTTGTAAATTGATGTTAATTATATGCCTTTGCGTTTACAGCTTCCATTGGATACTTCTAGTCATATGCATTGATCGAAGCAAGGTCTATATGCTAGACTTTCTTAGAAAACCATAAAGCGCTTACCAAAATCTTATAGACATATTTTAGCAAGTATGGAGAAAATTTCGTCGTCATCATCAAGGTGAATTCAAGGAGAAACTCTACTTCAAAACTGATTTTCCAGTATGTATTCAAACTACACGTCTCTTCAAATTTTTCTCCGTACCATTTTTATATATTAATCAACTTTTTCCCCCAACAAGTGCTTGCGCCAAAATCTAGAAACAATCATTGCGGATACTACGTACTGGACAACCTCCACGTCCTTATTGGTAGCACCCCCGCTACAAAGGATGAGCTTAAAGTATGTTCATATTTTTAATTATTTGTAACTTTTGTTATTTTCTATTTGACACCAAATAAGTCGATCCTATTTCTTAGGATAATATGTTTCGCACGTATAGATGATAAAGGTAAGAGACGGTGCATAGCCGACGGACCGAATCAGAGCAGTTCACGAGTAGCTTTGTGGATTCATTTGCGAGCAAGTCATAGATCCTAAGGGAGAATTCTATTACGATGGTTCCAATCTAAACGTGTGTCGCTCTGGTGACTCTGAGTGATGTAATACATATGATGTGTATAATATATGTAATTAATGTATATTATTTTATTATAAGTTTCTAAAATTTACATATGTACATATAGTAGGGTATAGATATACGTAGGACTACAAGTATGAGTACGTAAACAAAATAAAACAAAAGAAAAAGAAAAGAGTAATTTTTTTTGAAAAGACAAGCAACCATTAGTACCGGCTGGTAACACCAGCCAGTACTAAAGGGTGGTGCTTCCGTGCTGGCGCTCCACCCCCTTTCAGTACCGGCTAGTGTTACCAGCCGGTACTAAATGGCGGACTTTAGAACCGGGAGCTGCACCCGGTAAGTATCCCCTTTAGCACCGAGCACCTAGTACCTGGCAGGGATCCGGTACTAGAGGCCCCTTCTCCGGTCGTGCTATCTTTTATCCCGAAATGTTGCAATCACAAAAGGTCTTTCAGACTTTTAATAGACCTTTCAAAAACAAATGAGTGATTTTAACATGAGACGAACACTTTGAATCTGGATAATAATTCCGGAATAAAGTGTGCGGTGCCCTCTTCGTTAAGTAACTTAAACAACGAGAAGGCATTTGCTTTCCCTCCAATAAACTAATTAACTGAAACTTTTAACTGATAAGATGGCTAGTTAGCTTTCTGTAGTGTATCGGCTTTCTTGCAATATAAAATACAGTAGTAAATGCTCCAGAACTGCCGCCTAAACTGTCTGGTGAGAAAGAACTTCTACTACGACATGTACAGCGGCGAAGCGCTATATTCAAATAAGATCACCACCATCTTCTAGTCCCAGCTTCGAAGCTCACATCGATAAGACTAAGCTTGTCCACCCGGCCATGGGCAGCCTCGACCTTGTTGGAGGCAGCATCGAGAGATCCATTGGGATGGAAGAGGCTGCCGCCGCAGCCGACCACGCCACAGAGAGGAAGAAGGCTGCTGCGACAGGGATGATGTGGCAGGCGCCGGCGGCCATGGTGCTGGTTCAGCTGATCATCACAGGGCTGACACTGCTGTCCAAGGTAGTTGTTGACGTAAAATTCGGTCAACACACGAGAGCGCTAGATCGCGCGGGTCGCAAACGAACCGAATGGCAGGGATGCTGCCTTGACCGGTCAGACCGGTCGGGGACAAAGGTCAGACCGGTCAAGGACAAAGGTCAGACCGGTGCCCTAGGGTTTCACCGGATCGATCGTTTCGAGAGGATAACTATCACGCTTACGTGGTGAACGACGGCGAGGTTTACGAGCAAACCAGCAAAGGGATAACCAGCGCACTTACGTAGCGAAGAACGACTAGTTTACGAGCAAACTAGCAAAGGCCGTCGAAGCTCTCGCCCGGGAGGGACCCCGTCAGGGCGTGGACGTCGGCGGACGTGCCCTAAGTTGACCAGCAAGCTTAGGACGCCATCTTAATCGCGGAGATCAGTAGACGAACAGCATGGAGAGGTTGGAAAAGGGATTTAGGGTTTGGAGATAAAAAGTAAAGACATGTTTTGTTTAGATTCGATTGGGATACCCTCAATCGGCCGAATCCCCTTATATTTATAGGGAGGGTAGGTCTTGCCCCTGGTGGAGTCGAAACTCATACAAATCTCGTGTTAAAATACAACTCCTACTCGGATTCTACAGACCACACCGGTCTGACCTATCAAGGGCACCGGTCTGACCGGTCAACCCAGGGTGCAGGAATTCCCGAAGCCATATCTCGCTCATCCGAACTCCAAATTGGACGTTCTATATATGAATCTTGATCTTCTCGACGAGAGCTATCCAATGGTGAAGTCCAATCTGCATTTGAAGAACTTTAACCTGACCGGTCTGACCGTTGAAGGCCACCGGTCTGACCGGTGTTCCCTGCGTGCCACTTTTGGGTGTCAACAGTAGTGATCAGCCGCGGCATGTTCATCTTCGCGCTCCACGCCTACCGCAGCGCCTTCGGCACCATGTGCATCCTTCCTTTCGTGCTCCTCTACGAAAGGTGCACCTTCTTCTACCCGCATACCCACCCTTGTATAACTCTTCTCTGCGTACATCCAAATCTTGGTTGCTTCAAGCTAATTTGGTGAAGCACCGTCTCTGGAGCGGTGGTAGAATCACTGGGCTACAACTCTATTCATCGAAGTTTAGAGTTGGTGCACATCTTCTACACACGGGTGTGCGAATGTGGTCCCCATATACTAAAGTGCAAACGTGCATATTCATTTCTGTTATCCCCTCAGGGTGTATCTGTTATGGCTAATTCAGTTAAACCGATCATCTCCCCAAGAGGATTGGAGTAGATTGTGAGGGGATACTGAGATCTGATCCCAAATAAAACCGAACAAGCCTTTAGGAAAACATGAATGAAGCTTATATATTTTTTGGCACTATCAATGTGGGTTCCTATAAAGTTTCAGGCTTGTATGAGTGGGGTTTTACAGAGAGTTTCAAGCCAGCCTCAATATGGTTTTTGTTGACGCGAAAACGCGCCGCGTCAAATACTAGCACGCGCAGAGAA
>CM014277.1:35070097-35134376 GCA_004135705.1 Alloteropsis semialata
TTTCTTTTCCCCTGAAGTACAACATGGCGCCCCTTGTTAGCCAGGTCGTTTCCATAGAAGACTTGGACTACATCTTTAGCCCACACGAATGGTTCTTCTCTTTATGCGATGTCCTTCAGATCCACGACAGTCATACCATACTCATCCGTGAAGACGCCCCTAGGAACTTTGACCCACTGGCACTTAAAAAGAGGGATCTTCAGTGCACCGTAGTCTAGCTCCCATATCTCCTCTATGAATCCATAGTATGTCTCTAGCTTACCGTTGTTGTCGTAAGCATCAATCCGGACACCGCTATTTTGGTTAGTGCTTTTTTCATCCTATTTCCTTGTGTAAAATGTGTATGCATTTATCTGATACCCTTGGTACTTGCATAGCGTACTAGATGGTCCGGCGGCCAAGGTATCTAGCTCAGAATGCCCTGTTTCCACGCCAATCAATTTATCTCGCAACCAATTGCCAAAGAAGTCTCTATGCTGTTTCAATAGCCATGATTCTGACCTATTACTATTTTTTGCTCGTAGTTCTCGTTTGTGCATCTCGACATATGGAGTGACTATGGCAGCTTGCTGTAGTACGGCGAAATGTGCTTGCCTGAAAGCAACTAGGTCATCAACATTGTGTGTTTGCTTGCCTATCGTGCCTATGCCACCTAGCCTTCCCTCATGTGGAGATTTTGGCACGCCCATTATGTCAATGTCCAAGTAGTTTGTGCAGAACTCAATTGCCTCCTCTGTAGACCATCCGCTTACCATGCACCCTTCAGGACTATATCTATTGCGGACATATTTCCTTAGAACGCTCATTAGCCTCTCGAAAGGAAACATCTGATGTAAGAAGATGGGACCAAGGTGGAAGGTTGTATATGCATAGAGTCACTGGCCAAGTGCTGTGTTTGCTGCTAACCATGTTGAAAGGACACATCCCATCCGTGCTCAGCCCGAACCTTACATTCCTAATCTCGTTCCTCAATTTTCTCTTGTATTTAAAATCAAGAGCCCTCCACTGTGAACCATCTGCTGGGTGCCTGAGCTTTCCATCTCTAAGACGATCTTCGGCATGCCACCGCATAAGCTTTGCTGTCTTTGCATTTGCGAACAACCGCTTCAACCGGGGAATTATTGGAAAATACCAAACGACCTTCGCGGGCGGCCTCATGTTTCGTTTGCAATCCATTGCAAGTGCCGATGCACACTTGTATCTTGAAGCATTGCAAACTGGGCACTCATCCAAGTCTTCGTATCTGCCACAGTACAAGATGCAATCATTGGGGCACGCATGGATTTTTTGAACTTCGAGACCCAATGGACAGATCATCTGCTTCGCCTCGTATATGTTCTTAGGCAATCCATTCGGGCTTGGAAGCATCGTCTGCAAAACTTGTAGCAAATCATTGAAACCTTTGTGCGACAACCCATTACTTGACTTCATCTCCAGTAGCCTGAGGTCCGCTTCCAATTTAGATATGGTACACCCTTCGTACAATGGTGTCTTGGCATCCTTTATCATCTTCTCCAACTTTTTCAGATTTTTGTCATCAAGGAATTCCGGCTCCCCATCATGTATCATTCTGTCTAGGCCATCCAACACAGCAGCTGAAGCTAAAGTCTCAGGCATGGTTGCACCGACAGTTTCCTGCTCTGTTTCATGCACCGTTTCTTGCACAGTTTCTTGCACCGTTTCCTGCACGGTTTCTTGCACTGTTTCCTGCTCTATTTCCTGCACAATTTCCCGCACTGTTTGAGCTTTTCGTTTCTGCACGGTTGTAGAGGCTCCATCAGTGTCATTCTGACCACTCTCCCCATTCTTATTCCAAATCATATAAT
Organism: Alloteropsis semialata; assembly: GCA_004135705.1. Taxonomy (NCBI): domain Eukaryota; kingdom Viridiplantae; phylum Streptophyta; class Magnoliopsida; order Poales; family Poaceae; genus Alloteropsis; species Alloteropsis semialata. The sequence continues at coordinate 35,071,924 of CM014277.1, forward strand.
CTGGCTTGAAACCCCTAGTTAGCAAATGGCATCGGATCTGCTCGATGTTTGTGAACTGCTTCTGATTCATGCAATCAATGCATGGGCATGAAACATACCCCCCTTCCCTTGGATGACTGATGATAAATGCCTTGGCAACATCTATAAAAGACTGAACTCCTTTCACAAAATTATCATCTCTACCCAAAGAATCATACATCCATCCTCTATCCATCTGTGAATTAGAATAGAACAATTTTTGTAATTCAGTTCAAAGGCCCTAAAAAGTTTCATGAATGTAGCCTTGAACAACTGTAACCAAAGTCGTTTAAACATTTATTGGCCCCTAAACAAATAACTAGTTTAGTTAAATACACTAATCTAGTACTTCAGGCTATACCCATAATTTCAAATTTATGAAACGTAACAAAAAATACTTGTAAAATTAATTATGGATAGATACTAACCTTCAAACAAGCGATTGATGTTCAACCTTTAGAATTCAGCACCATGCATGTAAGCCAATTCGACAAAATGATCTAAAATGGAAAAGAGCGTCTTTCTTTCATATTCAACTCAAATTTGATAAAATCTAACCAAGCAAATAAATCAACCATCAAACATAGGGTGTACGTACCCATCAAATAACCACTCTGGACTTGTGTAACCTTCAAAACTCGATCTCCTCCATGAATCAATAGGTGAGAAATGCCTCTATAATAATCAAAGAGCAACCACTTATTCATTCTCATCCCTAGTTTGCCTAAAACTAACCATTCACAATAACAACCTAAAACAATTATGTGCACATACCAACCTTTAACCATGGTGGAGGTGTGAAACCATCCAATTTCGGCCTCCTACACGAAAAATCCGGCGAGAAATGACCTCTAAATTGATGAACACCCTCTCCATTAAATTCATCAAAAAATTGAAAATCAACCCACAAATGCATTGGTGGAAATGAGGTATAGCTAGAGACCAACCTTTTGCTAAGTTGGTGAGGTATATCCTTCAAAAATGGAGTCTCTTTGAGCAGAATTCGAAAAAATGGCCGTAACAATGGTGAAAATGGAGTTTGTGTCGGGTTGGGGAAGAAGAAGGGGAAGGGAGGCAGCACATATATAGTTGCGCCATTTTCACAGCCGGTTTTTCAGAAAAACCGACTGTGATAATGTATTTTCACAGCCGGCTCATTAAAACCGGCTGTGAAAATTTGTTATCACAGCCGGTTTTTCTTAAAAACCGGCTGTGATAGGGGGGCTTTCACAGCCGGTTTTTTAACCGGCTGTGAAAGTCCTCTATCACAGCCGGTTTTTACTTTCCCAGCCGTAGGCCAAAAAAACCGACTGTAATACCATTTTCTGCGCCATTTTTTAAAACCGGCTGTGAAAATGGTGACTTGAAAAATGGTTTCTGTAGTAGTGCATATTTCAAAGTGATTTTAGTATGATAGTGTTTATTTTGTAGTGTTGACAGTGTATAGTAACGATCTAACTACTAGTGAGGTCAGACAAGTCAATAGTTGAGTAATACGTATAAAACAAAGTTCATCCCCAATTCTCTCATGCACACCGTTGCCTCGTCTTGTCTCAGAAGGACACCCACCATGTCGCCATTTGTGTGAACCAAATAATCGCTCCCTAACCTTTCTTTAGCTGCTTTGTGGAACACCTAACACAAACTATTTTTTTATTATCAAAGGATGACTTGTTGGAGCTTCTCCTCTCAGTCACAGTCTCATATGCAGGTATGCAGTGCCAACTTGCCTAAATTACTACGGTCTCCGGGATACTACACCGTCCTATTCTGTCATCTTTCTCGACATAATTCCTCTCATTGCCTTCATTCTGTCCCTTATTTTGAGGTACGTACGAACTTGTTCCACTTTTGCATTAGTGTGGACAATGCACTCCAGAGTTTAATAGGCGCAACATAAACAGTTTTACAACTGGCACAAACATTTTCTATACCATTGACCCATGTCAGTCAGTTGTTCTAACTACGATCCATCTCATCAAAATTTGTGTCGAAATGTTAGAATGGAGAAACTGCCATTTGGGACCATGACTGGATCGCTGAAGATAGCAGGCATCGTGCTCTCTGTTGGGGGCACCATGCTTGTCAGCTTTTACAAGGGCAAGGCCCTGCATCTTGGCAACGTATCAGGTGCAAACCAACCTCTCCATGTAAACTATGCAAACCTCAATCTGGACCACATGATCTTGATCCAAGAGGGCGCGTAGGGAGAGGTGGGAGGGGGGATTTGCAAAATCACCGCCCACCCTTAATCACAGCAAGATCACTTTTGCAAATCCCCCCTCCCACCTCTCCCTACGCGCCCCCTTGGATCAAGATCAAGTGGTCCAGATTGAGGTTTGCATAGTTTGTACGGGGAGGTTGATTTGCACCTGATACGTTGCCCTACATCTTTGGGGTTCTGTTTTACAGCACTACGACATGAACAGGTTCACTCTGCAAAGCATCATGTAAGAGGAACAATCCTCATGCTAGGCAGCGGCTTCACCTTTGCTTGCTGGTACCCGATTCAGGTAATCATACACTTTCTCCACCCCTGTCCAAGTCCAACTCAGTGTGCACGATAATGCAAGTCATTGAACTTCTAATATGATGTTGCTTAATTTGTTGCAGTCAATGGTGAATAAAGTGTATCCACATAAGTATTGATCATCTACAGAGACATGCTTTCTTGGAGGACTTCAGACAACGCTAATTGGAATAATACTAAGAAGAGACAATAACACATGGAAGCTTGGATGGGACCTACAGCTTCTTACAATTGTGTACACGGTAAATCCATCAGGTTTATGAATTATCCAACTGTAATTACAACTTCAACCATAGCACTTGTGTTCTAAAAAAGATGTAAAAATGTAAGCTGCATTATTTGAACCCTGCAAGGCTGCAAATTTGAAGCTGAAGATATGGATAGAAACCTGGACAACTCACTCTAAATCGTTGTTGCTCGCTTTTTAGGTAGCAGTAAAAATGAAAAAAAAAATTGATGCAGCTCATAAGCCAATCAAAGATAACTTTTCAGCAGAGACGTAGTTTAGTATAAAAAATAATGTAATGACCATATTTGTTGCTAGTCAAGTTGACATCAAAGTAAGCATCAACACCAACTATGGCGCAGGGGACACTTGCAACTGCAGTGAGGTACAACCTGGAGTCATGGGTCGTTGCCAAGCGAGGCCCAACGTATCCACCAATGTTCATCCCATTAATAACTGTCTTCACTGTTGTGTTGGATTCCATATTTTTAGGGGATGCTATTACTGTTGGAAGGTTTGCAGTTTCTACTTGTTGTTAAGCTATTCATCTGTTTGTACTGTTTGATTGAATTGCCCCCTTTCTGAATGTGCAGCCTCCTTGGCGCAGCAACCGTAATCGCAGGCCTCTATGTATTCCTGTGGGGTAAATCAAAAGAGATGCACAGAAAGAAAAATAGTTTTATGGTAACATAATAATATTCTTGTTACTACCAAAGAAAAGATGTATTTTATGCTGTTAAGACAATAATCACTGTTAATTTCATAAACATATGCAACATGCATATTGAATTGATCATCAATTACCTATTTTGATCTTATTCGATATGGCCTCCACTTCAGTTGTGTGAGATCAAAAGATTTTGTAGCCTCCTAGCAAGGTTTCGCTCACCCCGCTCGTTGCGGATTGGTACAGATTCCTCGACGCGGCTTCTATCCTCCTCTTCATTGCCGCCGCCTATATCCTCCATCCCACCCTGCATTACCATCACAATTGCCTAGGGAATTGCCACCATAGTACATCGATTTTTTTTAATTTTTTTACGATTTTTAAAAAGAACGGACGGAACCAGCCGCCGTATCATACGGCTGCCGCCGTATGATACGGCGGTAAGAGCTTGTAACCGCCAGATCATACGGCGGTTTCAAATACTGCCGTATGAATTAGCTACTGAATTTAAAAATATAAGTTTCCTCTGTGGGCGGAACCTAACCGCCGAATGGTTTGGCGGTAGGTGTCGGCACTTGGGCCCGGCCCTCCTAACTGCCAGATCATTCGGCGGTAGGGGGAGGCCGGCCCTTGACGCGCCGTTTGATCCGGCGGGAAGCCTTCCCGCCGTCGGATCCACGACGGCAGCCCCTAGCGCCGAATGATTCGGCGGTTAGGTCGCTGTCACTTATATAAGGCGAAATTGAGTTGAAAATTTCATTCTAAATCAGAAAAAGGAAAAACTAAGGTTAGAGAGGAGGGTGAGGGAGAGGGAGAATCAGCGGCGAAGCCCTGCCGGTTCTGCGCTTCGGTTTCAAGTAAAATCCGATCTCGTAGTTGTAACTTCAATTTGGTAGATGTATGACTTTGTAATTATTTTAGTATTTAGTTTACACGTTATTAAATCATAGTATTATTTTTGAGTTACTGATATTAGACTTAGTTACTGAAATTAATATTAGAGGCAGTTACTGATATTAGATTTAGTGATATTAGTTTGAGTTACCTTATATTTAGTGACATTAGAGATAGTTAGAGTCATTACTTTTAGTGATATTAGATCTTTATTAAAATATCTTTTTATATTAGAGTTTTAATTAGAGTAATGACTATATATTAGAGTTTTAATTAGAGTTTATATTAGAGTAATGACTATATATTAGAGTTTATATTAGAGTAATGACTTTATATTAGAGTTTAAATTATAGTTCATATTAGAGTAATGACTTTATATTAGAGTTTAAATTACAGTTTATATTAGAGTAATGACTTTATATTAGAGTTTAAATTAGAGTTTATATTAGAGTAATGACTTTATATTAGTGTTTATATTAGAGTAATGACTTTATATTAGAGTTTATATTAGAGTAATGACTTTATATTAGAGTTTATATTAGAGTTTACAGTAGAGTTTTATTGATATTAGATTCTATATACGAGTATTATGCATAAATCTTTTTATGATACAAAATCGTATTAATTCTTCTTATTGTCCTGGTTTGGTTTTAGGCATGTCTGAACTCTTATGGTTCTAATTGTACTATGGATCAGGGGAAGTTAGATATGGTCCTGAAGAGGTAGACTTGTCAGAATTTAGTTCTACCACCAGAAAAATAGCTAGAGCAGTAGAGAGAAATTGAGTTTCAATAACAAAGTGGCTTTATCATTCATTTGAACTTGATGAGGCCTAGCATGACCTGTCAGTGATGGCAGTGATGAACAAAAGTTCAACTACGTATTAGGAACTTGTTCCGCTTGAAGGAACCCAGAACTGGAAGTCATTTGTGACACTTTGTACGCAGCATGGTATGTCGCTGATGTTGCTTGTGCAAGCCTTCCACAAGGCTGGGTCCAGTAGTGAAGTGCACGAAGAAGTTGAAGATGCTGGACGGGAAAACCTTCAAGATGCTACTGGGGAGGAAGGTGAAGAAGTGGAAGAAGGGGCAGCCGGACAAGATTATTACGCACCCCCTGAACCATCGGGGGAGCTTGATGAAGCAGAAAATTTTTCTGAGATGGTTTTGGAGGTAGAGAGGAAGGACACAGAGCATCAGCAGTACATTGAGGAGGACTCGTCGGATGATGACGACGACGAGGGTTTGCAAGTGCCAAGGAACTGGGACAACTATGACTTCTCACATCTTACGGTAAATGAAGGCCAATAAGTCCCCTAGGAGTACAGGTGCAACGAGGTTTGAGTCGGTTCGTGCTACAAGACTGCTAAAGAAATAAAGGATGCAATAAAACAGTGGTCCACTTTGTGTTTGCAAAGAGAGTTCAGGGTTCTTAAGAGCAGCAAAAAAGTCTATGACATATGCTGCGTCATAGAAGGGTGTCCTTTTAAGGTTCACGTTTTCTGTGGTAAGTGGAGGACTTACTGGGAGGTGAGCAGAATCGAGGATCACACCTATGTGCTTGAGTAGTTGGACACAGACCATCGGAACCTCACATCCGGTTTTGTGGCTAACTTCATGTATGCACAGATCATTGACAATCCAAGCTATGAGCCCAAGTCTATAATATGTGCCATCGAGGAGAAATTCAAGTACAAAATTAGCTACGGCAAGGCATATAGAGCGAGACAGAAGGTATTCAAAATGAAGTGGGGCACTTATGAAGCATCCTATGACAACCTTCCTGCTTTGCTCCACGCCATATGCTAGCGAAATGAAGGGAGCTTCTATGACCTTAAGACTTTCCCCTCTATCTTGAGGCCAGGAAAGCAAGTGCTGCAGCGGGCATTCCTGGCATTGGGGCCATGCATTAAGGCTTTCGAACACTGTAGGCCAGTCATATGCATTGATGGGACCTTTTTGACAGGAAGGTACAAAGGCACAATCCTCACCGCCGTCGCTGGCGACGGTAACAATCAATTAGTGCCTTGGACCTTTGCTTTTGTGGAGAAAAAGAGCGGAGACGACTGGTATTGGTTTCTGGAGAGGCTAAAGAGTATGGTTGTGGGGGATGTGCCAAACGTGTGTGTCATACACGATAGGCACAAAGGTATTCTGCAGGCAATTGAAGAAATGAAGAATGGCAGCACCGAGCGGCAGACATTACCATGATGGCCCGACATCGTGAGCAGGTGGTGCATGCGCCACATGGGGGCAAATTTTCATAGCCAGTTCAAGAACAAGGCATTGATGAAGCTGTTCAAGCGCTTATGCAGCCAGAATCAAGAGAGGAAGTTCAAACGAATCCGGAAGAAACTAGATGACCTTACGAAGAAACAATCAGAAGAGCTCGCAAAGAAACCCGTGACAAATGAAGCAGACGAGCCCAAGTCTCTTGAGGATGTGGGGTTGGACACTAGCCAGACTAGAAGGAGAAGGGGTCGTGCAGTTAAGACTTTCAGCTAGTGGATTGAGAATGAGCCCAAAGATAAATGGGCATTGATCTATGATAAAGGAGGTGCTCGGCATGGTATAAAGACTATAAACTATGCCGAGGTTTACAATTGGGTGCTTCGTGGAGCTAGGGGCCTCCCTCTAGTGGGAATCATCGAGTTCTTCATGTACCGCACAATCAAATATTTCCATGATCAGTATGGAAAGGTTGCAGCTGCCATAGAAAGCAACCAATTAATGTACGGGTACAAGATGGCCGAATATATGGACGAGAAGCAGAAGAAGGCTCTATTGCACCGTGCGTATCCGCAGGGTTCAGCTGAACGACGTTTCGAGGTTCTTTGGGACAAAGGGAGGACGGTGGCCGGACGGGAAAGGGTCAGACAAGAGTATGTTCTCCGAAACGATAGTGCTGCACAAGCCTTGCTCCCATGTGATTGCTGCCTGCTATGAAGCTGGAGGATTGCAGCCATGTCAAGCACATGGCAACATACGACCGCATTCTGGGCCTCCTCATGAGGTTCAAGCAAGCGGTTTCGTGCTGGCAAGATGATGCTCTGACGATTCCATGCCACCCCGCCTCGTCCTCGAGCTCGGCGTCGACTGGACGTTCGTACCACGCACCGTCCAGCTCCTCGCGGCCACCCTTCCCTCCTATGGAAGCAGGTCCGTCGACGGTACTCCCACGTTCAACACTCCTCTCCCAGTTCAGAGCGCTCCCTCAGGGATACCCACGTACACGCGTGAGGCCAGCAGCTGTCTACAGCACAGGTACACCATAGTATCCACGTTTTGTTCGTAACATCCTACCATTGTGTAATTACGTTCTCGACTAACGTTTTATGTGACAGGGCAACCAGGGATGACCACAGGCGGCGCGTCCACGTTGGCAGGGCACGCCGTCCACGGCTTAAGTACGTAATTGACCAAACGATATGACTACATGCTTTTACTTGCGTACTAACGTGATTATGTATAATGCAGCGTACGCTTCAGGCGGGACACCCGACGACCCAGTCGAGGAGCAGCACCCAGCGCCGACCCAGTGGACGGTCCCCTCCGAGATTGAGCGGTGGTACCAATAGGGGCAGGGGTCGCAGGACGAGATTGGTGGTTCGCAGTTAGCTGGCGCCCCTGTACCTGCTACTCAGTTCTCGCAGCCACCGTTCGCGACACCGCCTCCTGTGGATGCAGGACGCCCGAGCCGGCATGCACCGCCACCTGACCCCCTTGCGTACTCCGCTCACCACACGAGGGCCGCGCAGCAGGCGGCCAGGAGGGTCAGACCTAAGGTGGCCGCCAAGCGAGGCCGCATTTAGTTTTTTACTTTTTACGCTCGAGTGATTATGTATCGTACTGGATGTTGTATTATACGTTTCATGTTCACTTGTTTGTTGTTTGTGATATTATTCCGTTCGATGTTATAATTTTTCTTCATTCGTAAGCATTTTTAAAAAATTTACGGTTGCACATACAAATTACACCACTTTTTCAATGCAAAAATGAAAAAAGATTAAAAACAACCTACCGCCGAATCATTTGGCGGCAACAAAAACCGTCGTTTCATTTAGCGGTTTCTTGAAAAACCGCCAAATGCAAGCCGGCGGTTGCTCCTATAGGAATAAACCGCCGGTTTAAATGGCGGTTAGACTTAACCGCTAGGGCTGGACGAAAAGCTCGTGACTCGTTAGCTCGCTCGGCTCGTGACAAACTCGGCTCGGCTCAGCTCGGCTCGGTATATTAACGAGCCAGCTCGAACAGCCGGCTCAGCTCGTTAGTATAACGAGCGAGTTCGAGCAGCTCGTGAGCCAGCTCGCGAGCCTAACGAGCTGTTGTATTCTGTGTATTAGATCAGCAGCCCAAGTAAGGTCCAACAAAAAAAGCACTCGGCCCACTGGCCCAATTAAAGTAGCAGGCCAGCCTCCTAGCTTCCCCTGGACTCCCGTCGCCCCCCACTCGTGACCGCCCAAAAATCCCGTCGCCCCCCACTCGCGACTCGCGAGACGCGAGAAACTCGCGTCGCGGCGCTGCCGCACAGATCCCTAACCCTAGCGCTTGCCTCGCGATTCAGGTGCGCCGCCGCCGCCGCCGCCCGCCCGCCCAACTCCTTTCCCCCGGCGACACATCTTCCCCAGCGACGCATCTTCCACGGCGACACATCTCCCTCTCGTGGCGCCCCTCCGCCCACGCCGGTAGCTTCAGCCTTCGGGACATCTCCTCCATGTCGCGAACGGGCGCGGTGCTCAGCACCCTACGCCGACAGGCTAAGCGGCGCGCCTGCCCGACGCCGCGCGAGGGCTCGCGTGTCCGACCTGCGNCGACGCGAGGGGGCGCGGGATCCGTATCCGCCTGCCCGACACCGCACGTGGACCGCGTGAGAAGCCGCCTGTGGGAGGTGCAGTCGGCGGCCGGGGTCGCGAATGCCTCGCCGGCGAGGTAAGGCCTGTCCCTTTGCTCCGCTTCCACCTTGCAGGGTCCCAACTCGCCACCGCCACTCGTTGGTCGTGGTCGCGGTGATGGAGGAGAAAGGGATGGAGCCATAGCTAGAGCGAGCTAAACGAGCTAGCTCGAGCGAGCTGCCGAGCCGAGCCGAGCTGCCTTTCCAGCTCGTTAGTATAACGAGCCGAGCCGAGCTAGCTCGTTATCCTAACGAGCTGGATCGAGCCGAGCCGAGCTAGCTCGTTATCCAGCCCTATTAACCGCCAAATGAATCGACGGTTAGATTTAACAGCCGTTTTATTTGGCTGTTAAGTCTAACTGCCGGTCCATTTGGCGGTTCAAGCTCTTGCCGCCGTATCATATGGCGGCGGTCATATGATACGGCGTTTGGGTGATAGATCCCGTCCGTTTTTTTTAAAAAATCGTAAAAAAAATTTAAAAAAAATTCTAGTACATCCCCTAAGGCCTTGTTCGGTTAGGTGAATCCCGCTCATATCCCGGCCCAACCCACGTGGGTCTTCCCGCTCTGGATTAAACCCCAGCTCAGAAAAATTCTTGTATTCGTTTAGGCCCTCTATGGATTCCAACCTGGCCCAAACCCCGTCGTTCCTCCCAGCCCAGCCGTGGATTTCTCCCCTGACCCAAAAGCCGTGGAATCAATCCACGCGAGCGAGAGAGTCGGCGTTGCTGCTGATGCGAGGCGGGCGGCAGCAACGCTGTGGCATCTCCGTGCAGCGGCGGCAGCCGCGGCGGTGCGGACACAGCAGCATCCAGCACCCCACTGGCAACCACTACCTAACTGCAGCAACATGGGTTTGGCACTCCTGGGGAGGAGCTCTTGCTGCAGCCGCGTGGATCCAAGTCGGTGGCAACGGCAAGGCGGTGGTCTCCCCGCCGGCATCCATCCCAACGGCGGCCGGCTTCTCACCGGTAATCACGACTCCCTCCTCTGCTTTCCCTGTTCTCCCCCATACATGCTAGGGTTCCTGATTGGCATGCCTAGATCTAGTCCTATGCAATTCTTGATTTGTGTACATGGATCTTGATTCCTCATTTGTTGATTTGTATGCAATATCGTTGTTGTTCGGATTGGGAAGGGGAGGGCCGAGAGGGAGGCCTCATGTATTGTGTCGATTCAGTACGTAAATCAGATGCTGCTTCATTGTCGAGTTGACTAGCTCACACCGATTATGCAATCCTAATTTAGTGATATCACTGTCTGTATCATGCTTTGCATATCTTATCTGTCCGGCTGGACACATATTGAAACCATCCTGGAGAAAATCTAGTCTCAAATCTGTATACAGTATCCGCTGTGTGCATCTCTGCTCATCGGCATTCATGCCTTGTGCCCCGAGCACATAAAGCTCAGCATCGAGAGGGAGAAAAATATTGAGCAGTGAGTGGAAGCAGCAGCTTAGAGCAGAGGAATATCGAGGCAAGAAGAGAGATGCAAGTCCTGCTCTTGGGTGGAGAAACAAGGGACCAGGAGAGGCTGCACTCTTCTGAAGGCTACCTTTATTTAGTAGTTGCAGGCACATGGTACATGATGGGCATGCGACGACCAATGTCAGCTTATGGAATGGTACCTGCAGGCTGCAGACTTGTCTCCCCATGGATGCCACTGTTATTGTTAGGTGCTCCTGCATTTCCTAGTCAAAATTTGGGATCTTTAATCTGAAAAATACCTTTGAAGTAGTTCTGTGTCTAAGCACAATGTGCTAGTGAAGGGACGAAATACTTGTTAAGCCCATGTTGCTTAAAACTGCAGCTTGTTGCATATTTGTACTTAGATCATATTCGATATCTAAGCCATGCAATTAATCTCCCTTTGATCCCATGCTGATTACAATGAGTGATTACATCTCGTTAGAATTGTTGCACTGAGTGCTTGCTATAAAATCTTCCTAATTACATGGCAAGTAGTACACTCTACATATCCTTGTTTCTAGAAAGTATGAAACTAGAATTTTTTTAATCTGTCACGTTCTTTTTGTTCTACATACTTGAAATTGGTTATATATATGGAATTGGACACTTGCAATGTTGCTTTCACATTTCTGAAAAAGATTGGTAGTTTAATTGGCTAACAATACAAAACGTAGTGCTCCAAATTCTCTGGCGGCACATAAGCTTTAGATATAGGCGGTAAATTATGCAACTCTAGTTTGTCATTTGCCCTGGTGTGTGGTGCAAATGGTTGAGCCGAAACTGGTTGTCAACTTGTCATTTAAGTGCATACTGAATGGAAACTACAACAGCTAACCTGCTTCTGACTCTGTTTCATGTAACCTGCTACCTTTAGCCTGCTATAGAAACTATCTTGCAGAAGAACACTAAATTAGGCAAAATACCCAAATACGTCCCTCAACTTTAGTCTGAGGGTCACTTTGGTCCCTGAAGTATCAAATAGTCCATTTCAGTCCTTCAACTTTTCATTTTGGCTCAAAATAGTCCTTGAACTGATGTGGCATGCCATGTGTTCATGCCATGTCACCTTTGGTTCCCTTGGATGAGTCAACATGTTATAATTGTCAAATTTAATCCTTGTTTCATCTAATTATGAATGATACCTGATGTGGATTTCACATAATACAAGAAATTTGTCATACTCGGTCTGTTCAAGTAGGACAAAATAAATATAGTGACGACATAGTATGTTGTGACATATCTTCAATAGTTTTTTTTCTCAAATGAAAGATCAAAATGTGCTGACCATAGCCTAAACAATGCCATATGTTAGACATCATGCCTAAGGTTCAACAAAAAACTAAAACTAATGCATGAACGAAGGATCAAAGATGATGTGATGATTTTGTGGTCCTTTTGCAACAATCTTATACGCAATCATTACAATGAACATGGTGAATTAAAGGGAAAAAATACAACTACCATGCTGGCTCATCCAAAGGTTGCCCAGCTCTGACATGTTAATACCACATGGCATGCCAAGTCAGCCTAGGGACTAGTTTGGTCCAAAAGTGAAATTTGAGGGACTTATATGGCCTATTTGATAGTTTAGGGACCAAAGTGACCCTCTAAGAAAAGTTGAGGGACGTTTGTGGCTATTTTGCCACTAAATTATTGACTTGTTTATAATTTGGTGGTCCTCGCTGATGTAAATGCATCAAGCATTGCATTTACCATTTGTTTAGCTGTAATTTTCAGTGTACTGGAATTCATATTATAGAAAAATGGTTTACATCATCACTTGTCCCGTCTAATACTAGGAGTTAACAGCCTTGATGGCTTTGGTTCTGAGTTTTTTTTTTCTACCAGCTATTGTGAAGACACTTTGGAATGAAAATCTTGTTGATTCCTCGATCTAATGTTATTTTCCCCCAAATTTTCCTTTTCAGTTGAGGAGAAAGATCTGGCTTACAAGGTTTGAAACAACATCAACATCAGGAACCTCTTATTTACAAGTGTCGTTCTAATGTGCTGAGGACCTTTTGTTTGTTATTTATTAGGTCTACTGTTTCCAATTTAGTACCAGAACATCTAGAGTGATTTTGCTTTTGTTCACTTTGTTCGGTGATGGTTAAACTCACTTGTGCTTCAGAACTTGGAACCAGAGCCGATATGTATTGCCTAGCCTGGTATTTTCTAGCTTCAGAAAGTTACCATGCGTATGGTTATAGCAACTGGGCAATGTGGTTGTTATACCTGTTACTACAGCATATTTGTGCTATTGGGCATAAATTATTGTCTTGTGCTTGCAGTTCTTTTATTTGAAAATCCCTGCACTCAACCCCTGTCTTAACCGAATACTAATTTGAAGAAGGGATTATGGGAAGCAAGGGATTCAATCCCCACGGGGTTGAGTGACATGGGAGGAATCAACTCAATCCCTCCCTGGATTGAATCCTCTTGGGAATTGAATCCCTGTGTGCCGAACAAGGCCTTAGGCTTTCTGTTCACGGAGTGAAATCCCCAAGAGGGCATGTTCGGTTAATTTCAATCCCCATGAATTTGAAGGGGATTTGAGGGAGACTTTGACTTTTTGGGGATTTAATCCCTCTCAATCTCCCTCAATTCCCTTCCAACCGAACATGCCCTCTGGGATTAGGTGAATCCTCTTGGTGTCACTCAATCTCTCTCGAGGTCCCCTTGTCTTCTTAGTCCATGTACCTAAAATGATCAGGTGAATCCTCTTGGTGTCACTCAATCTCTCTTGGGGTTTAATCCCCTTGTCTTGTTTGTCCCTGTACTTAAAATCTTTGTCCGGTTGGGCAGGGATTAATACAGGGAATAGGCACAACACACACGCTGCAAGACACTCGGTTCTAGTATAGCTAGTCTATTTTCCATTCTGCCTCTTTGATACACAAAATGATTCTATTCTATTTTGTTCAGTCTTTACTGAAAAAATAAATTTGCTCATAACTGGGCATAGAAATTCAAGTCTATTTTCAATAAGGCATGCATAATTAAACAAATCGATTCGGTAGAGAGAGGTGTGAACGGCTAATTGATAAATTACAATCCATGCGATTCAAAGAGGAAAGGTTGCAAACTAAGCATCAGCGACTAAGTCTGAAATTTCAGGCATGTGGACAGACATCACAAAAAGCCCTAGTTAATTTGTAGGCATGTGAACAAACATGAATCCCATGGAACATGAGGACATCACAAAAGGCCTATACTATCTCATAACCATTTGAGTTTTTTTTGGAAGAAATCTCAACTTGATCCTACAATGTAACTTGATACATAGAAAATAAGTGTTATTTCCATTTGCTCTACTGGTCATAGCCAATTAGCAATAGGTGTCAACATACAGGAGTTAGTAAGGCATGATGATCTGTGAAAGAGTCTTGATTAAATGATAAATTCAATAACTGCGATAGCTGCAACTTAGAGGTTTGTATTTCAAAGATGTGACTGAGAAGCCAATTTAGGAATGATTAACATATAGACTTCCTAAGAAGATGTACATCTTTGAAAGATGTAGCTGAGGTGTTGTCGGTAGAAAGGCAAAAACAATAGGTGCTCACATATCTATCTATAAATAGACGACATTGGCAGATAGCTGTTTTTTCTGGTTCTAATTACATGTAATGGAAGAGTTAACAAAATCATTGTTCCTTACAATACGATTCTACCATTAGCAGTCTAATTAGACAATTGCTTTGGAATTCATGATCTCTTTTCAAAAGATCAAAGCACCTACCCATCATCATCCATAAACGAATTCAATTTAGAAGCACCTATATTACAGCTATTACAGATATTACAGTTATTATTCAGAAACATAGAAATTAATCTAACCTGAATATTTGCCCAAAATTTATGCTTGTCTCTACGCAGGTAAATCCTTTGGTGGTCTTTTCTGTAATCTGTGCAATTTCTGCATTCAGTAATATATGCATAGCAAGAATCAGGTGTAGCGTAAGAGGCAGAAACAAACACAAACCTATTTCTGAGGAAAGCATTCCTGCTCAGCAGTTTGCTGGCAGTGGCACAGCCAAGCACCACGCCATTGCTAACACAAAACCATGGGTGGCATCATAGTTTAGTAGACGAGTGTCATACAATTTCTACAGTTGTTGACATAATGAGTCATATTAGTGGATATAATTTCCCATCTCTCATAAGCGTTTTATCAAACACCTGGTGGGAAGCTTAGAATTCGTCCATATCTTGGCATAACATTTTCACCTGGCGCGGCTGTTGGAGATGCCCTGCGACCCATCCTTGACGGTGCCGGCGCCGGCACCTGGAGACAAGACAACACGGATAGGGTGTGACTGTGTGAGGCAGCTAGAGCAGGGATGAAGGCCGGGTGTGAGGCGGCTGGATTGCGGACATGGAGGGCTTGGCAGCGCATCCGGTACACCGTTCGTCCTACCCTCCTCAACGGTGCTGGTGGATGGATCAGGGACGACGGGAACGGGGTTAGCAATGTGGTGATGGCGGCGCATCCGGCTACCATATCCATGGATCTGTCCTCCGCAGATGTCGCGGATCCAACCTCCTCATTCGTCGAGCAGATGATTTGAGGATGGGAAGGCAACACAGACGAGCAGGCGGACGGACGGCGGCGAGGAGGGATGGCGGCGCTAATTGATGGCGGCGCTGCGGATCCCTGACGTGGCTCGACGCGGAGGGACGGCGACGCGGATGGGTGGTGGAATGGAGACGTGGATCGTGTGGATGGGTATTTTTTTCGCGACTGGAAGAGGAAGATCGCTAGGGTGGGAGGAGGATCGCGGGCGGGAGATCTCACGGTGCCGCCTGAATTTGGGGAGATCGGACGATGGAAGACATCCGAGGACCGACGCCGCGGTCGCCAGGATGCTACTGGCGGAGCGACGAAAATCGACGGGGGAGCGCGGAGGCGAAAAACGACCTGGAATTTGGTTCTTTTTAGGAGTAGAGAAGAGACAGAGAAGTAGAGATAGAGATAGAGATAAATATTGACGGTTCAATTAGCATTCTAACCCAATGCGGGACTGATGTTGAGAGTTGGAACCTTGGTTAGAGTTCGAGAGACCAGATGGGACTCACATGTCACGGCGGAAAAATTTTGCGCTATGAATTGTTTGCCCTTGCTCCACCGGATAGGCCATATCGTAAGCCACCTTAGTGGATACGTTCTTGCATGACATATGTAGCTCACATGACGTACGGCTAGTGATCTCGTCCATGGGAAAATGTGCATTGTTGTCACCCTCATTAATAAGCGGGGTCTCCATGGAAGCAATGCTGCTTCGACGTTGGGAGGGCGGGCTAGCACCAGGTGCACCAACTCCGGCAGATTGAAGTATTCCTCTCGGCACTGTCTGCCCTTGGTTTAGCAATGTCTGTATTTGTTTAGCCACTTTATCTATGATGCCAACCATTGTCTGATGAATCTCTCTTTTTAAATTTTCTACCTTCTCTCTTGCGCGGCCTTGGTACTGAAAGGACCTTGATGTCGCCTAGAGGGGGTGAATAGGCGAATCTGCGATTTACAAAAACTAATTCCAACTGTCAGCCCCAAACCGGTAAAACCAGTTTGCTAAACCGGAAAAACCGGTTTTACACAGACTGCACCAACAAATAAAATTTGCCCCTCTACGAATTCTAGCACAAACCACAAATGGTGTGAAGCTTCCAGGGATGTTTTCAAGTGTTCCAATGAAGCTCCTGCACACAGCTCAAGCACACCAAAGTAGATCGAAGCGGAAGCACAAGTAATATGCTAGAAATGACAAATTAAAGAAAAGCTCAAACCAAGACACAAGAAGTTGTTTTCCCGAAGTTCGGATTCACTGCTTGCACCAAGCGGCCACCAAGGTACAGTGAATTCTACTCTCCGTTGAGAAAGTTTATGCGACCACACAAGGTCAAGCTATCTCCTCCTTCCACTAAGAGACCTCTTTCCTTGCGGAGGTGAGGTGAAACCTTCACAAACGATCCCGTGGCTCACCACACAACTTGGTAGCTCACCGGGCGACGCCTAGCCGTCTAGGAGGAAGAACCTCCAAGAGTAACAAATGCTTCAACGATTGCTTGACGAAACCACAAGTGCTCAAGGAATGGGATTGCTCTCCAATGCTCAGACACAAGTCACTCTCTCAACCCAACTCAAAGAATTCAATCTATGAGCACAAGTCTCACTTAGAGAGGTTGGGGAGAGCTCAACTGGCCTTTAGGAAGTGTCAAACTCAAGCAGAACCAGCAGCCCCTCCAAGAGGAGCTCATGGGTATAAATACCCATCTCTCCAAAAACTAGCCGTTTTTCTGTCAGAGAAAACCGGTTCCACCGGTTGCCAAAACCGGTTTCTTCGGATTTCAAACCAACTAGCCGTTAGACACTCGAGGCCACAGAAACCGGTTTCACCGGTTTTATCAGGGAACCCCCACTAAGTTAGAAACTCTCATGGTTAGACTCATAAGGGTTCACTTGAGCACTTTTGGAGATTGTCATTCAACCAATGTTGCATCCCTCTTGATAGTGCGACATACCTATACTCAAGACATAAGATGAATCATAAATCAACCACTTGAGCTTGTATGTCAACAATCATGCCAATCCTTGAACAATCACTTCTTTGAGGGCTTTCAACATTGTATCTTCAACTGAGCACACCTACCTTGAGTTAGTGACTTAGGATTTTCCATAACTTATATTTGAGTTCACTTTAATCCTTAGGCCACTCCCTTTATCAACCATAACATGTATATGCATTGCATTGCTTCTCTTGACAAGACTTGGATATGATACTTCGAAACCCCCCGGATACTAGATACTTCACCTTAGCAATTCGCACATGGTCATAAGTCGTCACTTAACCAAAGCTTGCTTAGTCCCTCGCTCTGGTCATCTCGATTTGTTTCTTCACCACTTACCCTTGCATCATCAAGTTAGCTTTGCTTTGCCATTGAATGAATTCCATTTGAAAGATTCTTCAAATGCTTGTTCTTCATTAATAAAGAATATCCCACATAATGCAAGCTTCCAATTATGAAGACCAATATGTAACACATATGCTCATGTCTCTTTATCATAACCACATGAATCTTGCAATGTCACTTTCCTTTGTCAAATAATTCATCTCATAATCTTAGGGACCCACATAGAATATCCCTAAGTTATTGCTTCATTATTGCTTCTTTTGACCTGACACCTGGGTCACCTAGGTTGGACCTGGCTGAGCCGGGTCAGCTTCTCTGTCCAGAATTTAATTCTACCTGGCTGACCTGGATGCCACCTGGCTGAGCTGAGTCATCTTCACTTTATCTTTTGCAATGAGCATTATTTCTTCACATGCTTGCTTGCTTATATCAATGAATAACCATATATCATGATGAGCACATTAAATACAATGAGTCATAAGAATAATCCCCTGCTCATCATCTCAAGCAAACAAGTTAGTTCTTTAATCGTTTTGTCACTCAATTCACCAAAATCCACTTGAGGGCCTAGATGCACTTTCAATCTCCCCCTTTTTGGTGATTGATGACAACCCGATTAAAGCTCACAGTTAAAATGAATAAACATTAGTGAATTCTCAGATCAGTGCTCGCAAGGTGAAATAGTTGATTATGTTCTTGTCGCGGAGCTCCCCCTTAATGTGTGCTTTGAATGGAATTTCAAAAATTCGGCCTCACATGCCAAATGCACATATAAGAGAAAAACAAGAGAGCCCCCCTATTTCTAAGCATCATGGATTCAACAAGATACTGAGATAAACAATAACATCATTAGGAATAAAAAAAATGACATGCATATCACAAACTCAAAGAAAGTGTATGTGTGCTGCTCAAACCAAAACCAGTTTCACCGGTTTCCAGAACCGGTTTCACCGGTTCAACCAGTCACCACACATACAAAACATTACACCAATCATACATGCATATCATACTAGCACAAGGTCACTTAATTGAAATAAAAGGTTCATTACACACAGTAGCACACAATCAAGTTCCTCAAGTCCACAAAGGATACAAATTCGATAGATTAATTACATCAAAGTTTCTGCAACTCAGCAGAAACCGATTTCACCGGTTTGCCAAACCGGTAAAACCGATTGTCCCAGGGACAGCACACTAAACTCAAAAACTAAGCTTTAATCCTTGTTCTTCTCCCCCTTTGTCATCAATCATCCAATAAGGACCAGAAGAAGAGTAGTGCTGTCCGATCCTGTCAACCATCACTGACCATCACCATTATGGCTTGGAGAATCTTCTGCCCAAAACGGAATTCCTAAAATGATAGAATTAGATGGAAGGACAGAACCTAAGAGCTGAAAAGTTTAGATCAAGTCATATACTAGTAGAAAAACCAGTAGGAGGACCAAAAAGAGCTGTTGCTGCCCTTGAAGCAAGATCTTCACCATGCGTAGGAGGAGGTGGTGGTGCTGCAGACGATGATGCTCCAGGGTAATCCATTCCAGTCATTCCAGGTGCAGGTGGAGGTGGAGGAGGCTGATATGCACCATACCCAAAGTGGTGCTGAAGTGGCTCAAAGTATGCATGTGACTGGTAGTTGGCTACCATATCATCAAGAGAGGGGATCTCGGGCTCCTCGCGCTCTGGAGAGACAGGGGATCTTGGAGGCTGAATATTTTGTGCATTGTACATCCTCTTCATCATATCCCTATCTTTCTTGGTCTCTCTTCTAACCCTCTGCTGCTCAACCAACATATCTCTTTGATTTTTACAAATACCAGTGAAGAAGCTCAAGATACGACGAATGGGGGACGATGGCTTCTCACTAGCATGGGAGGAAGAAGACTGCCGCTGATCAGCCCCAAACCGGTTTAACCGGTTTCCCAAACCGGTTAAACCGGTTTCTGGCTGTGCTGTAGGCTGCTGCTGCTAACTTGCTTCTCCCTGCTGATCATGAGTTGGAGATGGAACCCTGACCTTCTTGGGTGGTTTCAACCTTAATGGCTTATGCTTTGTGTCCTTTACAAACTTCTTGTCAATGGTTTTCTCAATCAAATACATGACATATGGGGCAAATCCACAAAACTTTTGGGGACTTTCAGATATATTTTTGATTTCCTCCCACAAATATTCTCCAATGCTGAAATTTACCCCAGAAGGTCTCATGGCAGCAAGCAGATCTCTAGCATAATTGGATACTTCTTGTTGATTTCCTCCTCTAGGTGTAAGGGTTACTCTAAAAAATTGTTCAAGATTTGATAATAGGTATAGAGACCCTTTACCTTCCCAAAGCTGCCTTGCTCGGTCCTTGGATACATGAACCTCATGTCCGTGGAAGACATAGGACCGCCAGCCCTATGTAATTTGGGATAAGAGGCATCCTCATCTCCAAGTCTAAACCTCCTAGAGAATGCAGCAAAAGAGATGCTATAAGTTCTTCCCTCTGTCATCCAATGCATCTTTCTCACACTCACACCTTCCTCAACATATAAGGTGGCATAAAACTGAGCTATGATTTCTTTGTTCCATGAATATTTGAAGCTCATGAGTCTCTTGATCCTTATGTTAGTGCACACACTGATGATTTCATTGAAGATGGGATGATCAAACTTTGCCATATAATCCCAATCAATCCATTTTGACTCGACCTCAATATGTCCCTTCTTTCCAACAATAGCACTAGCATAATAATCCTGGTGGAACAAAGTGTGAAACCAATAATCAATGGTGTTTTAGGAGTGCCAATATAATTTTCTCTTCTCTTTCTCCTCGCCACCTCAGTCATCCCACCTAGAAGAAAGTTTTCTCCCCTTCTTGGTGCAACAGGCTTTCTAATTTTAGGCATTGCCATCTTTTCCTCTTCTTCTTCTTCCCCAACTTCATCACCACTTCTCTTCCTCACCACTGCCATTAGTACCTTCCTCATCATCATCGCTGCTCTCAACAGGTATCCTTTTGCCTTGACGATGCTCAACTCTGTAGTCCTCATCACTAACCACATCATCATCACTTGATATGTTCACAGCTTCCTTATGAACATGTTCAATATCTCTGGAAACTGCTCTCTTTTTCCTTGACCTCAGATTGCGCCCAATGCCCATAGGAGGATCATCACCAAACATGCCTCCCGATCCAGAACCACCTTGATCATCAACCATTTCTTTCTTTCTCCTCTCGTAAGTGTGAATCTCCTGGTCAAAAAGGATGTGTACATTATCATCAGAACTCAGGAAAAATTTTGGAGATGATAAAGAGCACAAGATGGATACTTAAGATCTGCTGGGCACAGCTCTGTCTAGAACCGGTGAAACTGGTTTTGCACAGAGCACCAAAAGTAGTTTCGAGGTCATGGATAAAAGATGGATTTGAAAGATATGATCAATAGAATATAAATCCATGTCCACATGCTATATTCCATAACCAACAGTCCTTGCATATATAGTTCATAGATGAGGCTAGCTGAGCAGGATAGATTGAAAAAGGTAGGAACAAAAGATTATATCCATGTTAAACAGTCCTACAAACTTGAGAAAAGATTACACGTTGAATATTGATTACTTAGGGTTTCCCTGCACAAACCGGTGAAACCGGTTTGGTGAACTGGTGAAACCGGTTCTCTGCAGTTGAACCCTAAATCGCCCATGTTCAAAATGTAGCCCACCAAATCCAAAACCATTCATGGGGTAGCTTCCTGGGCATACTAGGAGATGATTCCTTGAAGGGTTTTGATAGATATGCAATGAGAAAATAGATCGGGTGAGGGGAACTTTTGATACCTCGAAATACCTAGGCCGCATGAGATTTTGAATCCAAAGAGGTGTCCACACCGGTGCCACCAACTCCCAGCACCAAGACCTTCTCAAAACTCAAGAGGGACAGACCTTGTTCCTTGGGGAATCTTCAAATCGCCATGGGGGGACCAAGGTCGCCTTGGGGGTGTTTGGGAGAGAGAGGGGTCGGGCCTGGGTGAGAGGTGGAGTGAATGAGGGGTGAAGGGGTAAGTTTTCCCGTGGTAAAGAGATAAGATGTGTGGCCCCGGCCAAAACCGGTGAAACCGGTTTGCCAAACCAGTGAAACCGATTTTCGCTGGGAAACCAGAAAAGTTAATTTTGATCTCCTTATCACTTGATTCCTGATTTTATGAGATGGATAACTTTAGGATTGAATCAGGTACTAGATTTAGCAAAGATAGATTGAGATTTTTCAATATTCATCAAACCTCCTTGATTCTTCCAAGAGGGTTGGGAAAGAAAAAGAATTTTATGGACTTGAGGAAAATCTCACCATTTGTGACTAGCCATCAATCAATCAAGGGCAACAGTAGTCACAAACAGATCGATTAGGTCACAAAGACCAAGAACCAAATATTTTTGAAAACACACGAGACCTATCATGCTTGTTGGATTTTTCAAACCCTATCCTATGTCACATAAGCATGCAACAAATCAAGTCAAGAACCATAATAGAATGTTTAGTATATTTCTTTCACCATTTTATGGAACATATGACACCTAGTCAAAATTAAAGAAGGAATTTACTAAACATCTGAACGGGACTTGAAAGAGTTACATGCAAGAATGCACACACTAGCATAGATATGAGGCCTAGATGCTCAATGTAAAAACATGAGTCAAGAAAACATACCTTGGCCTCTAGCTAGTCCTCTCTTCACGTTGGTGAAGATTTATATCACAAGGCTTGTGCATTGTCGATATAATCCGAATGCCTTTTCTCTTTATGTTTTTCCCTTTTTAAGGCACCATAAAGAGACATGCATTAAATGGCACAAGACCAATTTTCATCATTTAGTGACCTTTGAATTGGAGAGGCATAAGGGATCACTAAAAGATGAAACTCCACAATATAGGTTAAATTCCTTTTTCTTGATGCACATGTGTATATGGATGGAAGGCAAGCTCATATGCATCAATCTTGTCACAAAGCCAAGCAAAGGGATTTAAACCATATTATGGCAAGTAGCTGTTTATAAATAAAATTCATTGTCCAATTAGGAGATAGATACAGTTTTACCAATTTTGAACAAATGCATAGCTTGCTTCAAGGAGAGACAAACTCTCATAAATGGGACTACAAGATCACTAAAAGAAATTGTTAGTCTCAAAGACACAAATTGTATGATAAACTCCCCCTCAATAGGTGTATCATGTGTTTGAATCACTTGTCACATGCACTTGTTCAACTTTAATGAGCTTGAGGAATTTATTTCACAATTTGGTCCAGGCACATAAAAAAGTTGCATTTATTGAAATGGTGCCAAGAATACTTACTACCACAAAGATAGTACATGAATTTGTATGCCATGGAAGTGCTGAGAGAATTTCTTATAATATTCCACCTTAGATGAAATCTGGCCATATGGAGTAAACTTCCTGCCGAAACTTGTGGCGCTATTGACCAGAACTTCTGATCTCAGTCAGAGCCTACCGGATCTTTCGTGGCGGAAGATCCGGAGCTGGCCGGAGTTTAAGTGAATCACACTGGCCCAAACCGGTAAAACCGGTTTTTCCTGGCAGCTTCAATATCAGTGGAAATACATTTTATATGTTCCGGGAAATTCTTTCTTCATTGAATTTTAAGTTCCTGCACTTCAAAGCAATATGCTCTGCTAGAGAGCCATTGAAAGCATCTTATGGCACATCGGGAATAAATGGTAGAGATAAGTGACTTTGACATATCCAAGCACTCACAATCAAATATGAATACTTGTATCCACAAAGAAGAATATGCATAAGTCAACCAATTAGAACATGTTACCGAGATGTCATTGGAATTGATATAGCAGATTTATTGATGCTTTGGCAAGTTGGTGAAGTTCACATATATTGATTTAATTGCCAAAACCCCAATGCATCTCTGTTCCCCTACAGGTCTAGCAAGTAGTCTTAGGTACCCAAGCCATGTTGGGTCCTTTAAGGTTAGTGACAAGAAACTTGGGAACCCAAATAGCTCTTATGCTAGTTTGAGGTGAACTAATCACTCTAGTAGCATAAGTACCAGCTTTGTCCTTCCCAAGCTTAGCAAAATCATAATGAACAAGATCAGATTTTGGAGCATTACCATTTGGACAATCCTTACCCACATGTCCCTTTGAATGACAAACATAGCAAATGCGACTTTTGATCTTGCTTGGTGATTTGCTCTTCTTTTTGATCACTTGTCCCTTATTAGCCTTTCTTCTTGAGGATGTAGCTTGATCACTCTTCTTGGGAGGTTGAACTGTTGCCTCAGCCAGAACCGGTTTCACCAGGTCCTGGAACCGGTTAAACCGGTTTTGCACAGGCAGCTCTTCCATCTTTAGTGGACAGGCATCAATCAAGTGTCCAACCTCTTTGCATTTGTAGCATGCCCTTTTTAGGATCCTCTCTACTTCTTTGCCTTACTTTGAAGCTTGATGGGGCACATGGATGTATAATGCCCCATGTTTGAACATTCGAAGCATTGTATGTGATCAAGCTCCTTTTTCTTCTTTTCTTGAGTGTTGTTCTTGTTGACTTGCTTGTCATGCTGAGGGATTAAGCCAGTGACCATTGATCCCTTTTCAAGCTTATTCACCATGTTTTCACGGTTATCTTGAGAAGGTTGCACTTTGCCCTTTCCCTTAAGCTTGACCAAGTCATTCTTGATCTTTTCATCTTCTTGCCTGATATCTTCAATTTCTTCAGCAAGAAGATCATCACAAGACTCTATAATAACATGCTCAACACAAGATTTGGTTGCTTGGGAGCAACATGATTTTTCACATAATAAAGTAGAATTTATGTGAGAGCTTGTGCATGTGTGTGTATGAGGTTCAAAATATTTTACCGATGTAATCATGACCTCATGAGATGTTTCTAGCAAAGCATATGAGTCAGCAAGCATCTCATGGGAATATTCAAGTTCCTTATGAGTGCCTTGCAATTCTATATGCTAACTTGTGAGCTTCTTAAGTTGAGCACTAAGCATTTGTTTGTTTTATTCTAAGGATGCTACAAAAGTAGATAAATCAGTAGCACAAGCATAATTCTATAACAAGATTTCATACTTACTGACCAAGGAGGTATGTGATGATTTGAGAACCTCCAGCTCTTTTGTCAAAGAACTTAGTCTCTCATCAATTTGACCATTGTCCTTCTTGGTCTTCTTCTGCTTCTTCTTTTTGGCCATCAAGCATATTATGCTTTCATCACTGGAAGATGAACATGTTGACGTGGAAACTTTGCTTGAGTCATCGCTTGTGCCTTGAGAAGAGCTGAACATGGGTTCCCTGGTAGAACCGGTTTTTTTGGGGTTGCAAACCGGTGAAATCGATTCCTGCACAGGAACCTTGTTTTGCTCATTTTTGTTCTCTTTCTCCATGGATGGAATCACTTGAGGCTCACAAGATGTTGTTGATGAAGTTGAGCACTCCACAGGTGATTCCATGACTTCTTGCTCTTCATCATCACATTTGGGCATTGAATATAACTCAGAGAGAAAAGCCCAAATGAGATGTGCATCTTTTCGGATCTCTGGCATTCCATAGATGATCTCCTGCAGATCTCCACAGATAGATCTATTCAAGAAGTTAGATACACAAGTATTGAGTTGCGTGCGATTTAACTCCTCTTGAGTGATATTTGACTAATCAATATTGTTCATATCAAACTTTAGAGATAAAATGCTTGTAAATAAAATTTTCTCTATAGCAGGACCTAAATCCCTAAGTACATTATGCACATGAGCAGACCAAGAATCATAGTTTGAGCCATCACTTACAAGCAAATGACATCGGCATCTTTTCGTCATGGCGGTTAAGCTTTTATGTGAAGCCAAGCTCTGATACCAATTGAAAAAACTTGATGTCGCCTAGAGGGGGGTGAATAGGCGAATCTGTGATTTAGAAAAACTAATTCCAACTGTCAGCCCCAAACCGGTAAAACCAGTTTGGTAAATCAAAAAAACTGGTTTTACACAGACTGCACCAACAAATGAAATTTGCCCCTCTACGAATTCTAGCACAAACCACAAATGGTGTGAAGCTTCCAGGGATGTTTCCAAGTGTTCCAATGAAGCTCCTGCACACAGCTCAAGCATACCAAAGTAGATTGAAGCGGAAGCACAAGTAATATGTTAGAAATGACAAATTGAAGAAAAGCTCAAACCAAGACACAAGGAGTTGTTTTCCCGAAGTTCGGATTCACTGCTTGCACCAAACGGCCACCAAGGCACAGTAAATCATACTCTCCATTGAGGAAGCTTATGCGACCACACAAGGTCAAGCTATCTCCTCCTTCCACTAAGAGACCTCTTTCCTTGCGGGGGTGAGGTGAAACCTTCACAAACGATCCCGTGGCTCACCACACACTTTGGTAGCTCACCGGGCGACGCCTAGCCGTCTAGGAGGAAGAACCTCCAAGAGTAACAAATGCTTCAACGATTGCTTGATGAAACCACAAGTGCTCAAGGAATAGGATTGCTCTCCAATGCTCACACACAAGTCACTCTCTCAACCCAACTCAAAGAATTCAATCTATGAACACAAGTCTCACTTAGAGAGGTTGGGGAGAGCTCAGCTGGCCTTTAGGAAGTGTCAAACTCGAGCAGAACCAGCAGCCCCTCCAAGAGGAGCTCATGGGTATAAATACCCATCTCTCCAAAAACTAGCCGTTTTTCTGTCAGAGAAAACCGGTTCCACCGGTTGCCAAAACCGGTTTCTCCGGATTTCAAACCAACTAGCCGTTAGACACTCGAGGCCACAGAAACCGGTTTCACCGGTTTTATCAGGGAACCCCCACTAAGTTAGAAACTCTCATGGTTAGACTCATAAGGGTTCACTTGAGCACTTTTGGAGATTGTCATTCAACCAATGTTGCATCCCTCTTGACAGTACGACATACCTATACTCAAGACATAAGATGAATCATAAATCAACCACTTGAGCTTGTATGTCAACAATCATGCCAATACTTGAACAATCACTTCTTTGAGGGCTTTCAACATTGTATCTTCAACTGAGCACATCCACCTTGAGCTAGTGACTTAGGATTTTCCATAACTTATATTTGAGTTCACTTTAATCGTTAGGCCACTCCCTTTATCAACCATAACATGTATATGCATTGCATTGCTTCTCTTGACAAGACTTGGATATGATACTTCGAAACCCCCCGGATACTAGATACTTCACCTTAGCAATTCGCACATGGTCATAAGTCGTCACTTAACCAAAGCTTGCTTAGTCCCTCGCTCTAGTCATCTCGATTTGTTTCTTCACCACTTACCCTTGCATCATCAAGTTAGCTTTACTTTGCCATTGAATGAATTCTAGTTGAAAGATTCTTCAAATGCTTGTTCTTCATTAATAAAGAATATCCCACATAATGCAAGCTTCCAATTATGAAGACCAATATGTAACACATATGCTCATGTCTCTTTATCATAACCACATGAAGTCTTGCAATGTCACTTTCCTTTGTCAAATAATTCGTCTCATAATCTTAGGGACCCACATAGAATATCCCTAAGTTATTGATCATAATTGCTTCTTTTGACCTGACACCTGGGTCACCTGGGTTGGACCTGGCTGAGCCAGGTCAGCTTCTCTGTNAGCAATGTCACTTTCCTTTGTCAAATAATTCGTCTCATAATCTTAGGGACCCACATAGAATATCCCTAAGTTATTGATCATAATTGCTTCTTTTGACCTGACACCTGGGTCACCTGGGTTGGACCTGGCTGAGCCAGGTCAGCTTCTCTGTCCAGAATTTAATTCTATCTGGCTAACCTGGGTGCCACCTGGCTGAACCGAGTCATCTTCACTTTATCTTTTGCAATGAGCATTATTTCTTCACATGCTTGCTCGCTTATATCAATGAATAACCATATACCATGATGAGCACATTAAATAAAATGAGTCATAAGAATAATCCCCTGCTCATCATCTCAAGCAAACAAGTTAGTTCTTTAATCGTTTTGTCACTCAATTCACCAAAATCCACTTGAGGGCCTAGATGCACTTTCAGGTACGCTTACAACTTTTGTAGGAGTCATTGTCCGCTGAAAAAGCAACCTTTCACGGGACCATGCCGACACCTCTAGCTCATCCAGGATGTTCGGATTCCCCAGAGACCTAGTTAGCTCGTCGTTTTCTCTGTCGGGAATGAATCTCCCCACTGCTTTCTCTCTAAGTGCTACAACGATAGCAGTGGCTGCCTCTTTTATCTCATCATTATAGATTAGCGACCCACCGTTGAGATCTAAAGTGCCCCCATGAGCATAATACCAATGCCTTGATCGCTTGGGCTAATTGACTGTCCCCAGCATGATTCCTCTAGCAAGGAAATCTTCTTCCATCTTGTCCCAGAATGGTATTTTCTTCTGGTACCTTGTCGGTCCAAGTGAGTGGAAGTACCATTTCTTCGCGGCATTGATCCTTGCTTGACATGAGTTCTTTTCACCTAATTCTGACCCTTGAATAGCACGAATGATTCCCAATGATCCTTTAGCAGTGGGTAATCATCGTAGTTGGGTGTTAGGTTCTTCTCGGCATATTTCCTGTACAAGTACTTCTTCCATGTTTGAAAAGAAGTAGCCATCGTCTTTAGAGCCCAATTCTTCACTTTCTACTCTGAAACTTCAGGCACTGTGAAGTGCTCTCTCAGACTTGCCCATAGCATTTCCTTCTCTGATTGAGGCATGTAAGAATATGTATTACTAAATTTCCACCTCTACAAGCTGATGAGCACGTGGTCTCTAACTAGAACACCGCACTGATTTACCATCTTAGTAGCAACGCTCTCTGGCGCAACCGGCCGATCATCTTCTGCCACTTCTGTGATTATAAGTCTTCCCTCTAACTATTTGGTCGGGCCACTTTTCGTCCTCATCATTGATGATGACCCAGAAGGCTGTGAGCTAGAGGGCTACAGGTAGGAGAAATGGATGTATCAAGATCGCATGCTTGAACATATATATTATCTATAATCACAATATATATACATATATATACCTCCTCCGTCTGAACATTTTCAGCAGGTTCTTCCATGCCATTACTTGACATATTCAGGTATTGGCTGCCATCATCACCACCTGCTGTCTCCTCCTTGGCGTCGAGGAGATTGGGGGCACGTGCACTGCCTTATGCAATAGCATCCATCATAATGATTTCGTTCATTTTGTCTTGCGTCATCAAGTTGGCACCTAAAAACTATGAATCAAATAACGCTATAAGTTTTACATGGAATAACACTTCATGAATTGACAATAATGAAAAAAATTTAAAACTTAAATGAAATAACACTTCATAGTAACAAATTCTTAGAATTTCCTACAACTTTTATCAATTTATATAGTAATAATACAATTTCCTAGAATTTTCTACAATTTCTATGTATTTCTATAGTCATATTACATTTTCCCTAGAATTACTACAATAATTAGACAATTTATATGAACTATATAAGCATAGAATCATTTCCAAAAAAATTCGGTAAGTATAGTATCATTTCCTAAAATCATTATAATCAAAATAAAATTATCTATATATAATCAAATCAAGAACACTGATTATGAAATAAAGTAACTAATAATCACTTCTAAGAGTTTACTTATCTATATATAATCATAATTAAATTATCTATATATAATCATAATACATTTTCCTATAACACTGATAATGAAATAAAGTAACTAATAATCATTTCTAAAAGTTTTCTAAGAATTTCCTACCATCATATACAATTTCCAAGAACTCTGTATGAATTGCCTAAAATGATAAAATAACACGGCATGAAATAAAGTAGCTAATAATCATTTCTAAGCATTTTCTATAGTCATATACACTTCATGAAATAAAGTAACTAATCCTTATAATCATTTTCTATATATAATCATGTCTAATTTACTACATTTTCCTATAGTCATATACAATTTTCTATACATAACCATGTCTAATTTTCTACATTTTTCAAAAACCAAAATAATATTAAAAAACACAAACACAAGCCACACAACACACACAAGCACAGAACACAACACACAAACACAAGCATAGAACACAACACAAATGCACACATGCACAACAGACGTACAGCGGCGGAGACCAGGCGGCCGGCCACGGCGGAGGGGCATCGGTGGAGGGGCGGCCGCTGGGGTGTCAGGGCAGGGGGGCAACAAGGCGTGCGACCCATGACGGGTGAGGGCGCCATCGGGGATGAGGGTGGGCGCGGCGTCCACGGCGCGGTGGTAGGAGCGGCGGCGCGGTCGCTGCGGAGGAGGGCGTGGTGCGAGACCGCGGAGAGACGAAGTGCGGGGCTTGGAGAAGAATGGTGAGGCGCGGCGCTATATATGCCGCCGCCCTTAGGTAACGGTGGTACCATGACCTGGTACCAAAGGGTCTTTGGTACCGGGCGCGACACACCCCCACCCCGGTGCCAAAGGATTCACCATTTGGTACCTGGGGGTGCAACGACTCGGTACCAAAGACCCTTTGGTACCGAGTCATGATACTACCCGGTACCTAAGGGTTAATTTGGCGCCAAATCTCAACACTAGGGTACCGGGTGGTGTCCCAACTCGGTACCAAAGGGTTCCCTATTTCATTTCCCGTCACTTCTTACTTTCCTTATTTTCTATTTAGTATTTGCAATTTAACTTCTTTACTATTTAGTATTTGCAATTTAACTTCTTTACTATTTGCAATTTGACTTTTTTACTATTTAGTATTTGCAATTTAACTTATTTTCTATCTAGTATTTGGAATTTAACTTCTTTAATATTTAGTATTTGCAATTTAACTTCTTTACTATCTAGTATTTGCAACTTAACTTCTTTACTATTTAGTATTTGCAATCTTTACTATCTAGTATTTGCAATTTAACTTCTTTACTATTTAGTTTTTGAAATTTAACTTATTTTCTATTTATTGTTTGGAATTTAACTTCTTTACTATTTAGTATTTGTAATTGAACTTCTTTACTATTTAGTATTTGCAATTTAACTTCTTTACTAGTACTACATTGCTACATTACATTTGAACATAGTATTTGCAATAACACTTGAACATTATATCCCATAATTCTTGAATATAAGTACCATTACATACCATCATACTTAAACATAAGTACTACATTATGCTGGAACAACAATAAATGTTTCCTTTGCAAGAGTGCCTTCGTTATGATCGTTGCGAACATAAGGAGCATCTTCATTGGCCAACAGGATGCTTGTGTTAACCTCCGCACTGAATGGAGACACCTCATCACACCTATTATAATCATCTTCATCTATGACGTCCTCGATACCCATGATTTTTCTTTTTCTCGTGAGAACTATGTGGTGTTTTGGCTCAAGTTCGGAATTGTTTGTTTGTACAGTCCCCGTCTTGGGTTTACTAGACATGTCCTTTACATAAGACACTTCATGCACATCCTTGGCGAGCACAAATGGTTTGTTTATATACCCAATTTTATTGAGGTCCACAGTTGTCATGCCATACCGGTCCATAGTTTCACCTCCGCCGGTAAGCTTCACCCATTTGCACCGAAAAAGAGATATTTTCAAAGGTCCGTACTCGAGTTCCTAGATCTCATCTATCTGACCATAATATGAGTCCATGTTCCCTTTGTTGTCATAGGCATCTATACAGACACCATTGTTTTGGTTGGTGCTTTTGTCGTCTTGGGCTCTCATGTAAAATGTATACCCATTTATGTCATAGCCTTGGAATGACAAGAATGAGGTTGATGGTCCTCTTGCCAAATACGCCAGCTGTGCATGTATTTTCTCGTTACCCATGAGCTTTTGCCGCAACCATCCAACGGAAGTTCCTATGTGATGGCATGTAATTCAGGTCTCAAACTTTCTTGGATTTTTGGAGCATATTATAGTCTTGTGCTCCTCTATGTAAGGAGCCACCATGGTTGATGACTAAAATACAGTGTAATGGCCTTTCATGAATAAATCATAGTTGCTACACCTCATTTATTTCTTTCATAATGTGCCCTTTCCAATTAGTCTCCCCTCATGGAGTGACTGAGGTAGCCCAATCGGTTTTAGTTCGGGGATATAGTCAACACAAAATTCAATGAGCTCCTCTTTTATGCATCCCTTGGCGATGCATCCTCTTGGAAGAGAACGGTTGCGAACATATTTCATTAGAATAGCCATGAGCCTCTCAAAAGGATACATATTGTATAGGAATATAGGACCAAGAATACCAATCTCTTTGACAACACGGCCCAGGAGATGCGTTATAATATTAAAGAAAGACGGAGAAAATATCATCTCTTTGTTGCAACCACTCTATATTCATATGTCACTAAAATCATACGAAGTGCTTTAGCCGACTTTCAATCAGTTTTATCATAGCAAATAGTGAAGCCATTTTGGGTGGACTTTATAAACTCACAATCTGAAATATCTACGCCCGTCAAGTATTTAATATCACCATGCATGATTATGGGTGTGTTTATTGCTAGCCACACTTTGCCACACCTAAACTTAGGCAATTTGGAGCAACTTGGCAAGTGTTTGGTTAGCACCTAAGGTTTGGCAAGATTCTTTTGGGCTCCATATGTCATAGAGTTAAAAAGTGTGGCAAGATTCCCTTAGTCATGGCAAAATGTGGCTTCAAATTTTCCAGCCACACTTTTTGTGGCTTGCCACACTTATCTAAGATTAGATGTGGCAATCCATCACTAGCAACTAAACATGCCCAACTATCAGCTATAGCCATATAATATGATGTATCACCATGCACAATCTCTATTTCATCGTCTACTCACTGAATCAAAAATTGGCAGCATGTGGCTCTTCCTTACATTTAGTGCACGCCAGACCTTTCTTGAATGTCCGCCAATGCTCGCCGGATTATTTGGCCTGTTGACACTTGCACAGCCACGGCCTTGCTAATCGTACAAGCTGTACTATTGAGGAATGTACACCGTGTAGCGTCGTATCATTGGACATATAAGACTTCGTGGGTTTTGTCCAATTCAATCTACTTGCGTCCTTTCTTTGATTTTACTTTGCTTTGAAATCATCTTTGGGATCTAAATATCCTATGAAATGCACTTGACAAATTTCATTAGTCCCAATGCATGATTATTTTGTCATTCAATCACAAAAATCATAATATAATGGCACATAGGGGCCACTTTTCCTTACATTCCGACACGCATCTATGTTGGACCGGCTACTCCAAACTCTTCATCCGATGTGGTGCACGTCTAGTGGTAACCATCTGTGACTCCTGTACTCGCAAGTTTCCTGGATAGTCCGATAGATGTAAATAGTAATGTTAGAGTAGCCTACATGTTTTTCTTCACCATTCGCTGCCCTGTGGCTCAATGTTATCAACTCTGACATGACCTGTAAGTAACACACCGTATTGACCCATGTTGACGGCTTTTGATGATAAATTTCTACCGTCAATATGAATATAAAAGAATGATAAAAAGAGTAGAGATAGGGGTGATTACTAATGAATTCCACGAGTTTTGGTGTATATGTGATTACAGGAATAAAATGAAAAAAGGGGATGAAAAGTGGGCCCAGGGCCAGGTCGGTCGACCTGGGCCTAGGCCCAACCAAGCTGCCTTTCCACCCATGCAGAAGAAGCACACTTGGTGGAGATCCTAGCCATCAAATCAATGACGGTTTACACCAAGGGCAAGAGATGAGCCACACATGGATTGAAGGGCCCACATCTCAACCCAAACTCACACAATTGAGGCGTACGCACCTAGAACCGACCTCAGGGCCCACCATGTAGTCACTTAGAGAAGACTGGGCCTGAGAGGCAGCAACTCCAGGTCGGCAGACCCCTCCAGGTCGGCCGACCTGGGCTCACGGCCGAATCGGTCCTCTCTTGACTAGTACCTACCAACTGCCTTCAGGAGGACATCCATGCCATGCAAGACGAAAGATGGTGGATCCAAGGGTCAACCGACACCTTGGGATCGGCCGACCTGGCCCCACCTCCAAACCGCTCAGCCTCCTCATACCGCCTCTAAACCGCCTCTATAAGCTATAAATACTTGAGCTAGGGGCAATGCTAATCATCATCGAGCTGGAGTGAAGATTCAAGGTGTAGCCCTCCTCATATCTTAGAGTAGAAATAAGGAGAGAGTGAGGGAGAGTCTGGAGGAGTCCCGGCGTGTCGGCGACCCTCTACCTGTACCTTAGCGGATACGAGCTCTTTAGTAAGTATCTGGGATATTCAGCTAAGTATTTAAGTTTGAGTTATAGAAAACTGAGTTCTTTATTTTGCTTGTGGGCTCGTTGCTTTATTTTATAAACTATTCTAATCTCTGATCAAGGTTAGGATAGCTGATATCATCTTAAGCAAGGTGCTTAGGAATATATCTGCTCTCGTTTGCCTCGTAACCCCACGGATTAGTAGAAGTAGGTAGCAGGTGGTGACAGCCCTGTCTGTCCTTTGTAATCCTCCAAGTTTGGGTACGGCGTAGAGCTGTTGGCGGCAATTTTCTAGAGGCCTAGGATGCTCTGGTTCCCAAAGCAATCATAGGAGAACTTGCTTAGCTATATCCTCAGCTTAGTGCTAAGTTATTCTCTCTATCCAGTCTTCATAAAAACTCGATCGATCCGGTCAACCTTAGTAACTAGACAGTGCCCTCACGTTCCCCATGGATTCGATACTGGTTTACTCTCGGGTGAAAGCTACATCGACAGCCGTGCGCTTGCGGACTTTCTGTTTTCCACCGCTGGTGCCAACAACCCACCGTGAGCATGGATAAGTTTTTTTTTTGAAGAAAGCGAGCGTGGATAAGTAAATAGGCACTAGACTATACATCTCAAAATTAACGAACAATGATGCCGTCCTTTACAAGAAAAGAAACGTCACATGGACTACCTCAAGACACGTTCCTGCTGCAACAACCAGAGAATGCGGGAGTCCATCAAATTATTTAAAAGTTGAAATAAAGCACAAAAAAATATGATCCGTACTTCATTCACTATTACTTATGGCATTGTATAGTTGCAGGAAGCTCCACAACAATCATTCGAACAATGTGCCGATTATTTCATTTTCCAGAGCGCTGTCACAGTGGACACAATTTCGTCCTTATGCGTCATTGAAAGAAACCCAAGAAATCCAGGACGGTATACTTCACTGCATATGACTTTGTGCGCATGGAGGCATGGAGTCTCGTTGTGGACCGCAACAATTGTTCTACATTTCCTCGATTGCTAGTCTCATAAAAGAGAGAAAAAAATAAATCTGCCATCATTGGTCTGCGGCTCTAGGCTACTAGTTTCACCCTAGTAGCCTAGAGCCGAAGACCAACGATGACAGATTTGCCTAGAGCCGAAGATCAACGATGACAGATTTAATTTTTGTAGGTAACCTCTATTCTAAAAGTATGAGATGTCTATGATAAGCTAATTAGTTTCAATCTAATTATCTTGTCCTAACGTTATATATATTTAAGAACGGATGGAGCAGCGGTTGGAACTCGAACATCTAATCTTAATATAAGTGAGTAATGACAATAGAAGAGATGAAACATAATTGCTACAGTATGCAAAAAGCATGGCCTATTTTATCTTCAGACTGGATTGAATATGTAATCATGAAGCTTGGCATCTTTTACGCTTATACGTTAGTCTCAATGCATCTCATCTTATATATCTTTAGTACACGCCAGTGCCTCTTTTAGACTTATCATGAAGTTTGGCATCCTATACGTTTAAGCGTCTGTCTCAATATATTGTCATCTTATCTTTAAGACACGTTAGTTCCTCTCTTTTAGGCACACATCGGCATCTAAGACTTAATAAAATTAACAAGTTAAGGTGTCTAAGTTGTCCTTGCACATATAGTCCCCTCAATGTAAGATATTTTAATTTTATACTAAGTCAAAATTCTCTAAATTGTATCAAGCTTATTGACAAATATATTAACGTGGACAATGCCAAATAATAAATACATTGCATAGTGGATTCAACTAGATCAATTTTGATATATCAGAAATGTTAATGTATATTTTCTATAAACCCAGTCAAAATTAGAGAAATTTGACTTATGAAAAAACTGAAACATCTCCCATCTTTGAATGGAGGAAGTATCATCTTTCTTGAAAAACAAAAAGTGGTATGAAAGTATTGTGACTACTGCCTAAACTGGAGAAAAACAGAACTTTTAGTCCTAGTAGGACAGGAAGCGCTATATAATGAGTTCTCCACTTAGTTCTACTCCCAGCTCTGAAGCTCATGCCAGCCACACTATAGGCTTGTCCACCGCCATGAGCAGCATCGCTCCCATTGGGACAAGCGTGGAGAGATCAATGGGGACCCAAGAGGCCACCATCGTTGACGGCACCACGGAGAGGAAGAAGGCTGCAGCGGCAGGGCTGGAGTGGAAGGCGCCCGCGGCAATGGTGCTGGTGCAGC
Source organism: Alloteropsis semialata (assembly GCA_004135705.1). NCBI lineage: Eukaryota > Viridiplantae > Streptophyta > Magnoliopsida > Poales > Poaceae > Alloteropsis > Alloteropsis semialata. The sequence goes on from CM014277.1 coordinate 35,107,965, forward strand.
TGACCATCACTGGGCTGATCATGCTGTCCAAGGTGGTGATCAGTCACGGCATGTTCATCTTCGCTCTCCATGCCTACCGCAGCGCCTTTGCAACCTTGTGCATCCTTCCTTTGGCGCTCTTCTATGAGAGGTGGGTGTACGTCGTTTACCGGCATTTCTGTCTAACTTCGATCTCGGGTTTTCTACATCCAAATCCTGGCTGCCTTTTGACTTCTTCACTATTACAAAACAGTATGGATTATATGTTCTCGGAACGTTACCCATTTTCTAAAAAAAATTAGCTTTTCGTGCAATATAAAGCAATACCACATTACATTTCTGTCCCTTAATAAGGAGAGGTTGGATGAAATTTGAAAGTGTTATAAAGACTGTATGTGCTTGTGGAGACAAGTGTGCACAGATTGATATACATCTGTGAGGTCCAACAGCCTAAATTTGGAAAATTGGTGCCGAGTCCGATTGTTTTATTTATATTTTAGTTTTGTGCAGGGGAAAGTGGAAGGAGATGAACTGGCGAGCCATGGGGTGGATCTGCCTCAACTCCTGCATAGGGTACAAACCAGTGCTCCAATTCGATCAGAGTAATATTTTACTAATATCTTCGGTTAGAAATGGTGATGGAAATACCAAAAAAGTGACACATGCACTACTACATAAACGTTTTTGTGAGAGCACGGGTGAAAAAGATCACCCGCGCGCACCTATATTGGAGTTAGGCTGCACTGTATCAATCAGCCGGACGCCATCAACCACCCCTAAAAATCGTTTTTATTTTCATTTTTAGTGATGAGTGATAATCATCATTTATAGAGACGGGTGACACTTATCACCATATGCCCCTGGAAATAGGACTGGTCGTCGGGGACGGTCAATCCCATGCCATGTGGGCGGACCGGCACCCAAATTAAGTGCCATGTGATCGGACCAGCACTCAACGTATGTCCTATTGTAAAGTATCTTAATAATCACTGCACTGGGACTGCCTATTATCTTGTCAACGCTCTCACATAGAACTCAGAGAGATACTTGGGTCTGTCCATTCATCAACACATCTATCATGTGACATCGCCTCTATACCAGCACTCAAATTTAGTTATAATCTTTTGTTTACTACTAAAATTTCTTGGTTTAATTTGCTGCATGTGCATGTTGTCTTGGAAATACAAATGATAGCCATGTGATGGGATCTGCACCCAGCCCAAGTGCCATGTGACTAAATAAGCGCACCGATCCTTCGTTGTGCCTGCATATATATTGTCAAAAACTTTCAGTGAGAACTAGAGTGTCAGTGCGTCCATATAAAAGAGAACGAATTAGGACTTAAAAGCTAAGCCTATGGGGATCCTACAAAGAGGTTAGCAAACATTATTAGAGCCAGTCCACCATTCGCTACTCTATGATTTATCACATCGTATAGCTGGTCACATTACCCACTCCTAGTTTATGTTGGAGCTTCACCAAAAGTATGCTCCTATCATCACCTCTCCTAGTCAAGACTCTTGGAATACAATGCATATCAAGCCAGCTCAGCAACTTGCTACCAAGCAAGCCTCACCACAAGACTCTGTTCCGTCATTTGATGTTGTCTTTGTTGGAGATATGCAAATTATTCTACCAGATTTTAATTTGAGGCATATTTTTTACGCTAATGCTACTGCTATGTAAAACAAATGAGTAGACATAAAACTAAACAACGAGAACAGTGGACACATCATAGACATAGCCAGCAGATATATATATGTAACAAACATAATCAAACACATTGCTGCACTATCACCCATCTATGGCCATACAGAATAGCGTTCCGTCCTCGTGTAGATTCGATGTAGAGGCAGCACGGAACGAAGTCGATCCGCTTCGAGTGGTCGCGCAGTTGCACTGCCCAGAGACCTTATTGCTGTCCCTCGTGCAGGCTTCACGACGGCAAGGGCTCGGAGATATTGCTCCCTCTCCTTCTCAGTGTACACCAAGAAGAAGAGCCGGCAAGATCTGGCAGCTTAGCACCACAGAATACTTCTCCCGGAATAAGAGATGAAGTTTAGAAAGAAATCGTGGGAATTTTTCTCATGTGTATTACCTGGACGTCTTCAGGTCCTCTTATAGAGAAATCGGCAGCCCATTGCTGACCGTTTCATCTATAATGACGCCCCATTAATTGGTAGTAGTAACCGTCCACTTAATTCGAGATTAAGCATTGACTCTGTACTTATTATCTCTAATGACTGTTGTCAAAAGGTTAATATGTAGATGGCAAAAGAATTACACAAACTTGGCATGGCTGCTCGCTGCGTCGCAAGTCACAAGTCACACGTTTGTTTACGTGAAAAGAACACGCGTGTGTAACCCAAGCCACATTCTCTCCATGTGTTCAGATTAGTGAGAGCGCTCTCGTATTTAAGTTGGCATGCACCAACTCAAACTACCAGTATGAGACAACTCTATGCCATGCACCTTTGGTTTGGGATTCCATAAATGGGCCTCTCCATGGGCCTATTTTCCAATAGTCTTCACTATAGAGTGGCTTGTCTTCACTTTAGGCCTTGTTCGTATAATCCAAATCCCCATGGATTTGAAGGGGATTGAAGGGGGTTGAGGGGAATTTTGACTTGTTGGGGATTTAATCCCTCCCAATCCCCCTCAATTTCCCTTCAACCGAACAAGCCCTTAGAGAGTTTGAGCCACGAGGGTTTCCATGTCCTCGTACAAGTTTCTTTTCCTTCGCTCCAAACCTAGCCAAAGTGTCAACAAGCTTGAGCCACCTCAAAGGCCTTGTGGTATACTATGATCACATCTTGATCCAATCACAGCTGGAAACACATTGCGACACTCACTCTGGGCCTAAAATAACTCTAATCTTGTGCTAAATGCATTGGATGACCACTTCATGTGCTTCATCGGTTGTTTTGTGGTATTGTCAAAGTATGTGTAGATTAGACTAGCAATCTCGAGTGATTGAGCGAGATGATATTTATCGGCTCAATTTCAAGCTAGATGATCCACCAACAATGAATTACTTTCGCAATGAACATTGGATTTGGATGATCGTATGATACCCTGCTTGCACGCACCACTAGACCGTCCCATGTCTAAAGGTTATTACCAAACTAGCTGTTGGCCAACTTCTTCTCACCGAATAGTTAATTCAGTGCTCTGCTTCGCTTCATCGCCACAACTTCAGGAGCACATATTTAAATTCCATCGTGCCAAACTAGCCATTGAAATTTTACTATTATTCATTATGCCAAGCCTCTAGTGATCACGAAACTATCCGATGAGTACAAAACACTGTCCAAAACACTGTCCTGATCAATTTTTCCTTTGCGTAATGCTCTCGTGATACTACGATGATGTATTGCTTGTTATCTAGTGGGGCACATTATGTGTGCAATCACGTCTACTTGAACTTGATCTTTACTAATCTAGCGTTCACTTTCTCTACTTCACTGGATCATCTGGAGCTTCAACTTGAACCTCTCAAACTAATGGTCGGGATAAGGATCTGGCGTACTCACACTTTTAATCATCAAAACATCATGTATATATTAATTTTCTTGTTTTTTCTGTAAATTTTGAAAAATCTGGTTTAATTTAAATAATTCATAACTAATTTATTTTAAATAAGAAAAAATGAAACTGATGCCCAAAAAATTCTAAAAATATAACCTATTTTGAATTAAAGTATTTATTTTCTTCACGTGGAGCACCAAATGCAATGCTCCAATGTGCTCGTCCTCTTATGGTGAGTGGCGACGATTCAGGAATTGGAATTGATCCTGAGACCTGGGCTCTAGTGACAGCTGAGAAAACACCGTAGGACTTTCAAGCTTTAGTACTCCTCCGAGTTTTGGTACTCACATGCCCACCAGGCCAACAAGGCTAATAGGAAATTTCCCGTATGTATTCCTTTAATTTGGTCCTTTCATCTAGTTCCTGAAGGTACTGCTCATGGTGCGCCTCGGCTTGCTCACAGCGTCATGCCAGCTCACCAGTAGCTGGGGCAGCCGCCCCATGCTGCCTACATGGTCGGTCCGGCCATGGCTTTCTAGCTTGCTAGCTATTACATCTAAGAGTATCGGTAATAATATAGCCAATTGTAGCTATATGTTGTTGCCTTGCATGTTATCTGCACCCAGTATAATAACTCGTGTTTTTCTTAAAAAATATCGCTCACAATATTTCCTTTCAGTCAGAAATAACCGCGGTTTTTTGATATTCACTTTGGAGTATAACATTGTGAACATGATGAGACAAATTGTAGGTTTGCCTAACGAAGTATCCTTTTGTCCACTAATACAGGTATGCGTTGCCAACATGCATAAACTACTATGGACTCCACGATGTTACGCCATCATATGCTTCCATCTTTCTGAATATAATTCCTCTCATCACCTTCATTCTATCAGTCACTTTGAGGTAAGAACTTGTTCCATTTATGTATCTGTCTGGACAATGGCAACGTACTTCAGATTTTACACGGTGTAACGAGAAACTTGCAAATATATTTGTGTTACTATCTGTTTCAATTGTTCTACCTAATATTAGAAATTCAACTTACCGAAACACACATTTGTGTCAAATGTTAGAATGGAGATATTGCGATTTGGGACAATGACAGGGTCACTGAAGATAACAGGTGTCCTGCTCGCCGTAGGAGGCACAATGATCGTCAGCTTTTACAAGGGCAAGGCGCTGCATCTTTGGGGTTCCGTTCTACAGCACCATAGAGATAAGCAGGTACATGTTGCAAACCATCATGTAAGAGGAACACTCCTCATGCTTGGCAGTAGCTTCACCTTTGCTCTCTGGTACCCGATTCAGGTAATCGTACCCTTTCTTGACCCTAGTCCGTTCCATCTCTGTGTGCGCAAGCCATTGGAGTGCTAAGATGATGTTGTTTTGTTGCAGTCAATGGTCAATAAAGCATATCCTCATAAGTATTGGTCATCCATGGCAACTTGCTTTCTTGGAGGACTTCAGACAACACTAATTGGAATAATACTAAGAAGAGACAGGAACACATGGAAGCTTGGATGGGATCTACAACTTCTGACCATTGTGTACACGGTAATATAGAGTCGTTAGGTTCTATAAACTATCAAACTGATGCACTACTTGAATCATACATGTGTTCTCGAATGAAAAGAAAAAAAATGTGCTGCATTTGGACCCTGCATGCAAAACTCATCCTGAAAATATGGTTCAAAAGCAGGAAAGATATTCGCCTTAAATAATTGTTGCACACTTTTTAGTGAGCAGTGAGAAAGGATGTAGTTTACACTAAAAGCGACACGCCCTAATTTGTTACTGGTGAAGCTAACATATGAAAATAATCATCAACACCGACTGTGACACAGGGGGCACTTGCAACTGCAGTGAGATACAATCTGGAGTCATGGGCCGTTACCAAGCGAGGCCCAGCGTATCCAACAATGTTCATCCCGTTAATAACTGTCTTCACTTCTGTGTTAGATTCCATATTCTTAGGGGATGCCATTACTGTTGGAAGGTTAGTTGATTCTACTTGTTGTTGTCGTGCTATTTATTTGCTATATAGTACTCCGGTTCATGGCCTTATGTACTATTGATTGCCCTCTCCGAATGTGCAGCATCCTTGGTGCAGCAACAGTAATTACAGGGCTCTATGTTTTCCTCTGGGGTAAATCAAAAGAGCTGCGCGGGAAGGAAATAGTTTAAATGCTACTGTAATAGAATTCTTGAAGCTACAAAAAGATATAGCTGTATTTTTATGCTGTCATAAGGGATTAATAAAATTTACTGTTAAGTTTTTTTCATAAATATTTTCAACAGGCATACCAAATTGGGCAATATCGTTCAGTTACTTGTACTGTATCAACTGTTGTTACCTGTATAGCAGCGTGACAATGCACAGGACTAGTTTTAGAGGGTTCACGGGCTTTCTAACTGACTAATTCGGCGAAGCGCTGTGCATACAACTAGAAGAAAGGTTGATTACAAGAATAAAAGTTATTGCTGTGGGAGATTTATTTGACTAATAGTTCTGATGTGAAAATAGTTGATTCGCACCCACAGGTGTTGCTACTGTACCAGTGCCACAAAGCTTTCGCAGAACTGTTAATACATTGGTTACAGAAATAACTAAAATAAGGATAAAAAATAATGATGCAAATAATGTTTGACAACAAAACTGACAAGGAAATCCTGAACATCAGCAGCAACTCTTGAATGTTTTCCGCTGATCATGTGACCCTGCTCTAACGCCACACATGGCCATGTTTTCATCGCTTCATAGGGCTTGTTTAGTTGCACAAAGTTTGCAAACTTTGAAACCTAGTACCAACAGTACCAAAGATTCACAAACTTGTTGAAACCAAAGTTTGTACAGGTGTTTAGTTGCATGAGAAGAAGTTTACAAAATTCACTACATGCATTTAATGCACTGCAGCATGAACAGTGAATTTCGCAAACTTGATAAACAGTAACTTCAAGAAGGTGTTTAGTTCCCAGGTGGCAACTTTGCAAACTAGTTTGAACTGTTTGTGGAACTAAATAAGCCCATAGTCCTACTACCATGTATCAATTTGAACTGTTGGTTGATTGAGATGTATACTAGCTGCATACCTCATGGCGGTTTCAACAACCGATATGTCCATATTAGTAGCACCAATAGAAACAACTAGTCAGGTTGGCGCGCCATGCGCGCCTCTACCAAACACATTGATATGAAATTATATAAGATAAAGATTTATATCTCACTAATCTAAAGTTATGCTAAAATGTAAATACATTTTAGACTATCCATGAATGTAGTTACAAACAAAAAAACCAATATTGATATTTATTTCTAAAATATATCACTACTACAGCTAGGGGCATCACCAGCGGTTCGTAAGGGGCCTTCACCAGCGGTTTCGAAAGCACCGCTGAAAAAGTGCTTGTGAAGACACTGGGCTTCACCGCCGGTTTTAAAACCGCTGGTGTTGCCCTAGCATCATCAGGGTGTCACATTTTCATGGATTTATTCCAGGATTTAACCAATGCTTTTCTTTCAGTAGTAGGCGATGTGCCCGTCGATAGCGAGGCGCCTGTGGTGACTTCGTCAATCTCAAGATCGGAACAGTCGGCCCAGTCTCTCGGAGGTGCTCATAGGGGTAGGCTTTGCATGCGTGTATTCATAGGGGTGATTGTGCGTGCGTGTGTGAGCGTCTGCGTCTGTACTGGTCTTTCGCAAAAAAAAAAAAATACAAACCGCTGGTGATGCCCGTTAAGGAACCAGCCATCCTCCCCTTCTAACACCGAAATTTTTTGCACTTGTTGCAAATTGTGGGATTCGAACTCATGACCTCTGCCTTCGCGCGTGGCTTACCTTACCACTGCACCATACCATCACTTGTGATTGAATAGCGGATGCGGTCTATTTATATTAACATCTCTGAATCTTTATAAATTTCTAGAGGCCACAACTAAAGTCCGATCAGGCTGTAATTTTTTTTGGTTGTCCATTACATGCTCCTAGATAAGAAAAATATTAAAAAAATAATATAAAAATAAAAAATATTTGTATAAAAAATTAATTTATACCCTTCACCAGTGGTTCGTCGAACCGCTGGTGATGTGCACCTTTCACTAGCGGTTCGTGATACGAACCGCTGGTGAAGACAGCCGTGACCTTTACCAGCTAGTGATACCCTTCACCAGCGGTTCCAATGGCTAGCGGGGCCCGACCTGGCCACCCACTTACGAACCGCTAGTGATGAGTCTTCACCACCGATTCGGCCAGAACTGCTGGTGAAGGGGGCACTGTGGATGGTGCTATCTGTAGTAGTGTATCGTGAGTCCCACATAAATAGTACATAGGGCCATGTTAATATTTTTCTAATACATATCGTAGGTCCCATATAAGTAGCACATGGGGCCCACATGGGTCCCACCCGAAGCCTGTGGATCGCACACAGATAGAGTACCATGGGGCCCATATAAATAGTACATGTGGGTCCCACCTGAACATTATGTGGGCCTATGTGGGACCACGATGTATGAGGAGGCTCCAAATCTTGGAGTTTTAGTAGATTTATAGATTATAGATAACCACACCGAAATGTTGGAAAATTTGTTGTTACCTGTACCACCGACTGTTGCCTCAGCGCGCTGATGCTGCTCCGCTGCTCCACTGCTCCTGCAGTCTGCAGCCCGTGCTCTAGCCAGGGGCAGAGCCAGGCCCAGTGCTGCCGGGGCTACAGCACTGGTCTTACCGCTAGAATTGCATGTAGTCCTATGTACTAAGATGAGCATAAAAATAAAAAAAAACTAGTTAATTTCAATAATTCCAGCACTCCTGCATTGGTCAAGCACCCTTGGCCAATCTTTCTGGCTCCGCCACAGGCTCTAGGGCAGGCCTTCTTCTTGCAAAGCCACGCGCGTGCTACACCATGAAGCTGAGCAAGCTGTGGGCTGAGCTTCGCGCCTACCGAGGCCAAGCTGAGCCCCAGAGCACGCATATACCCACGAAACTAGGATTGGTATCGTGCTTTCCAAGATAGAGGATAGTGGTTTTACATTGCGGCACCTAAAGAAAACCAACTATTTGTTATTCTTTGTGTCTTAGTATATTAGCATAAAATCCCCTATATAAAGATCGCACCTTTGCACATAAAACACAACGCTCTTTTTCAGATCTAACCCTAGTTTCATCAATTCAGGAGCACTCTCTATGTCTTACGAATCTTCTTTACTAGCCCAAAATCTATAGTTAATTGTGTACAGGTCTCTAAACCTTGAAGCCTTTGTCATTTAATCATTCTAGTTTCGTTTTAATCGATTCAAGTTGCATTCGGTTCATGATAATATAAACTACCTATTAGTGGTGATGTTTTCATAATCCATGTTTTCAAAAATTAATTTAATATTAATTTGATTAATGTCTAATAATCATGTCTTCTTTAATTAAAAGTTACCTAGTGTTATGTGTCGTTGTTCATACAAATATTAATGTGATTAATTCTTACTTCATATGCTTTTATAATTAACAACTAATTAGTTCACACATATGATTTTCATGAATGTTATTAATTGTTCAATTTAAACTAGCTTTTCTAAAAAAAAGTTGATTAGGCTTTTTGCATCGGTTTTTTAATCAATGTTAATACGATTGATGCTCAAAGTCAATCTTTTCAATAATAATGTGATTAGTTGAACATCAATCATAAGGTTTTACAATTAGGTGTTCTGACATGATTTTCTTTACAGAGTTAAGTATTTATTTTGGCATAATTCATACATGAACATTTATGAATAAAACATGACTAAGATTTACCTCATTTTTGCAAAATAAAGTATAATTTGAATCAATTGTATTGTAGGGTATTTCATTTGAATATCCTTTTCATTGTTTTTATTAAAGAAAAATAAATCAAGCATAAAGTAGAACAAGGCTCTAATAATTGCAAGTGTTACAATAGGTGTATGTTTTCAACCATTACTCTATTTTTGGGGTTTCTTGAGCCCACATAACCATAGTACCAAGTCCTGTTCTCTAAGCCCAGTCCTTTAGTATGCTCTTTTAAAGATTTTATTTTGCTTGGTGTATTGTTTGTAGTTGTGTGTCTTTCATTTTATATATGCTTGTGCCATTGATTTCTACAAGTGGAAGGAACGGTGTTCGAGTGGTTTAAAGATCAAGTGATTTCAAGAACAAGAGTTGAAGACTGTGCAGTGGTATTTCTGTTGTGGAAAGACAAGTGTCACTAACCATACTTTTGTCCATGCTTTATTTACAATATCATATGATTTAATCGGAACATGGAGAACCACCTGGGATTTACCGTACAACCACAATACTCCATGGTGGACGGAATGGTTTGTGTGTGATTGTGCGAGGAACAAAGGCTGCTTTCCGATTACCCTTCTGACAGGGACCAACATGTACATTGAAGGATTCTTTGGAATGGCCTTGTAGTTTATCCCTAGCCACACACTTTCGGTGCTTTTAGGACGATGGCCACCTCTAGCATGAGCAGGAATTACACGAATTGTGGGGAAAGATGTACAAACTCTGTAGATCACCTAAAATTCTATCGCAATAGTCGTGCTCACGGTGAAGAGCGGCCTTAGACCCTCACATGATTGATTTACTTTAAGTTGATATGAAAAAATTTTCTAGTTATTTCTTGTGGCCTTGCTGAGTACCAATCATAAGTGTACTATTTCTTGCTTATTGTTACTCAGAAAGTGTTGTGAAGTTGTTGAAGATGGAGCTAATTGGCATACTCAACCCCAGTGAAGATAGTCCCTGTTCCGCTGCTAGGTAATTGATTTATAAGGTCTTTTGTTATTCTTTTATGTGGTACTGCTATTGTTTATCACTTGTGAATTCTCATCTGTGTGTAAACTTGATCCTGGCGCACATATGATTATCATTTGATTTTGTCTTTAAACCGGATGTGACATATGGACAAAATGTCCAAAGGGGAAACAAAGTGTGCTATGAGAACCCATCTGACTTTTTTTAGCGCAAAGTTGGCAGACTGCCAAGCTTTATTTTAATATAGAAGAGATTTAAATGAGCCTAGGCCAAGAAAAAAGAAGTGTACACGATGAAAATGCTTTTTACACGGATTACTCAGTGTCAAAGAGAGCCTCCTAGTGCTTGGCCCCTCAAGACCAACATTTTGCCTCATCTTTGAGGTGCGTCTCTATTATGTCTGGTTGTTTGTACTTCTTTCTAAAAATTCTCATGTTGCGCTGCTTCCATAGTTCCAAGCATACTAGGACGATCTTGGACCATAGTCCTTTTATCGACAATCTAGTGGTGTTTCCGACATCTGACCACCATCCGCTGATTTCGGTGAAGTTCGCCAATCACTTCTCAGCGGGACGTGTTGTCCTATACATGCAATAAACTTTGTCCCTGGCTCATAGGCTCAAACGACACTATGTGAGGAGATGCGATAGTGTCTAATCATGTTTGTGGTAGAGTGGACAGGTACGCTGGTCGGGCCATCCCTTAGTGATTAGTTGGACTGCTGTCCATAGGCTAGCCAAGTGAAGAATTCACATTTCGGCACGCCTTATTGTAACAAATGAGTCATTCAATGTTAGATGGTATGGATCCCAAGAATTGAACCTAATAGGCCAAAGCCAACTTGTATTCACCATGCTTAGTGAACATCCACTTGATGGAGTCGCTGATGTCTGGATTGAGCCGTACATGATGGACTTTCTCCCAAAAGTTGGGTAATTAAATTGAGTAATTATTATTTGTGCTTTAGGATCAAGTTTCACACAAGTTAGAACATCATCAACAGTATACAAAAGACAATGCAATAACATAATGAGTATTAAGTAACATTATTATTACACTCCACCAATGACACAAGTCTATAATGAACAACGAATAAATGTCTTTATTATTCTAATGCACACGATCTTGAAAACCTCCACAAGAAGCTACCTGGGCAAACTTATACACCTTGAATTTACCAAAATCGCCAGTGTAGTCTCACAAGTGCATTTTCTGAGCCATCGATAAAGCAAAAGTTGAGTACACTTATGTTTGGTACTCGGCAAAAGTGGAGTAATAATATGGCATGTGAAGTTTAATCAAGGATGGCTCATAGGTTCGTAATACTAACCAATGATTAGTTGCTCAAGCTTAACTAAGCATAAGTACATACAAACCCATATGGAAAAACTGAAATAAAGATGCATGTAAAGTAACCACAATTTAAATCAACTTCAAGTTCTATTATTATACAAGGGTCCTAGTTGCTCGTGATCATGAGCAGGTCTGTTACAACAGCTTTATGCTTTGCAAAGGTTGTACATTTTACCCACAAATAGTGTTTCTCATGCTGCCTAGGTTAATTACTCCCTTCTACACTTACGAGATGAGGGGCTAGAGAATCTGTTGACGATCAAAATTGGCACGGAGCAGTTTTGACAGGAGAACTGGTTGAACCGGATTCAGGAACCGATGAAACCGGTTTGGGTTCACTGTGACCCGTCTGGCAGGGTGATCCGGTGAAACCGGATTTGAAACCTGTGAAACCGGTTTTTCCCGAGTCCTAGTAGGGTTGGACTCTTTTTGTAGATCCGAGATGTAATAGGACTTTCCTTGCGGGGCAAGACCTCCCCACCCTATAAATATAAAGGGTTGCGGCCGATTGAGGTTTATCCAATCGATCAAATACAAGTATCTTTACTTTTTATCCCTTTCAAACCCTAACTTTTCCAACCCCTCTGCTATTCGTACTTCGTCTCTACGGCGTTTGACGGTATTCTGAGTGGCCTGCCGATCTCAGAACAAGCCTAGGCGCGCCAGCCCTGATGGGGTCCCTCCCGGGCCGGCGTCCGTAGGTCGACGCAGCAAACCCTAGGAAACCGATTTTGTTGGTTTCCAAAACCGGTTTTATCGGTTTTGGCTGGGTGTGCTGCAGGTGATTGATCCGTTGCAGATCCGCGCGAGCTAGCACAATTTTTGGTGTGTTGGCCAGAAAAATGGGTCAACACATTTTTGGCGACTCCACTGAGGAATTTGGAAATCTTGGTTTTAATAACCGATTTATCAAACCCTAGCTAGATGGGATCTACTGCAGAATTGGACAAGGACAACATCATCGTGCCCTCTGTTGAGGAGATCGGTGATGAGGAGCGTCAGAGATTTGAAGCGGCCCAAGAATTCTTCAAGAATCAACTCCTGATGGGGCTGAAGAAGGATCGCCAAGCCAAGGTGACAAGAACTCATGAATTCATGATGCCGGTGTTTACTATGAAAGACACAAAGGTGGAAGAATTATCTTCGGTAACTGTGCACCCACCTGAAACTTCTGTTCCTAAGTCTAATGATGATCTTAGTGCTGCGCTTATACATACCGATGAATTAGTATGCACGCTTATGGACAGAATAGGAAAAATTGAAAAGGATAGGTTGGTAGAGTCTTCTTATTATGCACATAATTTACCACCTATGCAACATGAGAATATGCATACGAATATGTCGGCTACACCAGGAAAATTACCTGAAAATCCACTGTATGGTATGCCAGCTAATTTTTATCCAGGGCAAATACCGCCGCAGCCGCATGTTTCACCAGCCACGGTGAAACTGGTTACACCGGTTCTAGAAACCGGTGGAACCGGTTTTGTCGCCCAGGCTGCACAGCAGTCAGTACCGTCCGTTTCAGCTCCTCTTTCGGTAGTCCCTAACCGAAATACAGAGGTAGTTAATCGTTCTGCTTACATTGAAACACGTGCATACACGTCATCCCCTATGCCTAATCAAAATATTAATTCTAGTGGGATTTCTAATGATGTGTATGACCAATATTTGCGGCAAGGTCCTACTCGCATGCCTCATGTTGTTCAAGCTCAAAGTACAGCCACAGGGCAATCTGATCTAGCTCATTCCAATTTATATGCTGAATTCTTTAAATTAAAGGACGAGTTAGCTGGTATGATGCTGGATAAGCTTGGCATTGATGTGGGTAATTCTAGATTATATCAAAAACCATATTCTGCTAGTTTTGATTCTATTCCTTATCCACCTAATTGGCGTGTTCCTGATTTCATAAAATTTAATGGTGATGATAGCAAGACCACTTGGGAACACATTAGCCAATATATTGCTCAATTAGGAGAAGACAGTTATAGTGATGCTTTGAAAGTTCGTTTATTTTCTTTATCTTTAACTGGAACTGCTTTTTCCTGCTTTTCTTCGTTAACTCCCGGCTCAATTAATTCATGGAATCAATTAGAGCAGAAATTTTATGATTACTTTTATAGTGAGAGTACTCAGTTAAAATTGATGGATCTAACATCAGTTAAGCAACAAAGAGATGAATCTATTGTAGATTATTCTAAATGATTCAAGAAAACTAGACACCGATGCTTTAATTTGTCACTTTCTGAAAAGGGTCTTGCTGATGTTGCTTTTAATGGTTTAATATCTTTTATTAAAGAGAAGATAGAAGGCTTTGAACACTTTTTGGTTAATCAAGTGCAAGTAAGAGCTTTAGCTACTGAAAACCGAATAAAAAATAATAAGGATATATATAAGACTCATCGTTCTAATATTCATGTTGTTACTTATGATTCTAGTAGTTCGGACGATGATGAAAATGTGTATGCTGCCAAACTTGTATGGCCTTCTAAGAATAAATCGTACACATGTCCATCTCTTAAGCCAATTCAAAAGAATCGGTAAGAAGAAGTGCGATTTACTTTTGATGTTTCCAAATGTGATCGTACTTTTGATGAATTGTTAAAGAATGGAAACATTAAAATGTCTCATACTATTCCTTCACCTGAAGAACTTAAGCGGCGGGCATATTGCAAATTGCATAATTCTTTTTCGCATGCTACTAATGATTGCAATGTTTTCCGTCGACAAGTGCAATCGGCCTTGAATGAAGGACGTTTGACACTACATGAGATGCAGGTTGACAAGGCACCTTTCCTTGTTAACACCCTTGAGATGCAACCTCCTAAGGTTCTAGTTCAGTCGCATCAAGTTGAATCAACCAAAAGGAAAAATATTATTGTTGGTGATGAGAAGCCGAAGCCTGAAAATTAGAAAGGGAAGTCAATTATCAGGGAAGTGGTGTGTGAGAAGACCCCCAATGGCAGAGAAACTTTCAAAATCACTGCAAGAGTCGCGGATCTCGGGGGACAAGGATCGTCAAAGGAACCGTTTGAGCCTGCTGCACAGCACAAACCGGTTCAACCGGTTTTGGTCAGGGACGCCCGAAAATGTTAAAGCCCAAGCGTCCTGAGATCGGAACCTGGAAAATTATTGTGGCCAAAGATCTGGGTAAAGTTGCAAAACCAAGCCGACCTTTGACCAGTTATTTTCCAAATATGCAAATCAAAGGCCAGTTGATGAGGATTGGCCGGCAAAAAAGAGAAAGAGACCACCCATGCGTCAAGAGAAGCCAATTTCACCTCCAAGGGCGAATAACAGACAGAAGGGTGATATTGCTACCTTGTATCCCCAACAGACTCAATATCAAGCCATGCCGTGGATGCCTCCATATTACAATTCTTCATATCCGGCGTGGGATTACAATGGGATGCATATGCCGTATTACCCCATGCAATATCCTCCTTTTCATCCAGGATGGGGTAATGGCAGAGGGCCAATGCATTAGAGGTTGGTGGATAACCGTTCGGCTCCTCGTCGATCAGGTTGGGACGTGCCACCCAAAACCGGTGGAATCGGTTATCAAAATCGGTTGAACCGGTTTCCTCAGAAGAGGCAGCCATCTCCTCCCAAGAAGGTTTATCGACCTAAGAAGGTGGAGGAAGTTGTCCAGAAGATGGATATCAACCAAGAGAGGACTACTGCTGCTGATGTAATTCAGATTGGTGACATCAAGGTGATTTCAGAGGATGATGACAAGATGCCAATTGTGATTGGTGATGAGGCTAAGTCATCAGTCCAGAAAGATGTTGCTGTAGATCTTGATGAGGGTAAGAAGGTTGAAATTGATAAATCTAAATATTTCATGCCTAGATGGTGTCCTCCAGGTTTGACACGCACACAAAAGAGAAAGTTGCAGCGGCTTCGCTTTCAAGAACAGAAGGAGAAGGAGCTGAAAAAGCAGAGGGAGGAGCACTTCAACAAGTACAGGCCCATGATTCCTCCAGGCAAGGGGTGGAAGAAAATTGAAGCTCCAGGACAAAATCCGGTGGAACCGGATTCCAAACCGATGGAACCGGTTTTGCCTGCCTCGGTGCCAGCTGCTGCGTCAGAATCGATGGAACCGGTTTTGAATCCGGTGGCACCGGTTTCTGCTGATCCAGGTCCATCTCGTGTTGCTTCTGAGATTTCTGTCACTTCTACGTTTGATCAGAGGTTGTCATCGGATTCCCAGAATATGGACGATGAACATCTTATTGATTATGGGTCATCACCTGAACATATGAATGTTGATGCTAATGTGGTGTACCTTTCTTCGGATTATTACGTCATTCCGGAGAAAGAGATGGCTCATCTAGATTTTGGCCCAAAAGAAGCTATATTTAAAAGGCCAAAGGATTCTGAAAATTATCTAAAGGCGCTGTATATGAAGGGGCATATTAATGGGAAGCCAGTTTCGAGGATGCTTGTTGATACCGGGGAAATTGTCAATTTGATGCCCTATTCTATGTTCAAAAAGCTTGGTGGTTTGGATGATGAGCCGATCAAGACCAACATGACTGTCAGTGGTGTGGGAGGAGGCGAGCCTATGAGTGCTAAGGGCGTTGCTTCTATGGAGCTCACCATTGGGAGCAAGACGTTGGCTACTGCTTTCTTCGTCGCTGAGGCCCAAGGTAACTTCAGTTTAATATTGGGTCGTGATTGGATTCATGCAAATAGATGCATACCTTCTAGTTTGCATCAATTTCTTATTCAATGGATTGACGAAGATATTGAGGTTGTACATGGAGATACATCGGCTTATGTTGCTGTGGCTAATGGTTCTACCATATCTATGCATGATCATGTCAAGTGTTTGATAGGCTTAGATATTTCTGACTATGAGATGATTAGCTATACTAGGGATGGCTTTGTGCCTGCTGTTCTAAAGCCGGTTGAGTATCGGCTAAACCATTTGTTGTGAATCAATGAATAGTTCAGAATGGTTGCAGCAAAGACTTGAGCACTATCGGGCACAGAAGAACGATATGTGTGAGACCATTGAAGATTTTGATGATATGAGTAATTTGGGACAAGGTTTTATGTCGGCTGATCTCTTAGAGGAGGTTGATATTGGCCGATGTTTGTAAACAAAAATTTGAAAGCTGATTATAAAGCTGAATTAATCGAGCTGTTGAAAGAATATGTTGATTGTTTTGCATGGAGCTATCAAGAGATGCCTGGTTTAAACCGCGAGTTGGTTGAGCATCGCTACCTATTAAACCTGGTTTTAGGCCTTTTAAACAAACTGATAGGTGTTTCAATCCCAATATGTATAACCGGATTAAAGAAGAAATTAATCGGTTGTTAGATGCAAATTTTATTAGACCTTGTCGTTATGCTGAATGGTTATCAAATATTGTGCCAGTTGAGAAAACAGATTCTGGTAAGCTCAGAGTTTGCATTGATTTTAGAAATCTTAATAGAGCTACTCCTAAAGATGAATATCCTATGCCTGTAGCTGACATTCTTATTAACGATGCTTCTGGACATAAAGTTATTAGTTTTCTTGATAGTAATGCTGGTTACAATCAAATATTTATGGTCGAAGAGGATATATCCAAAACGGCCTTTGTATGTCCAGGTTTTGTTGGTTTGTTTGAGTGGGTAGTTATGACCTTTGGTTTAAAAAATGTTGGTGCTACTTACTAAAGGGCTATAAATTTAATTTTTCATGATTTGCTTGGCTTAATCATAGAGATTTATATCAATGATATTGTTGTTAAATCGGCTGGTCTAAAACTCCATTTAGCTGATTTAAGACTTGCTTTTGAAAGAATGCGTCGATATGGATTAAAGATGAACCCACTTAAATGTGCATTTGGTGTGTCGGCTGAAAAGTTTCTAGGCTTTATTACTCATGAGAATGGCATAGATATAGATCCTAAGAAAATTGACATTATAAAGAAGATTAAAGCTCCTATAAGCAAGAAAGATTTGCAGAAATTTCTAGACAAGGTGAATTACTTGAGGAGGTTTATTTGTAACTTGTCTAGAAAGGTCAATGCTTTTACTCCTATTCTTCGGTTAAAAGATGAAGCCGAATTTACTTCGGGGGCAAAACAACAAGAAGCCTTTGAGCAAATTAAATATTACTTGTCTTCGCCACCGGTCATGAAAGCTCCTAGGAGAGGATTATCATTTAAATTTTATGTGGCTGCTGCACATCAAGTGATTGGGGCTGTTTTGACTCAAGAAACCGAAGAAAAGGAACATATTATTACCTATGCAAGTCGTCGATTATTGAATGCCGAAACAAGGTATATATTTATTGAAAAGCTTTGCTTATCACTATATTATGCTTGTACCAAGATGAGACATTATTTATTATCCAATACTTGCATAGTGGCTTGTCAAACCGATATTATTAAATATATGTTGCATAGACCAATTTTAAGTGGTAGAATTGGTAAATGTGCTTATGCTCTCATTGAATATGATTTGGCTTGTGAACCTTTGAAATCTATGAAGGGCCAAATTGTTGCTGATTTTATTGTTGAGCATAGCATTAATAATAATGATTTAGATATCGGGTATGTTACTTTTACTCCATGGAAATTGCATTTTGATGGATCGGTTTGTAAGAGCGGTTGTGGTATTGGTGTTGTTTTTATATCACCAAGTGGTGCTGAATTTGAAGCTCTTAACCGATTAGGAAATGATTGTACAAATAATCAAGCCGAATACGAAACTTTATTGTTCGGGCTAGAAATTTTGCATGACATGGGAGTAAAACATGTGGAGGCATTTGGTGATTCTCTGTTGGTTGTACAGCAAGTAAATAAGGTATACCAATGCTTTGATGGATTTTTAAATGCATATCTTGACAAATGCTTGGATATGATTGCTCGATTTGATGAATTCTCTATATATCATGTTTCAAGAGATGAGAATCCAAGGGCAAATGCTCTGGCTCAGCAAGCATCTGGCTATGATATTCAGAAAAGAAATTTTCATGAAAGAAAGCCGACGCTTTGCATAGCCGAGTTTTATGCCCAGGAAGAACCGGTTTCATCGGATTTCAAAACCGGTGGAACCGAAAATTCCGGTGGAACCGATTCCAGAACCGGTGGAACCGGTTTATCTGTTGACAGCGACACTTCGGCCATTGAGCAGTCCAAAATTAATAAGAACGGAGTTTTTGATTGGAGAATACCTCTTGTTGAGTATTTGTAGAATCCCAGTTATAAAATTGACAGAAAAGTCCGACGGTGGGCATTTAAATTTATTTTGGTTGATAGTGAATTATATCGTCGGACGGCTGAGGATTTATTATTAAAGTGCTTGGATTCTGATCAAGCTAAGGTTGCAATGGGTGAAGTTCATGAAGGAATTTGTGGTACACATCAATCGGCTCCTAAGATGAAGTGGCTTTTGAGAAGTGCTTGTTTTTATTGGCCTAATATGATAGCTGATTGTTTTCGGTACTACAAAGGTTGTGAGGAGTGCTAAAGGTTTGGGAATATTCAGATTGTTCCTGCTTCATTATTACATCCTATTATCAAGCCTTGACCTTTTCGAGGATGGGGATTGGACTTTATTGGACAGATTCATCCTCCTTCATCAAAGGACACCGCTTCGTGTTGGTGGCTACTGATTATTTCACAAAGTGGACCAAAGCAGTGCCTTTGAAGAATATGACGCATCAGGAGGTAATTGAGTTTATTACTGAGCATATTATCCATAGATTTGGCATTCCACAAACTTTGACTACTGATCAAGGTTCTTCATTTATATCAAAGGAAGTTTATGAGTTTGTTGAGATGTATGGTATTAAATTGCTCAATTCATCTCCATACTATGCTCAGGCTAATGGTCAGGCCAAGTCTAGTAATAAGATTTTAATTAAACTTATTAAAAAGAAGACAGAGGAGAATCCTAGAAGGTGGCATGAGGTTTTATCTGAAGCTTTGTGGGCTCATCGAATATCTAGACATGGTGCTACTAAGGTTACTACTTTTGAGCTTGTGTATGGTCAGGAAGCTGTTTTACCTGTTGAAGTGAATTTGAGTGTCTATCGGTTGGCTAGACAAAATGATCTTAATGCTATTGATTATCATGATTTAATGATGGACAATATTGATGAGGTGACCGATAAGCAATTAAAGGCCTTGAAGGAAATTGAGAAGGACAAAATTCGGGTTGCCAAGGCCTACAACAAGAAGGTAAAACGAAGTCTTTTCAGGTTGGTGATTTGGTTTGGAAAATAATTTTACCTATAGGATCGAAGAGCAACAAGTTTGGTAAATGGCCTCCAAGTTGGGAAGGTCCATACAAGGTAACCAAAGTGATCTTCGGCAATTCTTATATGGTGGAGACTTTGCAAGGTCAGCGGCTGCCAAGATCTCTTAATGGGAGATATTTGAAGAAGTATTATCCAAGTATTTGGCAGAAAGCTTGATTTATATGGCCAGTAGTTTTGAATATCGCCCTTAGAATAAAAAGGCCGATGGATTTTGTTTAGACATCGCCCTCAGGGGTATTTTTTCGTGCTGATATGTTTTCTGGTACGCAAGCTTTACCAAAAAACAGGGGGGCATATGTTGACGATCAAAATTGGCACGGAGCAATTTTGATAGGAGAACTGGTTGAACCAGATTCAGGAACCGGTTTGGGTTCACTGTGACCCGTCTGGCAGGGTGATCCGGTGAAACCGGATTTGAAACCAGTGAAACCGATTTTCCCTGAGTCCTAGTCGGGTTGGACTCTTTTTGTAGATCCGAGATGTAATAGGACTTTCCTTGCGGGGCAAGACCTCCCCACTCTATAAATATAAAGGGTTGCGACCGATTGAGGTTTATCCAATCGATCAAATACAAGTATCTTTACTTTTTATCCCTTTCAAACCCTAACTTTTCCAACCCCCTCTGCTGTTCGTACTTCATCTCTACGGTGTTTGATGGCATTCTGAGTGGCCTGCCGATCTCAGAACAACCCTAGGCGCGCCAGCCCTGACGGGGTCCCTCCCGGGCCGGCGTTCGTAGGCCGACGCAGCAAACCCTAGGAAACTAGTTTTGTTGGTTTCCCAAACTGGTTTTACCGGTTTTGGCTGGGTGTGCTGCAGGTGATCGATCCGTTGTGGATCCGCCTGAGGTAGCGCGATTTTTGATGTGTTGGCCAGAAAAAAGCGTCAACAGAATCACTACAAGGCCTTTACAAAGATCCAGTATCATTCAGCAAATGGCTAAGCTTTCAACTCGCAACAAAAGCATAACCCTCCGTAATAGAAGTGTTACTTAACAAAGCCTACTCCCAAGAGGACCGAGCTATACCCCATCAACTCTTCTCCTATTTCCCTTTTGGTAAGATCATTACAAGTTAATGTTTCTAATTAGTTAGCAAGACCATTGTCCGTTAGTTACGTGGTTGTACTGTTTTCTTGGGTGGTCGCTACATGTTTCAATTAAGAATAGTTGTCTGTTTACTATTGAGTAAGCATAAACAAGTTCATAATGTTCAAATTAATGATATCCCTAATTGAGGGTAAAGCACTTATGCAAGAACTACCCAACAATAGTTAAATAAACAAGTTATTATAGCGATTTGTTGATCGGGGCTGTTGATCCACAATCTGAAACCTTAGTGGGTTGTTGCATGCTAATGGATCTTTGTAAAACTCTTGTAGCAATTCTTTGGCCCCTCACCTCAGAAATGTTGAAGGGAGTAATTCACTAGGGCAGCATGAGAAACAATGTTTGCAGGTAAAAGTGTACAAACTCTCCATAGTGTAAAATTGTAATAGCAGACGTGCTCACAGTCATGAGCGACTTGGATCCTCCCATGATAGTTGAGCTTGAAGTTGATTTAAATTGTATTTACTTTATGAGCATCTTTGTTTGAGTTGTTTAATTTGGGATGGTATATACTTGTACTTAGTTAAGCTTGTTAATAAAACTTGACCAAACAAAGTTTATTTGAGGTATGAACCTATTGGCCATCCTTGATTAAACATTGCATACCATATTATTACTCTACTTTGCTGAGTACCAACTATGAGTGTACTCAACCTTGCTTTATCTGCGGCTTAGAAGAAGGCACTTGTGGAGACTAAACTAGTGAGTTTGGTGACTTCTAGGCGTGTGTTGACGGTCCTTACACGCTAAATCCGATTGTCAATATAATCACTTTATAAGGATGTAGTATACACTTACTAACGTATATCTTTATAAATAACCTAGTTCCACTTGTATCGTAGCTTTATGCCTCTCCAGGATACAAGAACTACAATAGAGAGAAAAATTGTGCTCAAACGACGGAGAACACATCGTGCAAATACAACTTTGTGAGCACAAGGATAAGAGGGCCCACTCATCAGTCATATATGGGCCAAACTTGCGGGAACCGACCACAGATGGGACCCTGGACCCACATGCCATACACCAGAGGAAGACGCGCGGGAAATCTTTGGCGCCAACGCTTCGCGCGTCTCCCCCTTCATGCCAAGAGATGTTACCATCTAAGGACCCCCGGGAACCGTCCTTCCCTAGTATAAATAGGGGGGTAGGAGGCCTTCTTCAACACACACTCATCCTCAACAGCCTCTCTCTCTCTAGTAGTACACTTTTAATCCATAGGCAAGTGGAGCTCAGGCTAGGCTTAATGCAGTAATATTTGGAGTCATTCTTGGGCCGTTGTGGGACGTAACCTTCAGCCTTCGGTACGTCATTGTATACTTTATTGATATTTATATAAGTATGGACTTTGATCTAAATACTGTCTCTGTAGTGTTTATTTCATATTCATGCCTTACCATGAGTTATATATTGTTTATGCATAGGCTAGTCGTTCTAAGCTATGTCATCGGTATGTTGTTCCTTCAGGAATGCTCTAGTTATATGTTTCCTTGGAGGGCTAGGGTAGTTCTCTCACGCACCAGCATGGTGCTCGACCATGATGAAAGCCTACGAATATGACTGTGCCCCACGGTATGGAGGGGTAGGCGGCTGGTGGTGATAGGCCTGTCCGTCCCTCGTATTCCCCCATGTTCAGGTACAGTGTAGGAGGTACATAAAGCCTTACCACTTGCTGGCATACCAGTGCAGTTTGGTCTCCCCGTTGTATGCCTGGGTGCTTAAAACTAAGTCCTATGTGTAACTTGTATGACCTGTGCTGTCTTATATAACCTTAGGACTTATTCTTTATTCTTTATTCTTGAGTTTGGCTTCTTAGATGATGTGTCGCATTACCTCGTTATTATCACCTACCCCCGTATAACTTTGTCCAGAGCTTATATCATAATACCTTGAGTATGATCACCTTGTAAACGCTTTGACAATAGAATGCCATCCTTTGGGAAAATATAAATAACAATACCCATGAATATATACTCACAGGTGAAATGCTACAATGGTATTTCCATGCGCTTACGAAAATGTAACGTAATGAGATACCCGAGTCATTTCTATGCGGCGTTGCGGGGCTTAACAAACCCGATGGCGACGTTAAGAAATGCCAACAGCGTGCAAGTTTCCAACAGACAGCTGCTTGTGGAGGGTTTTTTTTAGATCCACTGCATTAGAATAATAAAGTCATTTATTCATTGTTCATTAAAGATTTGTGTCATTGGTAGAATGTAGTAAAAATGTTACTTAACACTCACTATGTTATTGCATTGTCTTTTGTATATTGTTGTTGATGTCATCATTTGTGTGAAACTTGATCCTGGCACATAAATTATAAGAACTCAATTTTGCCTTAAAATCTGGGTGCGACAGAACTGGTATCAAAGCCTACTGTCACGGTTGCACGTACGGGTCAGTGTGCAGGCATATGGCGCATAGCACGTGTGGGACTGAGACGGGACACACGGCATGTTACATGGCGCTGGCACTAGATGTATGAGGGTGCACTTGGAGGGGGCAGTCTTGGACATGTGCTCCAAGTGTGGGTGACTTGGACCGACGATGACATCAGGTCCTTTGAGGCAATGTGACCTAGTAGTGGCTCATGGGTGTTTTGTTCTCATGTTTAGTACCACCTTGCTTGTTGAGCAAGGGTGGATTCAGCTTATAAGCATATGTCCTCTAGTCATAGCACCTTCAGGTTAACCTTTTTTCATGAATCAAGCGAGGACGAAAGTGTATGCAGAGTGCTATGTATACGCATGCACACCTTTCGGAAGGGCTGTGTGGTGCGGCTTTGGAGCGCAGGGTGTCATATTGCGACAAGGTTTATGTAAATCCATGCCTCATTAGTGATAGCATGTTTTGCAGATCTTCGTTTCTTTCTAGAAGTCTTATACATAGAAGGCGGTATATTTTTTGTTGTAAATTCGCTTTGTCACCGTCTCCAAAGGTGATAGTGGCAGCCGTTGCAAAGAGGTCGCGGTCTTTGTCAGTGCATAACAAGGACCGCTGTCTCTTAATTAGAACCCTTCTTAGTCTACCATGTTATTGCCTTTGTGGTATATTTTGTGGCTAGGTTTGTACTTAGAAATATGAAGTGTTGGAAAATAGGCCAATGGAGAGGCCCACTTATGGAATCTCAAAGCAAGAGTGCATGGCATAGTAATGTCCCATACTACTGGTTTGAGTTGGTGCAAGCCAACTTAAATATAAGAGCTCTCTCACTAGTCTGAACATAAGGAAAGATTGGGGCTTGGGTTACACATGCACGCACGTGCATATTCGCGTTCTTTTCACGTAAACGAATGCGTGACTTGTGACTTGCGACGCAGTGAGAAGCCAAGCCAAGTGTAAACCTTTTGCCGTCTGCATATTAATCTTCTAGCAATAGTCATTAGAGAGGATAAGTATGCAGTCAATGCCTTAATTCTGAATTAAGTGGGCGGTTACTACTGCCAATTGATGAGGGTGATTATAGGTGAAACGGTCAGCAGTGGGCTGCCGTATTCTCTATAAGAGAACCTGGAGACGTCCAGGTCAAGTACACATGAAAAATCCCCACAATTTCTTTCTCAATCCCCATGAGAAAAATCCCTAGTTCCAGGAGAAGTGTGCTGTGGTGCTGAGCTGTCGTATCTCGTCGACTCTTCTTCTTGGCATGCACCAAGGAGGAGAGAAGCGGTATCTCGGAGCCCTTATTGTCGTGAAGCTTGCACGAGGGGCAGCAGTAAGGTTTCTGGGCAGTGCAACTGCACAACTGGTTGAAGCTGATCGACTTCAATCTGCGCTGCCTCTACATCGAATCTACACGAGGACAGAGCGCTGTTCTGTAAGGCTATAGATGGGTGATAGTGCATCAATGCGTTTGTTCATGCTTGTTACATATCTGCTGGCTATGCCTATGGTATTTCTGTTGTTCTCACTGTTTTGTTTTGTGCCTGTTTATTTCTTTTATATAGTGTTGACGGTCCTTAAGTACCACTTTTGACCGTCAATTCCTGCAGAACATATATCAAATATAAACACTAAATATAGTGGTAGGGTTTATTACTAATTATTTCCACAAGTATTGGTGTTTTACCTGGCTGTGCAGGAAATGACACTACGGGCTTGAAATATGATCTAAAAATATCATTATAATAAACTATCTCAGATGTCCATTTGGACTACACCACACCACCATGGATTTCTCGTTTAGGCGACCAAGATTGTTATATCTTATATATGTATTGGAGTTGAGATATAAAAGAAACATTAAGAAGGTGAAGGATAAAGCCACATTGAAGTCAGAATGACATCAGCGCCCTAGCAGGCCAGGAAGTGCCCACGAGGCCAGCATGCATGTGCACCTCGAGTGCATTCGCTCAGGCTAGGAGCAAGGCAGCACGCACGCATGCATCTGCAGGGCCCACGGAGGGCACCAGGCCATGTACGCCCAGGCACGGAGGGTGCCGGAGGCCGGCTGGTCATAGGGATCGATATGGATGTCCAGACATCCGAATTATCTGTATTCGTATTTGACTAAAACATATTCGTATTCGATTTTAATGTGCATGTTAAATGGAAATATCCGAATTCGATCTTTGTTGTTTTTCTCTATCCGAATCCATATTCGTATTCGAATAAAATGTGGAATATCCGATATTATCCGTATCCGTGAGGAATTAACACGTGATGAAGCCATCTATCTGAATGCGAATCCGTATTCAATGTACTTATATCCGACAAGAATGGACAACATCCGCATCCGTATTCATATCCGGCAAGATTTGTATTCGATTTGTATTTGAATTAAAATATGGTAAAAGGTGATATCCGGATTCGATTCCATGCGTATCCGATCCGAATCCATCTCTAGATGGTCGAGGCCCAGGACTAACATTGGCAAGGCCATGTGCTCAGGCCACCGCGCAGAGGAAAAGTCCAGTGGGGCAGAGCCAAGGGGGGCTCCTATATGGCGACCAGAAGCTAGATAAGGCTATTGAATATAAAGCCATTAGGCCCACTATTATTCATCTTCTTCATCTAACTGCCTTCCTCCGCCCCCGCCTCCTCCCTCCTCCTGCCCGGCCGGTGGCTACCGCCGCCGCTCCGCCCGCCCACCGTCCACACCAGCCCCCGCGACCCCGCCCTTCCTAACGAGCTTGGCGTCCTCACCCCCGCCGCCTGCCCGTCCACTGGGGGTCCGGCCCTGCCCGGCCAGCGGCCCTCCCACGCCGCCACGCCCTCTGCCGCCTAGCCAACCATTGCCGCCACCGGTCCTCCGCCGCCCGCCGGCCCTCTCACCTTTTATGTCCGGAGGACATTATAGCTCCCGGACCAACCCCAAACCCTAACCCTAAGCTCCGCGGCCTCCACCACCACCCCAGCCGGCGGCGACCTCGCCGCCGACCGTCCCGCCCACACACCACCCCT
>CM014277.1:35139136-35156194 GCA_004135705.1 Alloteropsis semialata
CTAAGGAAAAAGGGGGTGCCGGATAACAAAGTGACACGCGCTTGCCGGTCGGAACGCCGAAAGAACAAAGGCCCCAGTGGCAACGGTTCGAACGGCTCACTGGCAAACCGCATGGCTCGCTTTAGTCTAAGCATGCCCTGACGGCTTAGCCAAGGAAACGCGAAAGGCCGAGTGTTAACGACGTAGACGCTTAAGTTCATTACAAAGATGAGCTCAACTATCTAAAGAATAAAAGAAAAAGAAAAACTAATCAGGGCGCCCACGGCCCTTCTTCCTCTGCAGTCTTGGTGGCGAGGACGGACGCCAGCGACGACACCTCCTCCTCGAGCGCGGTCACCTCCGTCTCCGTCGTGCCAGGAGCGAACCCTTTGGCGAGGTATTTCAGGCCAATCTCGGAGTAGTGGGAGCGAGCGACCGCAAAGGCCCGGCGCACCCCGAGGAAGAGCCCGTCGCTCGCCATGGCCCGAGCCCGAACCGGGATGCGTTCCACCTCGGCGAGCAGCGAGCTCGACCCTCGCTCCGACCGTACTTTAAGGTCATCGAGCACGACGCCGACCACCGTACGGAGAGCGTCATGCTCGTCCCCCTCATGCAGCAGCTGCTCCTCAAGATCGCGCGCCTCGTTCTCCAGACGCTCGATCGTCGCGCGGTCCGCCGCCGCTGCTTCGCCCAAGGAGGCGCGCTGCGCCTCGGCCTCCTGGCGGGCGTCCCGCTCAACCTCAAGGGCTCGGCCTGCAGCCTCGAGGTCGCGGGTCTGCACCTCGACGAGCCCCCTGGCCTCGTCTCGCTCCGCCACCACCTGGGCCAGCTGAGTCCGGGTCCCCTCGAGAACGGCGGCGATGCGGTCCCGGTCGGCCCGCAGGCGCTCCGTCTCGCGGACCAGGCCCAGCCTGACTTGCTCCCGAGCCACCGAGTCCCTCTCCCAGGAGATCAGGACGTCGCTCTTGAGCTGGTCAACTTCATCGGCATGCTCGCACGCCTCCTTGACCCGCCCCCGCAGGGACTCGATCTCCTGGTTGGCCGCGGCCAGCTGCCCTTCGAGCTCACCCCGCGCATCCGCACGGGCGGTGGCGACTTCTCGGCGGGCGGCCGCCAGCTGCTCCTTCAGGGCGTCGCGCTCGGCGGTGATCGAGGACAGACGGCCCCACGAGTCCCTCTCCCGGTGCAGAAAGAGAGACTTGTCCCGGCTGCGGGCCATCAGAGACTGCCAAAAACGAATCGGAGTCAAAATCGACTCGGGAAAAGAAGAAAGAGAAAACAAATGAAGGGAAGATTACCTCCCCGCAAGGGATGGCGACGTCGCGGAGGGCTTCCAGGGCGGAGTTGATCGATCGAACCACCGGCCCGACCCCGGCACGAACCCGGGAGGCCTCGTTCTTCTCCTCGGCGTCGTCCAGGGAAAAGACGACATCGCCCGAGGCGCGGTCGGTCCAGGTGACGCGAGGGCCCCCGAACTCCAGGGGATCATCCCCTTACCGGACGATCTCGCGGCCCTCCGGGGCATCAACTGCAGTACGAGCCTCCTGACCCGAGCTTGACCCCACAATCTCTTCTCCCTCGAGAATAGCCGTCGCTCCCGCTCCATGGACCAAAGGCGCGGGGGGAGAAGACGTCGGCACCTCGCCCGAACCGGGCAGCGGGTCGGGCAGGGCGGCGATGGCGTCCGGCTCAGGGACGACCTCCTCCTCGCGGTCGGCAGTGGTCGGGGACGCGACCGGCGTTGGATCCCTCGGGGCTTCATCTCCTTCGCCCGTCCCCTCCCCGGACAAAAGCCCGACCGCTTGGGCCGAGGGAACGGGATCCTCCTGATCACGACCGGGACCGGAGGGCACCAACTCCTCCTCCCCGGGCGCATCCCCGTCCGGTGCAGCCGGCTCCGGCGGCACCACGTCTTCCGCCCCGGCTGAATCACCCGCGGGTGGGCAATACAACCCGATGAGGGCCTCCGGAACCGCCTCGGCCGAATGCGCGGACTCGGCACCCGACACCGCGGTGAGCTGCTGCTGGGGAAGGAGCGGATCGAGCACCCTCTCCACCTGGGGATCGCCCAGGTTGATCCCCCGACTCGTCGCCACCGCAGAGATCTGGCGTGCCAGCCTCTTGATCGGCGCCAGTCCCAAAGGAGCCGCCTGACTTTCCCTCCTGCGAACAAAGGGAAACCTCACACACGCGCCTCGACAGAGGCAAGAAGGATGAACGACGGAGGGGAAAGAGACTTACTGGTCCGACACGGGAAAGCCTCGGGACGGCCGCTTGGCCGGGGGAGCCACCCCCGACCCCGATCCCTCCGCTCGCGCTCGCTTTCCCAAGTCGCCCCTCGACGAAGCCCGCCCCCGGGCCGGCGAGCCCGCGCCGCGAAGAACCTCGCGCGTCGGCCGGGTCGGCGGTTGCGCAGGCGAGGGGCCGCGGCCGCCCGACGGTCCCGCAACCTCCGGCGTGTCCCGATCGGCCGAGGATTCGCGCCGGGGGGAACTCCACCCCGATCCGGTGGAAGACTCCGAAGCGTACTCAAAACCCCCCTCGAAGGGGCCCTGATCCTCTCTCCACAGCCCGTCCTGCCGGGCGCGCCGACGTCGCTCGCGGTACTCCGCCTCGGCTTTCTCGCGGGCCAGCCGCTTCTTCTCCTTCTTCGCCTCGGCCTCCGCCTTCTTCAGACGGGCGGCCTCTGCTCGCGCGCGGTTCGCGGCCCGAACGGCCGCGTCCTCAGGGAGCGGGGGCCGAGAGGGCTTGTAGACCAGGGGGTGCTGAAGAAGAAAAAACTCAGGTGGCTCGCCGGATTCAGACATAAACGACAAAGGAAAAACCCCAACGTCTTACCGGGATGAGGGATTCGCCCATGGGGAGCATGACGGGGTGATCCGGCATCGGATACGCCGCGGACCCGCTCTTCACCGCCTCGCGAAGGCAGGCGCTCACCTCCTCATCTGAGAGCTCCCCGACCGCCATCACCGACCCGGTCCAGTCCGCCGCCAGGGTCATCTCGTCCAATCGCAGCCGGCGGGCCATCAGAGGGAGTACGCGACGCGAGTGGTATGCCGCGACGACCCCGGGGCCGGTGACCCCCAGCTCGCGAAGGCGGGCGACCGCGGCACGAAGTCCGGTCAGGTGTGGACGGTCCGTCTTGGGCGGGCCCCAATGCCAGCAGTCCGGCCGCCCCTCGATGAGCCTCCCTGTAAAGGCCGGGAAGGGAGCGCCCGGGTCGCTCCGAAGATAAAACCACCGGTGTTGCCACCCCTTGTTGGTGGTGATCCAAGGAAGCTGGAGGTAGCGTTCGCCCTGGCCTGTGCGTAGTCTAATCCCGGCGCAGCCATGAGGCCTCGGCCGCCCATCCTTCTTCACCTCCTCGACATGGAAGTAAGACCTCCAGAGGTCGAAGTGGGGCTCGATTCCGAGGTACCCCTCGCACAGGGCGACGAACACCGCCACGTGAAGCAGCCCATTGGGATTGAGGTGTTGAAGCTCAATCCCGTAATAGTGGAGGAGGCCGCGGAGGAAGAAATGAGGAGGAAGCCCCAGACCCCGCTCATGGAAGGGGACGAAGGACACCGCGTACCCGTCGGACGGGGCGGGGACTTCCTCGTTGCCTGGCGCCATCCACTCCACGAGGTCGGTCCGCGGGCACAGGAGCCCGCGCCCCACCAAGCGCTCAAGCTCACCCTCGGTGACGGAGGAACGGGACCAGGCCATGGCCGGAGGGCGAGGAAGGCGAAGGGGAAAAAGGTACAGGCTTTTCTTTGCAGATGGCGGCGGCGATTCGAGGGCAGGCGGGCGAAGGAAGAAGAAGGTCCGGCCCCCCTCCTCTCCACCTTAAATAGGCAGGTAAGGGAGCAGGCGGGACGCCTCGGGTCTCCCACCTGCGCCGCGGCTCGTGGGGCCCACACGACCCACGACGCGCGCCCCCGATCGCCCACGTCTCCCACGTCCCGGGACTCGCGCCCGGGCTCTCTCTCTCTCTAAACCCTTTGCATTCCATACCCCGTCTCCTTTTTTATTCCGCATCTATTCCCGTTTCCTTTTCCTGTGCGTTTATTTTTTCAGGGAAAACAAAACAAACCTGGGCCGTTCTTGGGCTGGGGGGACACAACGCGGAATCGAGAAAAACAGCCCAAGAGTTCGAAGGCCGGCCCTAGGGTCCGACGGCCGCTCTGAAGCGCCCGAGCGAAGGGGCAGGAACGGGCGGGCCCGCTAGCGGCCATAGCCTCGGCACGCGGGTGCCGAGGACGCCCCGACCTGCGTTCGAGCCTAAGACTCCTGACCCCATGTATCTCCTCGAAGAGAGGCAACGAGCCCCTGTGATCGGTCGAACGATTACGGGAACTAAGGGGGTCGGGAGCTCTGGGGATTTTCCGAGGTCGGTCACCAGTTGATCCGACGGTCCTCTCTCGGAGGAGGACCGAGGCCTCGCTCGATCTAGCCCGTTAGTAGCTCACCGGGAGCCGTGTTTTGGCCTACGTGGCAAAACGCGAGGCGTGCCCTAACCTTCCGTCCCGCGGAGGGATTGCGTGAGGGGAAGACGATAAAAAGACGAAACGGCCTCCCTCCCGACCACGGTCGGGGAGACACAGGGAAGC
Organism: Alloteropsis semialata; assembly: GCA_004135705.1. Lineage (NCBI taxonomy): Eukaryota > Viridiplantae > Streptophyta > Magnoliopsida > Poales > Poaceae > Alloteropsis > Alloteropsis semialata. The sequence goes on from CM014277.1 coordinate 35,143,708, forward strand.
TGGAATCGCAAAAAAGAGACCAATCGCGCGGTCGCAGAAAAAGCTCCGGAACCGACCAAATTCCTTTGTTCATGAATAAGGGTAAAAAGTACATACGGCCAAGGACCGTGGAATAGTACAAACGGATTTCGCCACCCTCGGCGGTGAGGTCGGACGGCGAAAGGCGCGGGGGCTTCGGTGCCACGAGAAGGGCCGAGCTGCTGAACGTCGCAGTCCTTCTTGTGGCATCTCCCCGCCCGCCAACACCATGGAGGGAGCTCGGCAGAGGCTCGCGCTACGGCGGCGCGACGACGGAGAATCACCACAGACTCTCTCCATCGCCTCGGGACCGACCGGCGCCGGCGACGGCATCACATCGGCGCCCAAGGAAGGATGAGGAGCGCGCCGGTGGCTGTATACGACTCCTGCAACTGCCCTGGCGAGGCAAATGGAGGAGACGGCGACAGTTCCACCGGCGCACTCCCCCTCAAACCCAGTCCACCGCCGCCGAGGCAGGGAGGACCGACGGAAAGAGCCGCCGGGGGTGGAACCGCCCTTCACTTGTGACACCGAGCGGCGCCCCTCCACGCCGAAACTCCCTAAGGTCGCAGTCATTCTTGTGGCATCAGCAAGCTACTCTCCCGCCCCTCGGGCCGGGAGGATGCCCCCGAGGTGGCTCCCACGCCGGGAATCTCATGCTAACAAGAGAAAGAGGAAGCGGGATAACCGGATGCCCCAAGAGGAAGGGCCGGAGGACCCTATTTATAGCCCAGAAATGCCCGAGCCAACCCCCCGATAGGGCGTGGGGACGCGCCACGCGGCCCATCATTCAAGACGCCTGAGCCTCACGAGCGAACAGTGAGCTCGAAAAGGACGACGTGACGGCTCGAAAGGGAGACAGAGCAAACATGACGGAAGCACTGTCCAAACGCAGCGGAAGCGTGTGCACCCAGATCGAGAAAGACGGTACCCCTGAAAAAAGCGGATCATGTCCCGGTCCGTTGGACAGAACGCGGCGTCGTCCTGCTGGGACTGACCCGAAGTGACGGAAAGCTTTCGGGCGACCTGACAGCTCATCCGTCGGCTCGGGGGCTGCAACCGCCGGGAACAAGAAAAGACAAATTTCACTTTAGCCTATAGGCGAACCAACTGTTCCCCTATAGGCTCGGGGGCTACACCCACCGGGTGCGCTCGCGCGCACCGGTAAAGAAAAAACAAATCTCACTTCAGCCTATAGGCGAACCAACCGTTCCCCTACAGGCTCGGGGGCTACACCCGGTGGGTGCGCTCGCGCGCACCCCCGAGTGACATCCGAGCGGGCGTCCAAGGGGAGCCTGCTCGGAGAACCACCTGTCCTCCGAGCAGGCTCGGGGGCTACTATCGGATATCAATATCCGACCCTCTCACCGACGGGTGGGACCTCGCTGTTTCGGGAAGAAGACGGGCGTAATCAGACCCATAAACAGGGAGGACATCGGATAGGGGGAGGGCCGACCTGGCTCCGCCTCGGCCGACCCAGTTCCGCCTCGCCCGACCTGGCTCCGCCTCGGCCGACCCAGTTCCGTCTCGCCCGACCCGGCTCCGCCTCGCCCGACCTGGCTCCGCCTTGGCCGACCTGGCTCCGCCTCGGCCGACCCAGTTCCGTCTCGCCCGACCTGGCTCCGTCTCGGCCGACCCGATTCCGTCTGGGTCGACCTGGCTCCGCCTCGCCCGACCTGGCTCCGCCTTGGCCGACCTGACTCCGCCCTGGCCGACCCAGTTCCGCCTCGCCCGACCCCACCCAGGACATGTGTCGTGGGTCAACAAGGGGGACCCGGAACGATAGGGAGTCGGGAGCACGCGCCGCACATCTACCGCGCCGCACATCTACCGCGCTATCTACTAGCATTAACGGGCTGCGCCGCGCCGCCCGCCGTGACAGAAGGAGGCAACTGTTCCAGCAGCCCCGCATGCGCCGCAGAGCGACATGCACGACCTTAATAAGCTCGGGATTAGGACCTACTCCAACAGCGTTCACAGTGTCCTACAGGCGGCAAGGCTTCTCCAGCAAGCTTCTTACTACCCATCATTTTTGTTAAACACGTCTTGTACAGGTCTCCTGGCCCCAGAGGTATAAAAGGAAAAATAGGGCCTCAGGGGAGGGGGACGACCGATAGAGAACACTCGCTCTCCCGCACTTAGAAACACACAGAGACTTGAGGCTTCTCCTCTCTCTCGATCGCTTGTAACCCCTACTACGAGCAACGCGAGTAACACGAGCTGTCTCACACTGGACGTAGGGCGTTCGTGCCTGAACCAGTATAATCCCTTGTGTCCTCTCGCGAACCATCCGGAGCCCAAACGCGCAATCCACTAAATTTACTAGTTGGTCATTTCGTACACCGACAAGTTGAATCCCGGATACTTACTGAGTAGCTTGCATCCGTCGAGGTACAGGTGGAGGGTCGCTGACACGCCGGGATTCCTCCAGACTTTCCCTCACTCTCTCCCTATTTCTACTCTAGATATGAGGAGGGCTTCGCTTTGGATCTTCACTTCAGCTCGATGATGATTAGCCCTGCCCCGAGTCCATGTATTTATAGCTTGGAGAGGTGGTTGTGAGTCGGTACGAGGAGGTTGAGACGGTTTGGAGGTGGGCCCAGGTCGGCCGACCCTAGGATCCACCGTCCTAGGACGTCCACGGTGCAGATCTTCTCCTGGAGGCGGTTTGTGGGTACGCGTCAAAGGATGACCGGTTCGGGCGCGCGCCCAGGTTGGCCGACCTAGAGTTGCCGCCTCTCGGGCCCATCTTCCTCTAGGTGGCTGACATGTGGGCCTTGAGGTCGGTTCCAGGTGGGTATGCTTGATATGAGTACATTTGTTTTCAGGTGTGGGCCCTTCAATCCATGGGGTCGAGCGACCTGGCCCTGGGCCCACTTTGGTCCTTCTTTTGCCACTTTGTCCCTGTAAGCACATATGCACCAAAACTAATGAAATTCATTAGTAAATAAGCCTTTGTCTATTTGTTTTATTATTCTTTTGTATCTATGTTGGCGGTAGGATTTTATCATTAAGAGCCGCCAACAGACATCCTTAGTCACATGGAAGAAATTTGCACGCTGAAGCAGGATGAACAATGGAGAAATTAGTTGGCACCCTTAATCTCAAATCTCGCATTCGCTTGCAAGATCGAAGTTTGGGGGAATTTCGCCAGGGAAGTATCAAAAACACTTTGTGCATTTATTCTCCTTCACCCTTCCTACTAATTTACCTTGCAGGATTTGTTTGCCACGAATAACAATATTAAAAAATGCATAAAAATTTGCATAACTTAAAAACACCAAAAATATTTGAATTCCAATAAAGACCAGGCTCCCTGGTTTGTAAGTCCAGTAGAGTTGTTGTTTCCTTTCCACCTTGTCTGAATAAACACTGGTGCAAGATCATGTGTGGGGGTCTCTCAGGCTTCTTCATGATCACACATTCAAGACCACCCACAACTACATCGCACAACATCGTATGGACCGACATGAAAAAGATCATGATGGTCGGGCACCAGAGGGGCTCGAATGAATTCATTGACAATCAAAAGTCCTCTGGCACACCACATTATCCACTTTGTCCAATGCAATGGTTTGCATGCCAATCCCTCACTCTCTCTCATGCATGAGTTTAAAATAATCTAGAGATGATCATTAAAGTTAAACTCAAATAAAACTTGACGCTCCATTGGCTTATATGCTCATCCTTGATTGGCCCATCACGATGGCAATCATCACCGCGGCGATAGTCATCGCGGCGATCGCGGTCCTCCCTTCTGCGGTAGTCATCACGGCAGTCGCGGTTGTCCTGGCCGTCGCGGCGATAGTTATTGTAGCGGCCGCCGTTGTTGTTGTAGCGTTGCTTCTTAGTCGGCGGCACGACGCCGAGTTCTTTTAGGAGCGCATGGCAATCGCGGAGAGTGTACTTCGCGTCCTTATGGAAAGGACACTGGTCGTTGAGAGTAGCGTGGAACTCTTTCGAGAGGAACCTAGATTCCATTCGGCCTGCTTCCTCAGCCATGGCCACCAGGGGCTCAGGGCCGATTCTGCGTCCCCGAGGCGCTTCATGGCGCTTTGGGTTCTCTGGACATTCATCGTCCTCCTGGCGCTTGTTCTTGCCCTTGAACTAAGCATGATCCACTTCGTCGGCCCGAGTTTCAAGGTTGACGACATCCATCAGCAAGACAATTGTTTTGGGGTCGACTTTGAGGAGGGTTTGGAACAGGGTGATGTCGATGAGGACACGTCGGAATGCGTCAATGATGTCACGATCTTCAACGTCGGTGATCTTGTTGCGGTTGTCGAATAAGCGATCTATATAGTCACGCAAGCTTCCCCCCTTCTTCTGTTTGACATTGTCCAGATCGAATCTGGAGCCCAGGCGAGTGTAGCTGGCCAGGTAGTTCTTGGTGAAGGATTGGCAGAGGTCTACCTAGCTATCAATGGTGTTGCGAGGGAGGCCCTCGAGCCACAACAGCGCCTCTTTGCCTATCATCACAGGGAAGTAGGCGGCGGCTTGGTCATTGGAGCCATGGGCTGTCTTGACTAAATTGTGGTACGTCTTCAACCAGAGCTTGGGGTCAAATCGGCCGTCGAACTTCTCGACTTGCGCTGGCTTGAAGGAGTTGGGCCACTAAACGGCCCAGAGCCGGGCAGAGATGGCAGCGAAGCCGTCAAAGACGTCGTCTTCGTCGTCGTGGTCATCCCGCCCGTGGTGGGGTGGTCAGCCATGGCTGGCTCCGTGTCGGTCATCTTCATGGCGATATGGGTGCTGGTGTGGACGCCGGTTATCCTGCGGAGGGCCATAGCGGAGGTCGTATTGTTCGCGTTCCATGAGTTCATGGACCGCACAGCGTTCTTCCTCTTTTGCTGCTGCATCTTTGTTCTCTGGCGCCGGTGGTGATCTGGTCGAGCGTAGTACCGGTCATAACGCTCGCGACGCTCGAGCTCGGTCGCGTCACGTTCTCGGTTGCGGGCGTTGAGGTCACAGCAAATGTCACGGATATGTTCCCTCAGGCGGTCCCAGAGGTCGCCGTCTTGCCTGTCGGCCGAGCGGTTGTATCGCCTAGCTCGTGCGAGCCTGTCATCGCGTTCCTAGTGACAAGCTTGGCGATGATCTGTGTTGCACGTATTGCGTCATTCTTCCTCGTCCTCCGCGTGGTTGTTTTGGTCCACCTCTTCGTTGACGACCAGGATTGGGGGGTTCTCTAGCGAGGATGGCCCCGATTCGATCTACTATGAGCAGAGCGGTTGCTGTTGGATCGGACCGAGTTGACTCGACCGGATCTGGATCTAGAGCGATAAGAACGCTAGAATTGTTCCTGCACGGCCTCGAGTCGTGCCCTGGCTCGACGAACCTCTGGAGTGTGTGCCATGTGTTCTAGCTCAGCAAAAGCAGCGGTGATGTTGGCTTGTGGCGTACGGAATGCTCCACGTACTCCTTCAAAGGCATTTCCAGATTTCGCGGATCAACGCCCCTTGGACCCCATTGGTCAGGGTGTGGTCTGGCTGGAGCGCCCGGAGGCACCTCTCCAGCAACTTCCACTACAGCACTTGCGGCCGGCTCGCCAGGCGACTAGGTTGCCTCGGCACATCAGTTAGCTCAGTTAGCGTTGCGCTCATGACACCGATCTCTTTTCTAGTTGGTTTCGCAGTTCTGGGTGGCCTGATCTTCAGAAACAAAAACTTCACGCCCCGGAGGCGTGACGTAGCTGGAGTCATTACTCAGATCGGCCTGAGCCGGCAGGAGTATGCTTGTGGCGACTTGAAATTCCCCACAGCTCGAAGACTGGGTGGGTTTGGGTGGCTTCTCAGATTGGATCGGAGACATGTTCTTGTGCAACCACGCCGAGTGATCTACTGTCGCATTGTGGAGTCCAAACGGGAGCCGTTCGCGGGGTCGGCGCAAGGCCTCTTCTGACATGGCGATGCACTTGGAGATGGTGTCCTGGATCCGATCCAACCCGGTGAGGAGCTCAGTGGGGGCTGGGAGTCTACTTCGATCGGCCAGTTTTGGGACCTGGTCGCGGAGCGCCATCACATCAAACCACTGCCAGACCAGGGCGACGATCGGTGATGGGGCCCTTTCGGCGGACGGCATGGAGCCGGTGGAAGCTGTGGCGTCGGGGGACATGCTGGAGTCGGAGGTGGTGGAGTGGATCTCGGCGAAGAAGCTAATTCCCTCGAGATGCTCGGGGCAACCCTTGAGGCTGCTAGGATGTTACGAACAAAACGTGGATACTATGGTGTACCTGTGCTGTAGACAGCTGCTGGCCTCAGCGTGTACGTGGGTATCCCCGAGGGAGCGCTCTGAGCCGAGAGAGGAGTGCTCAGCGTGGGGGTACCGTCGACGGACCTGCTCCCATAGGAGGGAAGGGTGGCCGCGAGGAGCTGGACGGTGCATGGTAGGAACGTCCAGTCAACGCCGAGCTCGAGGACGAGGCGGGGTGGCGTGGAATCGCCGGGGCGTCATCTTGCCGGCACGAAACCGCCTGCCTGAACCTCGTGAGGAGGCCCAGAATGCGGTCGTACGTTGCCACGTGCTCGGTGGGGGGTCATGAAATCCGCCCTCGCTTGGCTCCTCGCAGCTGTAGCGTCGATCTCCACGAGCATGTTGTACCGTTCAATTATGTGAATTAAAATGCGTACCGTACGAATGTGTTATAGTAGTAAGGACATAGTACTTACCCCAATCGCGTAGTTTTGATCGTGTCATACCGGGTACGTAGTCGTCACCTGCGCCGGGGGGAAAGTGGCCTGGGGCGAAACGCGGAGGACCCAAACACGGGTTCGAGGCTAGTACCACTACAGGTACGCTACGAAGGCCTCCTTGGAGTGCGGTCGGTGCTCGTCGACGACGTCGTTCAACGCCTCTGCCCAACCCGCCACGTAGGGCACCACCACGCCCTCCCACAGTGTGCCAGCTATGTGTCCCTCCCTCATCCACCTATTCAACGATTGACCACGTAAGTTAAGAAATATGCAAAACTTGCGGGACAGAAAAACGACACACGTACCTGTGGTGGGTCGGCTCGACGGTGTGGATGACCGGCAGGGATGACTTCTGGTATAGGTGGAACTGTCTCATCACCCGGTGCACCGCGTACTCCTCCACGTGGATGTCAAAGACCACGGGCTTCCTCGTCATCTAGTAGTCCTGGTCGCGCTGGCACAAGGAGGACAGGCCCTGCAGTGCCCGGGCGTGGATCGCTTCTGGCGAGTAGGGGGTCCAATGCACGTCCGCGTCAATGAGCCCGTTGAACTGCCCGACGAAGTCTATGTACGACTTCCTCGTCTGCTGGCCCACCTAGCTCGGCTGCACAAGTAATACAAATAATATAGCAAGTCTCAACAACAAAAGGATGTTAGAAATAAAAAAGTTTGAACACATACCTTCTGGAGGCACCACAAAGACCCCATGGTGGGGTAGTCACGCGGGTCCGTGCCAGGAGCCATCCAGCCATACGGGTCGGGGCTCATCGCTGGCCTACCCACTAGGAACCGCTCGTAGGACCATAGCTAGCAGAAGCAAGGGACAGCCGACAAAGATAGGCTCTCCCTTCTTAACCTTCTGGACGCCCGTGCAGAGGCCCCTGTACGTGGTGGCCAACACTGAGCCCCAGCTGACCTGGGGCATCTGCTCGAGCGGGTACGTCGCGACGGCTGTCGGGTAAGGGATGAGGACCTTGGGACTAGGGGTGGGCATTCGGTCAGACCGGACCAAACCGATCAGTTTTTCGTTTTTTTCAAAATTCGGTTACTCAAAATCAGAGACCGATCGGTCTTTTAAATTTTTGAAGACCGACGAGTTCGGTCTCGGGTACTTCGGTTTCGGTCTCGGTCTAGACCGAAGAAACCGATCGTAATAGAATCCAGAATAAAATCCAGAGAAGAAAAAGAAATCCCTATGTCTGGTTCCACTTTTCTAGATGAATTAAAGAAAAAAAGAAACACTATGATAGGGAAAATGTACTCGCGTCTTCTCTTCTCAGATTCTCCAAATGAATCAAATAAAAAAATGGTTGGGAGCACCATGATGGAGAAAATAGAGCCTTGTCTTTTCTTTCAGATGAATAACTCAGTTCGACGTTGGATGCTTGTGGCTCGCCGGCCTACCTCCATGCAAGAACTGCCGCCTGCTTGTCGACTTGTTGCCCGTCCTGCTCCAGGGACCTGCGCAACTGCTGGCCCTCTCACCTGCGCATCCAGACAGCGGAGCTGCCATAAAGCGGCTGAGGGAAGCTTCCCGCGNGAGGGAGATGAGTGACCGATGCTAGTTTATATACTTAGGGTTGATATGGCTATTGGGCTGGGCCAATTTTCGACTATGTAGCGGGCCTACTGTAAATTTCGGTCACTTCGGTTAACCGAGCCCAAAGACCAAACTAACCGTAGAAACTTCGGTCTTTTGAAAGTCAAGACCGAACTTATGACCGAACTTTTTGGTCTCAGGGTCTCGGTCCTGGTCTTTTCGGTTCTGTCTTCGGTCCTCGGTCAATTATGCCCAGCCCTACTTGGGACACGAGTCCCCCTGTGAGCTGCAGAACATCACCCACCCAAAGAGCCAAAGCAAGTACGCCTCCAAGTGACGCTCGACGGTCTCGTCGTCAGCTTCTGCCCTCATGTAGTTTGCCTGCAATAAGTGACATAACGAGTCAGCCGTTGCAATTTATCGAAGGAGAAACGTGTAAGGAACGGTGTAAGTACTTACGCTGAACTGAAGCAACCACTTCTTGGTGGGGCCGTGCGTGTTGCTGAACTCGCTGTAGCCCACCACGCGCTCATTCCGCTGAACGTGCACGAACCTGTCGAGGAGGTCCCGCCGCCAAGTGGCCGGAGGGTCGATCGCCCCCATGGCGTCGCCTGCGAGCGGCAGGCCAAGCAGGAAGGCCACGTCCTGCAGAGTGGGCGCTATCTCCCCCATGGTGAGGTGGAAGGTGTGCGTTTCTGCCCGCCACCTGTCCAAGAGAGCTGCCAGCAAGGAGTAGTCAAACTGGAACTGCGTCATGCGGTCCGGTACCGGAACGTGCAACCGCTCCATGTCGCCCTCCACCAGACGCACGAGAGGCAGAAGGCCTGCTGCGCGTAACCTGCAACGCAAAGTAGTGCTTGTATTAAATATAAATTTATAACATATCATAAATGTTGTCAATTTGAAGTGAGGCTTACCTCGGAACAAAGCGTGGGTGTAGCGGCATGTAGTTCATGCCGACACGTGACCGAAAGCTGCCCCCAACATCGACCCCCAGCACGGCGGAGTAGTACGAACGGTGGTGCTGGTCGACTCGATGGTCGAGCAACTCAGGAGTCACGTATGCTCCTGCAGAAGGGTCCGCCATAGCTGCAGAGAATTTGTGAAAAAAATACAGAATAAGGTAAACATAGACATAGAAAAAAATAATATTAAAAACATAACTTGTATTAAAAACAATAACTTGTAACACAAACAATAACTTGTATTAAAAACAATAATATTAAAACATAACTTGTTTTAAAAACAAAAATATTAAAAAAACTTATGATCGAATACAGAACTTACATTACATAATAATTCAGAACTTACATTACATAACTAATATTACACAACTTATATTACCGAACTTATATTACAGAACTTACATTACATAACTAATAATACAGAACTTACATTACACAACTTATATTACCGAACTAATAATTTAGAACTTACATTACATAACTAATAATACAATAAACTGAACAATGGTAAAGAAGTTCTATATGAGGCCCTCATTGGTGCCACGGCCATGACCAGCGCCCCTTGATGGAGGATTTGAGACCACATTTGATGACCCTCCTGCACCGCTTCGATCATAATAAGACGTCGCAGTGCACTTCTTGTATGTGTGCCCAACCTCATTGCACTTAGAGCAGATACGCACGTCTGGACCAGCTTCAGATCGATCCATGTTATTCCTAATGCGCTTCTTCTTTCGTCGCCCACGGCCTTGCTTCATTTCTGGATCTAGATCGGAGATATATGTTGCATATTTCCCCGGGTTGTTGGTGAAGGAGCCAAATATCCCATAGCCATATACCTCAAAACTCCAGGTAGCTATAATGGTTTGCTTGAAGAAGTAGAGAGAGACATACATACGGGGCTGCAGTGCCCCAGCTTCATAGCAGGCAGCAATCATATGGGAGCAAGGCTTGTGCAACAGCTGAGGCTTCTGGCACGAGCAAATGCAACTATCGTTCCTGAGAACACACTCTTGTCTGACCCTTTCCCGTCCAGCCACCGTCCTCCCTTTGTCCTTGCAAAGAACCTCGAACCGCCGTTCAGCTGAACCCTGCGGATACGCACGGTGCAATAGAGCGTTCTTCTACTTCTTGTCCATATACTCGGTCATCTTGTAGTCGTATATCAATTGGTTGCTTTCCATGGCAGCCGCAGCCTTTCCATACCGGTCATGGAAATATTTGATTGTACGGTACACAAAGAACTCGATGATTCCCACTAGGGGGAGGCCCCTAGCTCCACGAAGCACCCAATTGTAAACCTCGGCATAGTTTGTAGTCTTTATACCATGCCGAGCACCTCCTTCATCATAGATCAATGCCCATTTTTCTTTTGGCTCATTCTCAATCCACTGGCTGAAAGTCTTAACTGCACGACCCCTTCTCCTTCTAGTCTGGCTAGTGTCCAACCCCACATCCTCAAGAGACTTGCGCTCGTTTGCTTGATTTGTCACAGGTTTCTTTGCGAGCTCTTCTGATTGTTTCTTCGTAAGGTCATCAGTTTCTTCCAGATTTGTTTGAACTTCCTCTCTTGATTCTGGCTGCATAAGCGCTTGAACAGCTGTGCCTTGTTCTTGAACTGGCTATGAAAATTTGCCCCCATGTCGGCCATGCACCACCTGCTCACGACGTCGGGCCATCGTGGTAATGTCTGCCGCTTGGTGCTGCCATTCTTCATTTCTTCAATTGCCTACAGAATACCTTAGTGCCTATCGTGTATGACACACACGTTTGGCACATCCCCCACAACCATACTCTTTAGCCTCTCCAGAAACCAATACCAGTTGTCTCCGCTCTCTTTCTCCACAAAAGCAAAGGCCAAAGGCACTAATTGATTGTTACCGTCGCCAGCAACGGCGGTGAGGATTGTGCCTTTGTACCTTCCTGTCAGGAAGGTCCCATCAATGCATAGGACTGGCCTACAGTGTTGGAAAGCCTTAATGCATGGCTCCAATGCCAGGAATGCCCGCTGTAGCACTTGCTTCCCTAGCCTCAAGACAGAGGGGAAAGTCTTAAGGTCATAGAAGCTTCCTTCATTTCGCTGGCATATAGCGTGGAGCAAAGCAGGAAGGTTGTCATAGGATGCTTCATAAGTCCCCCACTTTATCTTGAATACCTTCTGTCTCGCTCTATATGCTTTGCCGTAGCTAATTTTGTACTTGAATTTCTCCTAGATGGCACATATTATAGACTTGGGCTCATAGCTTGGATTGTCAATGATCTGTGCATACATGAAGTTAGCCACAAAACCGGATGTGAGGTTCCGGTGGTCTGTGTCCAACTGCTCAAGCACACATGTGTGATCCTCGATTCTGCTCACCTCCCAGTAAGTCCTCCACTTACCACAGAAAGCGTGAACCTTAAAAGGACACCTTTCTGTGACACAACATATGTCATAGACTTTTTTGCTGCTCTTAACAACCCTGAACTCCCTTTGCAAACACAAAGTGGACCACTGTTTTATTGCATCCTTCATTTCTTTAGCAGTCTTGTAGCATGAACCGACGCAAACCTCGTCCGGCGTTTAGGGCGGCCATGTACCCCCTGCCATAGAAGGCCAAATTGCTTCTGCTTCGGCTCTCCTACCATAGAAGGCCAAATTACTTCGGCTTTGGCTATACCGGTTAGGGTTTAGGTTTGTTGGAGGGCAACTCCGTCCTATCGGGTTCAGAAACATGTTTGGGGTTTGGGGCGGCCATGTAGCCCCTACCATAGAAGGCCAAATTGCTTCGGCTTCGGCTCTCCTGCCATAGAAGGCTAAATTGCTTCGGCTTCGACTATACCGGTTAGGGTTTCAGGGTTGTTGAGGGGCGACTCCTTTCTATCGGGTTCAGAAGCATGTTCGGGGTTTGAGGCGGCCATGTACCCCCTGCCATAGAAGGCCAAATTGCTTCGGCTTCGGCTATACCGGTTAGGGTTCAGGGTTGTTGGGGGGCGACTCCGTCCTATCGGGTTCAGAAGCATGTTTGGGGTTTGGGGTGGCCATGTACCCTCTGCCATAGAAGGCCAAATTGCTTCGGATTCGGCTATACCGGTTAGGGTTCAGGATTGTTAGGGGGCAAATTATTTTAAATATTCTTCAACATTCATACAAATTTATTTCAACAATTTCTATGAGTTAGATAATCATTTCTTTTATTCTTGGTGAACATTATTGTAGTTGTAGCTTAACATTACTTCAATATAGTTCAATATTTGTGTAACCTTAATTCAACATTTTATTCATACTATAT
>CM014277.1:35159858-35192100 GCA_004135705.1 Alloteropsis semialata
ACAACACTCATACTCTCCAAAATGAAACTTTGTATGTGGAGCTCTCAAGATACATACCTTATTTCACTTATGTTGTCATCCCAAGAGTTGGATCCAAGCCAGAGACAAGTCATGCAATCAAGTCAAGATGTGCAAGTGTATGATATGAAGTGGAAATGTAATGGTACTCCTTTGTCTTGGCTTCCTCCCCTTTTTCTTTTTTTTCTTTTGGATATGGGCTATTGCACTTTTTCCCACTCAATGCTTTTTAGCATGAGTCTCTTTTTTTCTATGCCTATAGCCCATATCTTTTTTGCATCTTGATTTTGGGAAGAAGGCCATTTTAGGAGTATTTATTCATGAATATGACATAAAGGCATGTTTTGTTTTACCCTCAGTGTAAGGGTTTAGCTTTTTATGGTGGAGTGTACGTGATCTAGACTTTAAAAACATGAAGTATCTCTAACAAGGGTCACAAACCTTGAAACAACTCAAAGCTCAAAAGATATGCCTGACTATGATTATATTGTAGGTGGTTGTCTCTCAAACCCATGAGGAGCATAGCAAGGTTAAAAAGTTTTAAAACTTTTCATAAATTCCAAGTACTTGAATAAGTAAGAGCATCTTTCATGAAAAGGCCATATCTCAAAATGCAATAAGTTAGATAACATGATTCCTAAATATGTGAGAATTTTCACAAGCCAAAAGGTACAAGGAATAAAATATATGTAAGTTAATAACGTTTTTCCATGTGATGGGGAGATACGAAGGGTTAATTTTATTTAGGTTCTGAATTCCAGGATCTTATTCTGCAGAGATTCAACTGAAATAGAGTATAGGAGAATCAAATCAGCGTGCAGGGAAAAACGGAGGCTAGGAGGGACCCAGGCCAGGTCGGCCGACCTGGTGGGGTCGGGCGACCTGGGGGCAACCCCTCTGGTCTAGCTCTTTTGCGTGCTGCTCTGTTTCGTTCTGTTCTGTACTATTTCGCGTTGCATCGTTCTGTTTTCCGTCAATCCTCTGGCGAGGAAGTCCCCTATACTTGTACCTTTTATTCAAAAACAAGTGGAAATAAGAAACACAACCCTAATACACTAAACATTTTATTTTATTCATCATAGCATAGGCACATTACAGAATAATCAAATAAAGGAATGAAATAAATGAAGGAATTAAAACTAATGTGCCTATCCTATTCTAAAGCCATGGTGCCTAAGGTGCATTGTAGAGGTTTTCATTCCCTACAGCTCTAGCAAAGCATTTGAGCTTCACAACTGTTGATCTACGCAACATATCAAAGCCGCCTTGAAGGTTCAAATGCTCAAGTCGCTCTTCAGCGAACCTCTTCTCCAACTTGGCATAGTCGCGACCGAGTTGATTAATCAACTCTAGCAACTCTGCATTGGAGGGAGCCATGGGGGCCTTTTCTTCATCACTTTCATAGTGACACCCTGGCCTGCGAATTGGAGGAGGCTTGATATGCCTCTTGATCTTGCCGGCGGGTAAAGACTCCACCGACTCATCCAACTCCTTCCTCTCCTCAGGTGTGAGGGGAGGGAACAGCCCCTTTCCATAGCCGCCTCCGGGTTTCCTTTCCCCGAAGACTCGGAATCATGGCTCCGGGGTGCTAGCGGGAGAGTAGATGGACACGTCGGATGTATAATGATACACAACGACGTCCTCCCACTTGTTCTTGATGACCTCCTTCCGCTTCTCCCCTGGTTGAAGAGTAGGGAGTCCATCCCCCTTGGTGGGAGTGGCCGCAGGCGTCTTCTTTGGGGTGAGCTGCCCCATTGTTGGCCTTCTGTACGGGCTTGATGCCCGTGCCTCGCGCTTCTGGGATCTTCTCGGGGAGTGGGATCACACCGTCGAACAGGGCGCTGAGGGGCCATCAGGGCCGGTTGCCTGACCTAAGGGGTCGGCCGACCCCCTGGTGCGGCATCTCGCGTCCTCCTCTGGCGGGAGGCTGGCCAGTGGCGGTACCACCACGGCCATGGCCGACTCCAGGTTGATTGGCACTATTTGGTTTGCTGGAGTGGGTTCTCCCTCAAGATCAAAGGTTGACCGAGAGGTAGGGTGGCTCTTTCCGGCCATTCTTGTGGGTTTGGAAGATTTGGCTTGGAGGTTTCAGAATAGGGGTGATGAGGAGCTCAGATGAGAAGGGAGAAGAGGATGGGTGAATTTTTAAGGAAGGAATAGCCCTGTTCTTGGATCAATCAGAGGTTGAAATGCTTATTCACCACGGAACGGCTTCAGAGATGTTGGCGTGGAACGTTTGTAGAGGATAGGGTTGATCGGGCTCAGGGGGCCGTCGGCCGACCTGGTGGGTGTTGGGGATAGAATCCCCAGTATCTGCAAGGAAGGAAGGAAGAAGACAGAGTCCTACTAGAATTCTCTTGTAATCCTATTAGGGCTCCTACCTTGTAACTGACTAGTAATCCCGCCTCCTGGGGTATATAAAGGAGGGCAGGGCTCCCTAGATTGGTAAGGGCACAACATGAGGCAATTACCCAACACCTCAGCGCAGGGCGCAATAATATACACCACAAACAGGACGCATGGCTTTTTGCTTATGGTGGCCCGAACCTGTATAAATCGTGTGTCTTTATGCTCCATGTTACCATCTTGCTCCAGATCAAGGCCATCCCCTCCGCACAATCACCCTCCTTGGGGGATCCCCTAGGCGGATTGCCGATATAAAAAATCGACATTTGGCGCGCCAGGTAGGGGCGTCGCCGAGATCATCGGGCGAGCTCGATGGAATCAATCACTAAAACTAGGGTGGCGCAGCGAGATAAAATATGCTGGTTATCCAAATTGGCGACTTGGTGTATATATACATCAGGTCGGCGCGCCGCGTGCATCTGCTTCAAGTCGATTGCTTCTTCATGTTCATCCACAACAAATCCGCCGCTGTCCTTGTCTGTCCATCTGCAGAAGATTCTATGCTGTTCGCCTGGTTGTCAAATTTGGTACGGATGACGGGGGAAAAGAGCATACAGAACTGGAGAAGGATTCGACGTGCGCATCAAAACTAGCTACGTCATCCGTCTCCTTTCCGGAAATCCACCTCCGCGTAGCTTCAAAACTCATGCGTGAAGCCAAGAGAGAAGAAAAGATCTACACGTTATCCTTGGTCACTTGTGCACATAAGTACATGCAACTAGAAGCAAGGAGACTACGTGACCATGCAAGCAAGTATAGGCAAGCTATTGGATGCTTTGCCATACAAACTACTCGGCTCCAACGGAAACTACTCGGATCAAACGTGGAAGTACTCGGCTCGGTTCAAAATTGGTCTGGAACAGGTCCCGACTAGTTTGGTTTCATTGATGACCGACTACTCGGCCACAACGTTCAAGATCACACAAAGGGGCTTATCATCCCGAATGCGGCAATGACACTCTGATTCTCCTACTACTTGGACACGAATCAAGCTAAGTTACTTGTTTCCATTATTTTTCTAACATGTTTTCTACATGTTTGGCCACGCGGCGACTACTGCATCGGATATGCTCTTCGACGGGAATTACCCTCGGGGGCTACTCCGTGATTGACTACTTCTGCGGTCTGCTGACGAACGGCCCACACGCTTGGTACATCGAGTTTGTAGGGTGCTGCCCACGCACTTGGTACATCGAGTTTGTAGGGCGTCGCCACATGCTTGGTACACCGAATCAGGAGGCTTTGCCATGAAATTTTGTGTACTGAGTACTAGAGGCACCATAGCGGCTACACCCTAAGGAGGCACGAATACTTTGAGTGCAATCCGCGCTCTCTGTCGCAATGCCGACTTCTTATTTGCTGTTTTCTCTGAATGGTCGCTAATCTACTCAGGTAGCACATGCCTTAAGTTGTGAAACCTCGGTTTTTCTGTCACGCCTAACGCCTCTATACGCGTACATGTGACAAAACCTCTCATACACGCATGAGCAACGGCTAAAACAGGGCCAGGTGCATAAACGTAATAGGCGAACTACTCGGGAGATTTACATGGCCTGAACAAGAGCTTAACACAGCAAATTTATATTCTCACTAAATAAAATTCATTATATTCAGATATTCTGCATTATGTGCTACATAATGTTTGCATTATCCTTTTTCAGGCGACAAACGGCGCCATCACATGTTCCCATGCTCGGGGGCTGGACGCCAATTACTACTCGGCGCATCTCCAATGGCTCGGCTAGCTTCCAAGCTCGGGGGCTAAGCACCAATTACTACTCGACGTGGACAAAGGCCGTAGATTCAACTCCTATGGATGCCACAAAACTACTCGGATGATAATTCTGAAGACCCTTGGATTGATTATTCAATCATTCCAAGGCTTGGGGGCTGATAAGCTACACCCATCAGTTGCTTTTTTCAAGACGGAAGAAGGTGATTCAAGATTGACCCTTAGCCTGAGTCTACGATTCAACCTAAGGCTCTGGGGCTACTCCATATGGAGTGCGATTTCCATCGCATCTCCATATATCAAGATGATCAAGGCTTGAGCACACCATAGCCTCATGGCAGCTCTGAGATACTTTGAAGATTCAGCCAGTAAAGTACTCGGAGAGCACCAAAAGTACTCAGAGAGCACCAAAACTACTCGGCGAGGATCGAAAAAGTACTCGAAAACTGCTACATTCGGATATGAAGCGCTCGGGGGCTTGTCGGGGATAGAATCCCCAGTATCCGCAAGGAAGGAAGGAAGAAGACAGAGTCCTACTAGAATTCTCTTGTAATCCTATTAGGGCTCCTACCTTGTAACTGACTAGTAATCCGGCCTCCTGGGGTATATAAAGGAGGGCAGGGCTCCCTAGATCGGTAAGGGCGCAACATGAGGCAATTACCCAACACCTCAAAAACACCTCAGCGCAGGGTGCAATAATATACACCACAAACAGGACATAGGGCTTTTTGCTTATGGTGGCCTGAACCTGTATAAATCACGTGTCTTTGTGCTCCGTGTTACCATCTTGCTCCAGATCAAGGTGATCCCCTCCGCGCAATCACCCTCCTTGGGGGATCCCCTAGGCAGATTGCCGATATAAAAAATCGACAGTGGGGTCGGCCGACCTGGCCTTGAGCCCGGTCGCCTTCAAGTTTTTCGTGCACTACGTGTTATGTCCACTATGCCCCAAAGTGTGTGCAAACATGTTCTAGGGTCTAAGGACATTAGTGTAAGGAGTAATTATAGATGGGAATTATCCATGACCAAATTGATCACATCAAAATCCTCTTCTATTTTATCAGGTTCAAGGAAAACTTTTAAATGTTGACCATTTACCTTGAAGAGGTTACCTTCATCATCTTGGAGTGTGATAGCCCCATGCGACGAAGTCTCCACCACAATGAATGGTCCTTCCCATTTGCTTCGAAGTTTTCCATGCCCAAATAGCTTCACCCTGTAATTAAAGAGTAGTACCTTATCCCCAGAGTGGAACTCCTCCACCTTGATCCTTTTGTCGTGCCATCTCTTGATTCTTTCCTTGTAGATTCTGGCATTGTGGTATGCTTTGTCTCTCCACTCTTCTAACTCTAATAACTGCATTCTCCTCATCTGCTGGGCTGCTGGAAGGTCCATGTTCCATTTTCTTATAGCCCAGTGTGCCCGATGCTCCAGCTCAACCGGTAAATGGCAAGTCTTGCCATAGACCTGTTGATATGGAGACATCCCGATCGGCGTTTTGTATGCCGTCCGGTATGCCCATAGAGCATCTGGTAACTTGCTCTTCCATCCTTTTCTCATTTCTGTTATGGTCTTTTGCAGAATGTTCTTGATCTGCTTGTTTGACATTTTTGCTTGACCGCTTGTCTGGAGGGTGGTATGGTGTAGCTATATTGTGCCTTGCCCCCAGTTCTGCCAGAAACTTTCAGAAGGTCTTGTCAATGAAATGTGACCCTCCATCACTGATTACCATCATGGGGGTTCCATAACGTGGAAAGATGATCTCATGGAACATCTTTCGCGTGTGTTTGGAATCAGCGGCTCGACATGGCATTGCTTCAACCCACTTCGAGACGTAGTCCACCGCCACCAGGATGTACTCACTGTCATACGATTTGACATAGGGTCCCATGAAGTCAATGCCCCACACATCAAATAGCTCAACTTGCAAGTTATTTGTGAGGGGCATTGCATCTCTTGCTGTGATCCCTCCGTGCTTCTGGCATTGCTGGCATCGTCGAATGAATTCTTTTGTATCCTCATACATTGTGGGACAGTAGAATCCACTCTGCCAGATCTTTGACCTTGTTCTAAATGCCCCATAGTGACCTCCATAGGGAGTTGCATGGCACTGCTCAAATGATCTTTCTTGCTTCATTTGTGGGTACGCATCGTCTGAGCATGCCATCTGAACATACCCTATACAGGTATGGTCCATCCCATAGATGGAGTCTACTTTGTAGATCAGCCTTCTTTTGTTCTCCCCTGGCAGTACATATCCTGCAACCATAAAATTCACAATATTTGCGTACCAGGGGTCGGAGGCTGTCACCTTGAGTAGGGTGTCGTCGCGTAGAAAGTCATTTATTGGTAGGTCCTGCATGTCAGTGAACTGCATACGCGACAAATAATTTACTACTGAATTCTCTACTCCCTTTTTATCTTTAATTTCCAAGTCAAATTCTTGGAGTAAGAGAATCCAGCGGATAAGATGTGGTTTAGCATCTTTCTTGGTAAGCAGATATTTTAAGGCAGCATGATCGGTGTAGACAATCACCTTAGCTCCTACCAAGTAAGATCTAAACTTTTCTATAGCAAAAACTACAGCAAGGAGCTCATTTTCAGTGGTAGCATAGTTAAGTTGAGCTCCTGTCAAAGCTTTACTAGCATACGAGATAGCATGATGGTTCTAATTTTTGGTTTGTCCAAGGACAGCACCAACAGCATAGTCACTAGCATCACACATTATCTCGAAAGGAAGCGTCCAGTCAGGGGGGTTGAATGACTGGCGCTGAGATGAGAGCGTTCTTTAAGATTGTAAAAGCATGTAAACACACATCATCAAAGTAGAAGGGTACATCCTTAGCTAATAGGCTAGTGAGGGACCAAGCTATCTAAGAGAAATCTTTGATGAAATGCCGGTAAAACCCCGCATGTCCTAGAAAGCTATGGATCCCCTTGACATTGGTAGGAGGTGGAAGCCTTTCTATGACTTCAATTTTTGCTCTATCCACCTCTATCCCTCTTTCGGACACTAGGTATCCTAACACTATACCCTCTCGGACAATGAAATGACACTTTTCCTAGTTTAGCACCAGGTCCTTATCTCGGCACCTTTGTAGCACCCTGTCTAAATTCTGCAGACAATGATCAAAGGTTTTCCCATAGACTGAGAAGTCGTCCATGAAAACTTCCATGATCTCCTCTACATGTCTGAGAAGATAGACATCATGCACCTTTGGAACGATGCTGGCGCATTGCATAATCCAAATGACATTCTACGGTATGCATACGTTCCGTAAGGGCATGTGAAGGTAGTCTTCTCCTGATCGTCAGGGTGGATGGGAATCTAATGTTAGCTGGAATATCCATCAAGGAAACAGAAAAAGGAGTGGTTCACGAGTCTCTCCAACATCTCATCGATGAAGGGGAGCAGGAAGTGATCCTTCTTCGTCGCCTTGTTGAGTCGGCGATAGTCAATGCACATCCGCCACCCAGTAACGGTACGCTGAGGAATCAGCTCGTTTTTCTCGTTACTTACGACGGTCATGCCTCCCTTCTTGGGTACCACTTGGACAAGGCTGACCCATTCACTGTGAGGGACGGGATAAATGATCTCGGTGTGCAGAAGCTTTAAAACCTCTTTCTTCACGACTTCCCTCATCGCATTGTTTAGCCTACGCTGAGGCTCCCTAGATGGTGTGGAAGATGGGTCTATGGGAATGCGATGGGTACAGAGCACGGGGCTTACTCCCTTCAAGTCCTTGAGGGAGTACCCAAACACCGAGCGATGTTTCTCGAGCACCTTTACGAGTCTATCACTCTCGTCCTGCGATAGCTTCTCACTAATGATAATAGGGGTGTCCCTGTCCTCATTTAGAAAGACATAGCGAAGGCTAGTGGGCAAGGGTTTTAGCTCTATGTGTGACTTGGGTGGCTCCTCATTTTCAAGTGGTTCAGATGCGTCATCCTCCTCCTCAATAAAGTCATGGACATGCTCCTCGAGGAATGACTCAAATGGGTCACTAGGTTGAAGGGACTTCACTACCTCAACTGGGTCAGGTTCTATCATAGGTTCAACTATAGAATTCTTGACCCTAGCTAAAGGAATGGTGAGGAGATTTCTTCCTACTTTGGCTAGAAGATTTCCTTCCGAGGTTACGTCCTGTAGGAGACCCTCGATAGGATGTCCAATCATGAGGTCGAAATCTGATGTCTCAAGGACGTAAAAGTCCAGAGCCATCTGAATTCCGTTGTGCATGAGGAGAAAGTCTTGTACTAAACCGAAACTCTCGAGAATACGGCCTGAGGGTGTTCTAAGGAGTTTTGATGTTGGGGCCAGCTGCTTACGGCGTCCAAGGATATGCGCGAAGGAACTGGACATGATATTAGCCCCAACGGTCGGGTTATAAAGGATTTCGACGACTACCTTGCTTACGAAACCTCAAATAGTCTGTGAAGGTGAGTCAATCCGAATGACTTTGAAAGAAAACTCAACCTCATTTGACCATTCCGTGTTTAGGATGGAAATAAGCTCCCTCACAGTTTCATTTAGAAATTTTGTCTCCAATTGAATGGAGGAGGTCTCTACCGTAGGCTTTTTCTGTATTGTGTATTTCGAGGTATTCCCAAAGTCTTCAAAGAAGTCTTCCTCGAAATCAAAAGGTAATCTGAGAGGTTGAGTTTCCTCTTCCTCAACGGATGGGGTCTCAGGAGCTGGACTGGGCAAGTTTATGGGTTCTACTTGGGGATCTTCTTACTCAGTTTCGTCCGCGTCAGCAGGAGAGTTTTCCCAGATGGCTGCTAGGACTTCTTTTGCTCTAGCCGGGGTTATGTGCAGCAATGATCCTCCGGCTGCTATGTCTATGTACCGGGCATCTTCACTATTCAACCCAGACCGAAAATGCTGCATGAGCATGTAGTCTGGGAAGCCTAGATCCGTTCCGGTTAGACACGAGTCCTGGAACCGGTCCCATGCTTTTGTGATCATTTCCTTCTCTCTTGATCTCCTTCCAAAGTGCACAGATCCGGTGAACGGGAAAGTATTCAAGGCAAAACTTGTCCCGTAACTTTTCCCATTCACCGTTCATTAGCCCAACGGTATGGTCATACCACTTCCTCGCTCTCTCTTCGAGAGAGAACGGGAAGAGCTTCCATCTAATCGTTGTCTGAGTCATGCCTGATATAACCAGACACGAACAGAGCAACTCAAACTCGTGCAAGTGACAGTACGGGTTTTCACCATCACTTCCAGAGAAGGATTCGTCCTGGACCATAGCTATGAAGGCAGAGCGAAGTTCATAGCTATCTGTTAAAATAGGATTTGATGAGGGGTGCGGCTCCAATAATTCGCCCTTTGGAGCAGAGAACTCATAAATTTGGGTGGAATCCATGGTTGAAAACAAAAACAAAAGAAATATAAAATAAAAGATAAACAGGCAACCGTAGTTCTTAGACAACAGCTACCGTTCCCCGGCAACGGCGCCAGAAAGCTTGTTGACACCAGTGGTGGCAAACAGAAAGTCCGCAAGCGCACGGCTGTCGAAGTAGCTTTCACCCGTGAGTAAATTAGGTATCCGAATGGGAGAGCAGCCAGAGCTGCTGCTCACGCCCAGAGCGAGCGCGGCCAGCAGTGCATGCACATGCATGCGGTCAACCCCCTAGCCCCTGGGCAACGTGGTGGCTGGCCACAGGCTACGCCGGCCCACGGGCCTGGCGCATGCATGCCCGCACGAGGGTCCCACAGGCCAGTAGCACCAAGCCGGACAGCGCACAGGGAGGCCAAGTCTACGTGCGTCTCCACGCAAGAACCAGCAGGCCGACGCCCAGGCGTACGCGCGCACGGAGGAAGGGCAGCAGGCCACGTGGTGGCGTCTGGTTCGCTGGCAATTGACTCCCGCGGATCGAGGTAGCTGGATGGCCTAGATTCCACCGCAGGAAGCACGCGCGGGCGAGACTTTTTCCTACGCGCTATTCTCAGATGCACCGACATAGAAACGTCGGTTCGAGGAATAGGTGTCGCAAGGGAATAATAGGGAGGGGAATATTCCCTAGGACTTAGGGAGGATCTCCACTCTCCCAAGTCATCCCCTAGACTATAAATACCCCCTACCCCTCACTCTCAACACACACAAGATTGAGAAGCCACAAGCTCCACTCCATTGACCATCCATAGTGAGTGAGAGAGGTAGGATAGGTCTAGTGAGAGAGTTTGCAAGCTTGAGCCTTGTGCTTGGTTCTTGAGTGAACCAACACTTGTAATCTCGGTGTGCCAGCCCCTTGGAGACATGGTGACTCGCCAGCCAGTCTTCGACCCTCCAACTGGTTATGGGGCAGCATCGATGGCATTGTGCGGTGGACGAGAAAACCCCCTCGTCTCAAGGTCTCTGGGAGAGTAGGTTGATGAGAGCAATGTCTTTGTGACTTGTTCATCATCCTTCTCAGGGAGCCTTTATGGCAAGCTCAAGGCCTTGACCGAGAAGCAAGACTTGTCGACCGGGAGCACATCCTTTCTGGAGCTCAAACATGGAGTAGGCGTTAGCCAAACCACAAGATAAATCTTTGTGTCAAGTTTGCATCTCTCTAACTCTTCTTTAAGCTTCCACATTTGACACTTGCAACTTGTTGTTGGTATTTTTTAATGATTACAGATGAATCTGCAAGCGTACAGATACCGTTGTAGCTTTCACCCGAGAGTATTCCAGGGTATCGAATCCACAGGGAACGTGTGTATTAGTTAAGAATTAAGAACGACCGAGGACAAGAGAAGGGATAATTATGTAGAAGGTAGAGAGGGTTATTTCTATGTATTCTGGATAATTAAGGATGAGCTCAAGTTGTTTACGATTTACTTGTTTCGGGACGCCCAACCGTCCTAGTCCGGAAAGGGATGCGAAGGGGACTAAGCAAGCCAAGCAATGGTCCTACTGAACTCTAGTGCTTCTCACGTGGTGGACTACGTAGGCCATCAGGGCTGTCACCACCTGGGGCTACCACTACAAATCCGTGGCACTAGGCGCACTCCAAGGTATTCAAAAGACTATACACCACGTATACTCAATTAAATACTATCTTAGCTTTATAATTACTAAGACACTTATCACAGCAAGGAGCCCACAAGTATAAAGTAAACCTTGAACTATATTAAATAAATATTAATCCAGAAATACAAGAGAAAATACTCGGATGAAACTCGAACCTGAGCTGCACCCACCGAGGAACAAGAAGAAGAGAGGAGCCGACATCCCCGGCTTCTCCCGGACTCTCGCCTCACCTCTCACCTATTCTAGCACTACATAGGATCTAGCATTGGAGCTTGGCTTCACTTCTTGTGTGTCTTGAATGAGTGGGAGAGGCTCTCTATTTATAGTAGAGGAGGTGCCTTGGGGATGTGGAGATGCTTCCCTTGATTCTATGGAATATTCTCCTCAGCCTTCTCTCCGTACGCCATCTGTCTACGAAACCGACTTGGTACGACGGTTGGCGCGAAGGAACATCGCGTCCTCCCGCGGGTGTGCTTTCTACGGTAAAATCCCAGACGTCCTTACGTCCTCGATCCACGTGATGTTTTCTCCCGCGAATAGGAAGCTGCCACGGGTCTGCTGGACTTGTTCCCGTGCGAGTTTGCAGCAACCGCTTGCGACGCGATTCGGCCGTGCGGCCAACGGGCAGCAGCCACGTAACCCAGGGAATTTCCTTCGCCTGCACTGTGTCCCGGGGGGTGCTTGGCCCCCCACCGCTTCTGGCCTGTGGGCCCCCTGTGCCTCGCGCCTGTGCCTTGTGCGCGAGCTGCACCAGCTCCTGGCCAGAGGCCTGCACCTGTGTGTGTGCCTGAGGCCGTGGCCCCCTGCGCCCCCATGCATGTGCATTACACTGCCGGTGGGTGGGTGCGTATTGCCAACAACAGCAAGTGCTTCACGTGTTCTTGGATGATGACGAGGTAAGTATGATGTCATCAAGCTAGATAAGTCTTTCTGACTTTGTATCTCTTATGTGCTTTGTATCATTAATTTTGCATCTCCAGTAATTATCCTTTCAATCCCAATATATATATATATATATATTATATCCAATTCAGTCGTCTTGACGAGCTCATTGTTATGGTGTACTCTATATACGCATTTGAGATAGTTTGTGACATTGATATTTTATATCTCATCTCAAGCTCATAATGCCCTTTTCCTGCATGACAAATCAAAACACCAACACTCGTGGAATTTATTAGTATTAAACCCTATCACTATGTTTGGTGTTTATTTTTTATATATTTTCAACAGAAATTGACGGTCAAAAGTGGTACTTAAGAGCCGTCAACAAGCTCCCCCACACTTAGCCTTTACTCGTCCTCGAGTAAAGTTTAAAGACTAAGGTGGAACATGACTCCTTTTGATATGATACTAGCATATAAGTTATTCCAAGACATACCTGTGCTTGTGAAGTTTGAAGTGTCTATCATGTCATCTTGGACGGTTGAGGGATAGAACGGCCTTAATTCGATTAATCTCCACTTTTCTGTTAAGCAACTTGGGTTTTTGATAAATTTTCAAAAACAAATCCTTACCTAGCTCCTCAATTGATTCTCTCAGATCACTCATTGTGTATAGTTTCTTACCAAGGCATTCTCTGCCTCCTTTCACCCTACTTCTAAAAAGGCTTATGTGAGCTCATGGTAGGGGTAAGGATAAAGCATACATGTATATCATATATTGCAAAGTCAAAGAGTGAATCCAAGAAGAAAACTATTCATACAATCCGATCAAGATGTGCATGTGTGTGGTAAAGCGGAAAGTGTATGAGAACTCCCTTTTTTATGATCTCTCTCCTTTGAATTTATTTTTGAGAACATGGCTATCTCTTTTTTTTCTCTTTTTTTCCTCATGCTCAATGCTTTTATGAGCATGTATTTTTTTTCTTTCTTCTTTTTTTCTTGGACCTTCATGTGTCCAAAATATTTTTTTTCTATAGTCCATGTCTCTTTTGCAAAGGATATTTGGAGAGAGATTCATAAAACATATGGAGCATTTATTTGGTGGATGAATAAATACTGCTAACTTCCAGTGTAGAAGTTTTGCATGTGTATGTAGAGTGTACGTGATCTTGATCAACAAAGCATGAAGAGCATCTTACAAGGGTCACAACAATTTGACAAAGCTCAATGTAATAACAAGCAGCATATGTATGAGGTTTTCAATGTAAGTAACATATGGCTTTGGTAGGAATAGAATATCATTGAGGAGCTTTGCAAGGCTACTGGTTTTAAAAATTTTGCAAGAAAACATCCCGAGTACTTTATACAGAAAAAGCAAGATTCATCTTATCAAACCATATCTCATTTGTCAACCATTTAGATAGACATGCTTCCCTAAAGATATATTTTCACAAGCAGCAAGTAGATGTGCAAGGAATAAAGAATATGCAAGTCAATCAAGGATGAGCATATAAGCCAAAGGAGCATCTTGTTTTATTTGAGTTTAATTTTAATGATCATCTCAAGATTATGTTAAACTCATGAATGAGAGAGAGTGAGGGATTGGCATGCAAACCATCGCATTGGACGAAATGGAAGACGTGGCATGCCAGAAGACGTTCAATTGATGATGAATTGGTTCGAGCCCCTCTGGTGCCCGATCGTCGTGATCTTTTTGATGTCGGTCCATGCAATGTTGTGAGGCGTAGTTGTGGGTGGTCTCGAGTGTGTGAACGTGAAGAAGCCTGAGAGACCCTCACACTTGTTCTTGTACCTGCATTTATTAAAAGCAAGGTGGAAACAAAACAACGGCTCTACTGGCCTTACAAACCAGGGAGCCTGATCTTTATTTGAATTCAAATGTTTTTGGAGTTTTTTATGTTTTACAAATTTTTATGCATTTTGGTTTTTTTATGGTAAACAAATCTTGCAAGGTAAATTAGAAGGAAGATTAAAGGAGAACAAAAGCACAGAGTGTTTTGGATACTTCCTGGCGAAATTCCCCCAAGTTTTGACCTTGCAAATGAATGCAAGATTTGAGCTTAAGAGTGCCAAAGATTTGTCTATTGTTCATCATGCTTCATCATGCAAATTTCTTCCATGTGACTAAGGGGTTCAGATGTTGGAGTTATGCTAGCCGCTCTTTAGTCATCACTTCATCCCTGCAAAAAGTTAGTGGACAACAAATACCCAAAGGACCATTTGAGTAAATATCATTATTTCCATAGGGTTAGTTGTTCACATCCACACTTAAAACAGATTGGTCTTTCGCATGTTAAGCGTAGACCCTGTTTACCATTTTTTTATATATATTTATTTTTGAGTTTTCTTTTTTTTCAAATTTTATTTTCACCATTTTCTTTTAAGCACAACTCAAACAAGGCTGAATTGCATCAACATGATCACAAGGGGGGATTTGCAATATACTCACAGAGAGCCTTCAAAAGGTGATGTACCTCCTTGTATGTTGTGCAACATTGTTGCAGTGCATCCAATGCCTTGGTTCGTCTTCAATTTGAATCAAGCTTGATGACTTACCAGTTCAAATTTGAAAATTTTCCTGCAGGGGTTAGTCCATACATACAACCAATATCTACACATGCATTACTCCAAGGTTCATTAATCAAACTCGACACCATGTCAAATTCAATTAAAGCAGGCTGTTTAACCTAAGCACCACGCTTAATTTAAAAAGCCTATGAATATATTCCACGGATACATCCAAACCAGAGCATACAAGGATAGATAAATGAAGCATGAGAACATGATCAAGCTATTTTTCAAATGGAGATGAACATGAGTATATGAAAGGTGAACTTCGGGTTACCTCCCGGAAGGACTTTGTTTTATGTCAAAAGCAAGACATTCCACTTACCTTAGCATACTTACCGCTGGCGTTAGATGACGAGTCTAGAATTTCCATCGTGGTAGTTCCTTGGATCTTGATGACATCATTAGGTGATGTGGTCACGTGTGGAATGCATATGTGCGCACAAAATGTTGGGATGATCCCAACAAGTAGCTGGCATATATGCAAAACACGAGCATGCAACAATCACCTTTTCCCATGAAAGCGCACACAAAAACCAAGGATGCAAGGCAAGGTGCAACTAGGAGGCTCATGGGAAGAACCGAGGTGCAACAACAATGTGGCTTGTACGCCCAGATATCTTAATCCCATTGAGCCTCGCTGGCTCTATTTTTTTATTTTTTTATATGCAATCATGATTGGGAAACAAACATGCCAACTACTTTAACATGCATGAATGAAACAAATATGCTGGGTGATTGGAAAATCCAAACGAGGGAAATTCAAAACATGATATGCAATTTGTAAGAAACTCGAGGCCTGGCGTTTCTCAAAGCGCGAACTGATCAACCCTTATCTCTAAATGACGTGGTGGGAGCCAGTTCCCTTTAACCCTATTGATCGGTCTACCAACCACATTCTGGCAATTAACCGACCCTGTAGGGACTGCATGAGTTGGACTAGGAACCCGAATAGACAGGTGAAGAAAGATTTCGCCACCCACCTAGACTAGGCATAGCGCCCGAATACAGTTCAAAGCCGAGGAGCCACCCATTCAAAAAGAAGGCACAAGAGTTTTCTTGCAAATGATGCAACATGAATGCTTTGAAACAAATATGATGTGCAAAATGAATGCATGCTAATGCAAGGGATAACGCCTGGTTACCTCCAGGCAGGCATTTGGGATTTTTTTAATTTTTTTTAATAGCAAGAAAGGATACATGAACTAGCATCATCTATAAACCAAAGATAAAAATTTGGCATTGATGGAACTTGTCATCAGATAAGTACAAACCTCCCCCATACTTGGATTTGTGTCACTGGACAACAAATTCAAGTGTGTGTCGGCCTCCTTCGAGTTTTGTTCCATCACCCAGAATTTACCAAGGTGTTGCAAATGATGCAGCTCTCATGTTCTTAAGCATTCCCACCGTTCTTTTCAGTTTCAACCTATAATGGTTAGCGACCAAAAATACCCGAGGGACAACTCAACCGAAGATCATGCTCTTGCAATTTTTTTTTCATGTGAATGATGGATCGGTAGTGATGAAAATGAATGGTAAAAATAAATGAAATGATGTGATGGTATGGATGGGGATACATGGGCGAACTTGGTTCGACACTAGTACAGCAACCGTTCCCCGGCAACGGCGCCAGAAAGCTTGTTGGTATTTTTAACGATTACAGATGAATCCGCAAGCGTACAGATACCGTTGTAGCTTTCACCCGAGAGTATTCCAGGGTATCGAATCCACAGGGAACGTGTGTGTATTAGTTAAGAATTAAGAACGACCGAGGACAAGAGAAGGGATAATTATGTAGAAGGTAGAGAGGTTATTTCTATGTATTCTGGATAATTAAGGATGAGCTCAAGTTGTTTACGATTTACTTGTTTCGGGACGCCCAACCGTCCTAGTCCGGAAAGGGATGCGAAGGGGACTAAGCAAGCCAAGCAATGGTCCTACTGAACTCTAGTGCTTCTCACGTGGTGGACTACGTAGGCCATCAGGGCTGTCACCACCTGGGGCTACCACTACAAATCCGTGGCACTAGGCGCACTCCAAGGTATTCAAAAGACTATACACCACGTATACTCAATTAAATACTATCTTAGCTTTATAATTACTAAGACACTTATCACAGCAAGGAGCCCACAAGTATAAAGTAAACCTTGAACTATATTAAATAAATATTAATCCAGAAATACAAGAGAAAATACTCGGATGAAACTCGAACCTGAGCTGCACCCACCGAGGAACAAGAAGAAGAGAGGAGCCGACATCCCCGGCTTCTCCCGGACTCTCGCCTCACCTCTCACCTATTCTAGCACTACATAGGATCTAGCATTGGAGCTTGGCTTCACTTCTTGTGTGTCTTGAATGAGTGGGAGAGGCTCTCTATTTATAGTAGAGGAGGTGCCTTGGGGATGTGGAGATGCTTCCCTTGATTCTATGGAATATTCTCCTCAGCCTTCTCTCTGTACGCCATCTGTCTATGAAACCTGACTTGGTACGACGGTTGGCGCGAAGGAACAGCGCGTCCTCCCGCGGGTGTGCTTTCTACGGTAAAATCCCAGACGTCCTTACCTCCTCGATCCACGTGATGTTTTCTCCCGCGAATAGGAAGCTGCCACGGGTCTGCTGGACTTGTTCCCGTGCGAGTTTGCAGCAACCGCTTGCGACGCGATTCGGCCGTGCGGCCAACGGGCAGCAGCCACGTAACCCAGGGAATTTCCTTCGCCTGCACTGTGTCCCGGGGGGTGCTTGGCCCCCCACCGCTTCTGGCCTGTGGGCCCCCTGTGCCTCGCGCCTGTGCCTTGTGCGCGAGCTGCACCAGCTCCTGGCCAGAGGCCTACACCCGTGTGTGTGCCTGAGGCCGTGGCCCCCTGCGCCCCCATGCATGTGCATTACACTGCCGGTGGGTGGGTGCGTATTGCCAACAACAGCAAGTGCTTCACGTGTTCTTGGATGATGACGAGGTAAGTATGATGTCATCAAGCTAGATAAGTCTTTCTGACTTTGTATCTCTTATGTGCTTTGTATCATTAATTTTGCATCTCCAGTAATTATCCTTTCAATCCCAATATATATATATATATATATTATATCCAATTCAGTCGTCTTGACGAGCTCATTGTTATGGTGTACTCTATATACGCATTTGAGATAGTTTGTGACATTGATATTTTATATCTCATCTCAAGCTCATAATGCCCTTTTCCTGCATGACAAATCAAAACACCAACACTCGTGAAATTTATTAGTATTAAACCCTATCACTATGTTTGGTGTTTATTTTTGATATATTTTCAACAGGAATTGACGGTCAAAAGTGGTACTTAAGAGCCGTCAACACTTGTGTGCCTTTACCTTTCTCGAGTAATATCTTGATAGGATTTGCTCTAAGTTGCAAAACTCCTTTGGGTGGGTGCAAACACTAGAAGAACCTTAGTTGCACATCTAGATAGTATGTCTTAGTTTTATTTTGTGCAATTAGATGCAAGTGGTAGGTTAAGTTTTTAGAGAGCCTAATTCACCCCCTCTCCCTCTGAGGCTACCACGAGCATTGATTCCTATCAACCGGTATCAGAGTCGGGACCCACATCTTTCACAAAGAAATGCCTATTCAATTGGCAAATTGTGAAACAGGCTCATTGAATCGGTTTGGCTTCACCACCTAGTGAGTTAGCTGGTTGGGGAGAGGATGGATAACCTAGGTATAACTCCACGTTTTGATGGCATGGGGTTTCAAAGATGAAAAGTACTCATGGAAGCTTTCCTTCAAGCAAAGGGGCTTGATGTTTGCCGTGTGACAAGTGAAGGAAAGAAAGGTCCCTCCAAAGGTGAAATGAAACATGATTCTATTGCTAGGAGCATTTTATTGTCTTCCTTAGGTGATGAAGTTATCAATCGTGTATTCGCTCGCAAGAGTGCCAATGAGTTGAGGAAGACTATTGTTGTGAACAATGAAGGCACAAAAGACGTGTCAAATGAAAGATTGTTGACGCTCGTTAGCGGCACCTTTTTAGTGCTAATTAAGTGGTGTTTTGGGACCAATTCATATACTAACCCGCCACTTGGCACTTGAAATAACCCCATTTTTGCATATGCATGTATTTTTGGAGGATTTTGGTTTACGCAGGTATTTGAGCTATAAATGAGCACTTTTGGACGAAGATCTAGATCATGCATAGCATGGAGGAATATGAAGGCCAAAACCTAATGTGACTCGGATCTCGTTCGCTCTCATCTATGGTGAACCAACCTCCAAGAATGTGTAAGGGCAAAGACTTGAAGATAAGGTCGGATGACTTCGGGATCAAGGCAAATCAGGCAGACATTTGGAAAGCTATCAAGACCCAATCTTATCCGAAGCAACCGACGTCCAAATACCCACATGCATTGGCACCTGAACTCCTGGAGGGTCACAAGCTTGCACGCGAAAGATGGGACCGAGGGGCCACAAAATGACCCTAGGCCGGCCGGCCCATGCCCTTTGTGTTGGCCGGCCTAGGCCTTTTCTATGCCGCCTTGACTTCCTCTTCGAGCTAGGGTTTCCTCGGACTATTTGTAGCCCCAATACCCGAAGGCACGCGGATCAATCCACCAGAACTCGGTGAAACCTAGGGCATACAACAAAAGGAGACGACGGCCGCCGCAAGACCTCGAAGTTGTCTAGGGGATGGCTTAGGCCAACCCTAGCCACCATGGCCTCCCTGCGTGGCTGTGCCGTGGCGGAGTTCAAGAGCTAGTTGGAGTCATCAATGGTATGTACTCGGTGGTGATGATCCAAACACATCTATTATATGAGTAATGTTCTTCATGTCATCCGATCTCTTAGCGACTCAATATCTCCTTCTATGCTTTCTACCTATCATGAATATGATTGTTCCTTAGTCTAATTCATGGTTAGACTATATAGCATGCTTTATGTAATCGTGGCAATTAGATCTAGTATGTCGACCCTTCATGATATCTAGACACGTTCACTTGTGGACGTGCCCTTGTAACTAACCATGCCGATAGGGAGCATCGTGACATGGTGTGATCCCGTGTAGGGTGGCGTTCTCGGGGGGTTGACCGAAGGCAAGGGTTTAAAGATTTCTTTGGATAAGATGCATGATGCACCTGCTCTTATTTGCTAGAACTACAACTAGAAGACGATAGACTCGTTTATCCTTTAGTTGCTCATTACCCTAGCCTATGTTTATGGATGAGGTCAACCCTACACTTCACGTCATATCTATTCGGTTTACCCTCATATGCAATCTACGCCTAATGTTGGGATTAGATCCATTTAGCTAGGTAGAAAACCCTAGGTAGTTCATTGTCAATCTACGGATTGATAACCTTGGATGGAATACTCTAAGGGAAAAGCTAGGACGATCCGTGCGCTTGCAGTTCACAATTGGCGCGTCTATGGACCGTCAAGAAGCTTTTCTGGCACCGTTGCCGGGGATCGGCAACTCGAACCCTAGGGAGATCTATCTAACTTTTTAGACTAACCCTAATTTTTATTATTGCATATATCCTGTGTTTCTTGTTTGTGTCCATGAATGCAAGTAAAACCCTAGACACAAAGCGATCGAGAAGTTCTCAACATCCGGACTTTGACAAGTCCAAATCTCACACAAACAAGTTGATGTCTACGTGAAGATCCGTTCTTTAGTGGTAGATGCTAACTTTTGTTAGTGGCCCATCATCCGCTATTGAGTGCACACCCAAAACATGTGAAGATGAACAAGGTATGCCACCGTGTCAATTAACTTTTTAAGACTAGTGTTTCTTGGAGAATTGTTTGTCCAAGCTATAGGTGATGAATCATGCCCCAAAGAAGTCGTGAGATCCAATCATCAACATCTCTGAAAGGTTGCTGTTGAGACCAGTTTTTCGCCCATGATCAGAGAGGTACCATGGAGGAAAATTATAAAATATGAAGCTCCATCAAATATTCTTTCCAACGCATCAAGAATCGTAAATTTTGGAGATCGGTGCAAGGAGTTATGATAAAATTTTTCAACACTACGTGTTCTGAAATCTGCTCGGGACAGGACGTAGTGCCGGAGTAAAACCAGCGTAACTTTCATCCGGAGTCCGTTTGAAGTGAATGAGCACTCGCTGGAAAGGGAATGTGATGCAAATTGCAATGGAGTAGAAGTTTGGTATATGTTCTGCACTGGACGAAGAGAATTCAACAAAGAAGATGCAGTAGCAAGCAACGGAGATGCTGATGATGATGTCAATGGATGATTGGAGGTCCTTGAGCAGAAAAGATGATGATTTGAAGTTGATCAAAACTGGAGGCAACAAGATTAAAAGCACCATGACACTACCAATCTTCTCCAGTAGGATGCCCAAGAAGCTTCTAATTGAGTGATGCTACCAACGAAAGAAACTGCTTAGACCATCGTCACAAAGCACAAGAGCCCCCTATGATCCTGGCACCTTGGGTAAAGCAAGAACTATGGAGAAGACACATCATTGGGGCTATGCCACTCACTGGTGAACCAATGGTGATGACCTTGAATCCTAAAGATGCACAGCACGACACTCCAAAGACCACAAGATCAAGATCATCAATATCTCATGATCAATTTACAAGAAGGTACTGTTCGCATCAAAATTCTGCGCAACCTCTGCAGAAAGCAACAGAATATTTTTGGATATTTAACAATTCCTTGAATTTTGGTTCCAACGAAATAAGAATCAAGTCAATCAGAGATTCCTACAAGCGGTTATGATCAAAACATCGAAGGTCGTGCATTCTGAAATTTTCTGGACAGCACGCAGTGCTGAAGTAAAATGACCATAACTTTCTTATTTGAACTCCATTTAAGATGAATGACAACTCTTTGGAAAGGCAATTTCATAAAAGCTTCATTAGAGCTATATTTTGGTATATATTCTATTCTGGACACAGGGGAAAATCCATGAAGAAGAGGCAGGAGCAACGTTATGAGAACAAGGTAGAGGAGATAACGATGATAACAAGAGGAGCTTGGGCAATGCTTTCATTGAGCATACATGATCAAATTTAAAAGCTTAGAACAAAGAAAGACCCCCAAGAACATTGGCATATGAAGGCACAAGCCGGCGACATTTGATACATGAAGATGTTAGAACTAAATCATGATGGATTACAAAGGAGACATCAAGATGCATGGACATTTTAGATTCTCGCACAAAAGACCATGGATTCACATGAACATAATCGAGGTGAGAAGTCTAGCCCTATAACTTTAAATGAAGCGCTTTGCGGGAGGCAACCCGATCTTTTATTTATTATCTATGAAAGATGACGGTCTATATTCAGCTCTTTAATTGAATCATCAAGTAACATTGTACCATTGGTCTAATAAATGCTACAACTTGATGTTGTATGATCTAAATGTTATTGAGGGAGCACTATATTATTTGATCTTGAAAAACTTGTAGACCCTTTTGTGTGCCTATTGCTAGTAGTGTTAGAGTCTTTTTCTTTTGAGTCTTTTTGAGAGAAATATGAAGTATGACACCACCCTTTGATTCTAAACTTGTGGCTAGTTGATCTAGGCTAACGTTTGTTTTATTTTTAGACCACCATTCTTGTCATGTCATTTTATCCATCCACCTCATGTTGCACTTCATGCCATATTATTCTCACCCTTGCATTGCATTGCATGTTTTATTTTGATCTAACCTTTTGTTAAACCCACCTAAGCCTTCCTATCACCCTCGCAAAAAACCGGAGCCAACAAGGGTGGGATTGACTTGTGTTGATTTCCTTGCCGCCGTCACCATTCAGATTAGCCAAGTCTATCTCTATTCCTTGTCTTAACTAAAAACTTTGACTAGCCTCCCTACGAGATCCTAAACCCTTAGGAAAATCTCTCATACCTATAGCCATCTTAAAATCATAGGTTTTGTTTTCCACCCAATGAAACAACCTTTATTTTTCTTTTTGTTTTCAACCACCTTAGGTAGATTTTCTAAACTTGACTTATCTCTTCAAAATTCTTGTCTTAAGTCAAAAATATAGGATACCCATGAAACTTCCCCTAAACCTCGTTAGCTGGGTTGTTCGGTTCTTTTCGATGAATGATTTTCTTGTCGACACCGCTTCACTTCTTATGAAGTGGCTGGTCAAGCTTTGTCGCTCTAAGCAATTGCTTTTTGAATCAACCAATTGTGGAACAACATTGAAAGACTTTTTAAACCTTGCTAACCCTTGTTTTATCTAACTCGTTGCATTTGCATTTTGCATTACACCATCATGCATTTGTTAGCTTGGCTCTCTCAAAAAACTTCATGATGAATGCTTTCTTATCCATGATAATGCTTTATGTATGGCATTTTCCATTTGCAATCTTGTGTAAACATGGTGTTTAGGCATGATCACGGACCATCATCGCCTTGTTAGCATTTACATTGCATTGGTCGGTTTATAAGCTTTGCAATGCGCTTTATTTTTCTTGTGCTATAAGGAAATATTGACCTTGGGATAGACATGGTGTTTTAACCTTGGTTAATAGATCTTTATGACTATGGAGAA
Source organism: Alloteropsis semialata (assembly GCA_004135705.1). Lineage (NCBI taxonomy): Eukaryota > Viridiplantae > Streptophyta > Magnoliopsida > Poales > Poaceae > Alloteropsis > Alloteropsis semialata. Next base: position 35,183,019 of record CM014277.1, read on the forward strand.
ATTCGGCAACCTAATTGTAAACATGGTGTTTAGAACTAGGTGAAAACATTATCTTTGTTTATATACCTTCCTCTCATTTGCATACTTACTTTGCTCACACGCACACCCATTAGGATTTCATTTTTCTCTTTTACTAGGTTAATTATGCCACAAGTTAAGGTCTTAGGGATGTCATTGGTTGTTGGCATTTGCTTATACTCCTGACCATTACCCCGAGAGTAGTTTGTGCGTTTCAATTATTTTGCAGCCATGACGAAGGAATCCCATGAATTCGTGATCAAAGTTGCAACCAAGATCGTCATCATCTCCGAAGATTTAGAGGGACACTGCTGTTTTCATCAAAAATCTGCACATGTTCAGAGATGTACAAGGAAGGAAAAGTTGATATTCAGAGACTCCATCAAATTTTCATTCCAACGCATCCAAGATCAACGAATTTGAAGACCCATACAAGGAGATACGACAAAACATTGGGCGCTGCGCATTCTGAATTCAGCTCGGAACAAATTGCAATGCTGGAATAAAATCGGCATAACTCTCTTGTTCGGAATCCGTTTTGGGCAAAAGATGACTCGTTGGAAAGAGAAATTTGTGCACTTTGCAATGGAGCAATGGTTCAGTACATGTTCTATTCTAGAAATAAAGAAAAAATTCGTGGAAGATGAAGCAGCAATGAAGACAACAAGCAAAGAGGTGATAACGGTACGAGAAATGATTGGGACCGAGGCTTAGTGACAATTGGAAGGTGTTGAAGGAAATTAAGGAAACAAAGGTGAAGTGGTATAAGAATCTTCAAGCACATGGTGGAAGGACTTCAAGAATTACAAGATGGTCCATCTTCTTCTTCCACTCTTAGCAACAAGCTAAGCATGGGGAAGGACTTGTTGGACGAAAAGGAAAAGGCCATATGGAGTACAATGATCACGGTTGTCATAAGATGCTTAAGATTCCTCTTCCATGCTAAGCACAATGCTTAAACATGGGGGAGGCCACGCTACACTTCATTGCAAGAATCAAAAAGGACGATAACTCTTTCTCAACCCTCTCTTTGTTCATCTCCTTCTAAATGTTTGTATATATATATATATGCCATCGACTATAGGTTAGAAACCTTTGTATATCTCTCCTGTTAATAACATGGCTACTAGGAGGACAACCTAGTTTTGTTTTTGTTTTCAATAAATAGTTATCACCATCACTTTTGCGCTTACCACGATGATATCATTTGTGTATGCTTTGCTTATGGAAAAGTGATGAAAGTTGCCGCTTTGTTCTACCTACACCATGTTGTATATGACTTGACCATTTGCTCTCTATAAAATGATATTAAACTGACTAAATACTAGCTCTTTTATTTGTGGAGGTTAGAGTGTGTTTGGTTGGAGGGACAGGACAGGACGGGACGGGATCAATCCATCCCTTCATGCGTTTGGTTGGAGGACACCTGGGATGAGACAACATTAAAAAGGAATATTCGCTAAAAACAGGCGACGGATCGATCCCTCTAAATCGGCTGGACCGATCCGTCCCTCGCGGACGCCGTCTCTTTCCGTCTTATCTCCCTCCCACTTCGTGAGGTCGATCCCGCCCCGTGGAGGAGCTGCGCGCCTCCTGCCCGAAGCTCGCGGAGGTGCTTGGGTCGGCCGACGTCGGCGGGTCGCGCGGGGAGCGGCGGCAGGAAGGAGAAGACGGCGCGAGGAGGGCACCGGTGTCGGCCGACGCCGCCCCACGGTGGAATCCCATGGGCCGCGGCATCATCGTCGACGGCGGTGCAGTCGTCATCCCTGTCGACCGGGGTCAGCACAGCGCCCCCGGCGTGCGCAGGCAGGCCGAGGCGGTGGTACCTGCGGCCCTTGCCGTTCCCGCCGCCGCCGTCTCTCTCGCCACCGCAGGAGGAGCGGGCGAGCAGCTGGTCACGCACGAGGAGGAGGACCCAGCTGATGACGGCGAGGCAGTCTGCCATCGATTTGTTTTAGGATGCGCAGATCCATGATGCATTCATGAATTTATTTAATGAATTTACCTAATGCACGACAGATAGCAGCATGCTGCCTCGTCGAGCAATCTGGCTTGCAAGCTGCAATCCCCTTCTCCTCCAGCAACGATCGCCTCCTCTGAAATACTGCAGCAAACCTTCTGCAGCAAAGCTTCATGCTCGCTGAGGGATGGATTTGCGAGCCCCAGACACCAAGGTGGATGACATGTAGACCCCACAATTGACAGAAGGATAACACCATTACACTAAGTTGTCTCTCGTCCTTCCAACCAAACGCTGAATTGATACCGTCCCGTCCCCTCAACCAAACACCTAGCGGGATCATCTTATCCCTTAAAAAAAGGATGGGTCCGTCCCGTCCCTCCTTGTCTCCCAACCAAACACACCCTTAAATGACTAAATTCTAGACCCATATATTTCATGTTGCTCTTTGATTTAAGTATACCAATGACCTTACACCTTGTATTGTTTTATTTAAAACTTGATTCTTATGCTATCTACATTCGTGAACCTCTTGCAAAGTTCTACCTACCAAAGCCTTTACATATACATGATCTTTCATGATGAAATTTTTAGAATTGCAAACTTATATATTGATGAGTTATATTAAGATTGATTTCTATGGTTCGAGACAAAGAAGCTGGCCATTCCATTTTTGCGTACCTTCTTTTTGCTAGCCTTTCTATCCATGGATTGTGAGTTTCTACACCGGAAACTTCGCAAACTTCGCTGGATATCCACCCTAAACCCAAAATATCTTTTTGTGATTACCTCCTTGACCACAACCTACAATTGATTATGGATCATTACCGCGAGGAAAATTCAGAAGAATTAAGAGCCTAATTCAGAGAACATTAATTTGAGAAGCATCGAAGAGTACATAGAGAAAAAATCAGAAGGAACGGAGGTCCACAGAGAGTGGGCCGGCTGGCCCAAGCACCCGAGGCCGACTGGCCTACCCCCCTTTCTCCTCCAAGAGCTTCAACTTTTGACAAGAGAAACTCCCTGAAGATTCAAATGATTTTCCCGAAGGTCAAGATGGATTTTGTGTACTTACTTCAGCAATTATCGACCCTCACTTCCATGCTCGAGGACGAGCAATCGTTTAAGCATGTGGGGAAGATGTTGAGTAAGTACTATGTTGCAAAAAGTTCTCAGGAGCAAAAAGAAAGAAAAACGTGGAAAAATAAAAAAAGAAAGAAAAGAAACAAAGATAAAAAGAAAAAAATGAAAGAAAGAAAAAAAGAGAAATAATGCTCCTTGGTTCTTTTAGCTTCATCAAATTCCAAGTGCTTTGAAGATAATTCCATACTCAATTTTTTAACCGTGTGCAATCCGATAACGAGGCCTTCATTTGTGCCTTGGGATCATCCATTTACCATTTGCACATGTCCACCTATCTAAATGTGTGTGTTTCATCCCTTTCTCTTTCCAACATTTATTTCCATGGCCTTTTTGACTATTCTCGGTAATTCCAATATATCTCTCTCTTAGTTTAACAATATTTGAGATATAATATTTTGCTAGGATTGTTTTTACCTACTAAGCTCCACATAAGCCTTCCACTTCCATATATGAGTAGAATAGGTTGAAAATAATCTAGTATAGGTTGAGCGACTTGATGAGATGAGTGTTCCCATGAGCTTTTGCAAGAGAAACTCACTTATGTTGGATATGCATCTTTTTGAAAACTTTTCACGATGGAATGAGGTAAAGGTCTAAAGTTCGCTTAAGTTTAAGAGCATCATTTATTATTATTGTGGCTTGTTCTTTATTGCTAGTAGATCTTCTAGAATGAAAAGTAGCCGGTCACAACTTGAACTTTAAATGCTAAACACTTGAGAGCAATGTGTCTTGTTGTGTATAACTAAGTGCAGGGAAGACATTGAAGGGCAATGCTGATTTTCTAGCTAAGCAAAGATCCTGGAGTTTAAGCATGGGGGATTGTTGACGCTCGTTAGCGACACCTTTTTAGTGCTAATTAAGTAGTGTTTTGGGACCAATTTATATACTAACCCACCACTTGGTACTTGAAATAACCCCGTTTTCGCATATGCATGTATTTTTGGAGGATTTTGGTTTACGCAGGTATTTGAGCTATAATTGAGCACTTTTGAACGAAGATCAAGATCATGCGTAGCATGGAGGAATATGAAGGCCAAAACCTAATATGACTTGGATCTCGTTCGCTCTTATCTATGGTGAACCAACCTCCAAGAATATGTAAGGGCAAAGACTTGAAAATAAAGTCGGATGACTTTGGGATCAAGGCAAATCAGGCAGACATTTGGAAAGCTATCAAGACCCAATCTTATCCTGAAGCAACCGACGTCCAAATGCCCACATGCATTGGCACTTGAACTCCTGGAGAGTCTAGAAGCTTGCACGCGAAAGATGGGACCGAGGGGCCACCAAAAGACCCTAGGCCGGCCGACCCAGGCCCTTTGTGCCAGCCAGTCTAGGCCTTTTCTGCGCCGCCTCGACCTCCCCTTTGAGCTAGGGTTTCCTCCGACTATTCATAGCCCCGATACCCGAAGGCACACGGATCAATTCACCAGAACTTGGTGAAACCTAGGGCATACACCAAAAGGAGACGATCGTCGCCGCAAGTCCTCGAAGTTGTCTAGGGGATGGCTTAGGCCAACCCTAGCCGCCATGGCCTCCCTGCGTGGTTGTGCCGTGGCGGAGTTTAAGAGCTAGTTGGAGTCATCAACGGTATGTACTCGGTGGTGATAATCCAAACATATCTATTATATGAGTAATGTTCTTCATGCCATCCGATCTCTTAGCGACTCAATATCTCTTTCTATGCTTTCTACTTATCATGAATATAATTGTTCCTTAGTCTAATTCATGGTTAGACTATATAACATACTTTATGTAATCTTGGCGATTAGATCTAGTATGTCAACCCTTCATGATATCTAGACACGTTCACTTGTAGATGTGCCATTGTAACTAACCACGCCGATAGGGAGCATCGTGACAGGGTGTGATCCCGTGTAGGGTGGCGTTCTCGGGAGGTTGACCGGTGGCAAGGGTTTAAAGATTGCTTTGGATGAGATGCATGATGCGCTTGCTCTTATTTGCTAGAACTACAACTAGAAGACGATAGATTCATTTATCTTTTGGTTGCTCTTTACCCTAGCCTATGTTTATGGATGAGATCAACCCTACACTTCATGTCATATCTATTTGGGTTACCCTCATATGGAATGTATCAGCATACACATTACACAGGGGTGTTGTCAAGCTGAAGTTGGACAAAACTATACGACATATGGTGCGGTGACCATCGACGTACAAGTTTGAAGTATAAGGCGTGTGTAAGTAGCCGTTGAAAAAGTGGTTTCAATCGTTGGAAAAGCACACGGCGTATTATATGCTAATGGGGGTAAAGCGCATGGCGAAATATACGGTGTTCATAGTTTCTGTGCAGCTTTTGTACAACGGCTAGTCCAACCCTTTGGACTATATATACCACCCTCATTTGGCCATTTCAAGATGCTGGAGTCTAAAGAAGTTCATCTACACCCACAAGACATCCAAGCCACCATTTGTGTTGCATTGATCATCCATAGTGACTGAGAGAGTTAGGATAGGCCAGGAGAGAGAGTTTGTAAGGTGTTGAGCCTTGTGCTTGGTTCTAGAGTGAACTAACACTTGTAATTTCAGTGTGGTGGCCCCTTGGAGTCTTGGTGACTCGCCGGTAAGCCTACGACCCTCCGGCTTGGTGTGGAGCGGTCTCGCCGGCATTGTGCGAGAATGAGGAGACCCCCTCCTTGGTGGAGAAGCTCATAGTGAAGATGGCGTTAAGATCTCCGGTAGAGTAGATTGATGAGAGCAATGTCTTTATGACTTGCTCATCATCCTTCTTGGTGAGCCTTTATAGCGAGCTCAAGGCCTTGACCGGGAAGTAAGTCCTGGCGACTAGGAGCACATCCTTTGTAGAGCTCCAACGTGCAATAGGCGTTAGCCGAACAACGAGATAAATCTTCGTGTCAAGTTTGCATCTCTCACCCTTCTTTAAGCTTACGCATTTCATACTTGCAACTTGTGTGCCTTTATCTTTCTAGAGTAGTACCTTGATAGGATTGACTATAGGTTGCAAAACTTATTTGGGTGGATGCAAACACTAGAAGAACTTTAGTTGCACATCTAGATAGTATGTCTTAGTTTTATTTTGTGCAATTAGAGGCAAGTGATAGGTTAAGTTTTTAGATAGCCTTATTCACCCCTTCCCCTCTTAAGCTATCACTAGCATCAATTCCTTTCATCTCTAGACCAATCTGGTGCGGCTTGTTGCATTGACGTGTGACATCCATGCATTTTACTCTACATAAAAACTTACTCCAAAGCCGTTGTTAATTAAATATTTCGTGTATTCTTACATAGGGATCCTAGATACCTCAAGTATCCATTCCTTTGCTGAAATTCTACAAAACTATTCCAAATTGATTTGCACAATAACCATAAATATATGAATAATGATGAGAGCCATATAAAATCCAACACCTCAATCTTCCCATTTTTCTATGGTATGCTATTTTTGCCCAAATTAATGTGCATACTAGTTTCTTCATGACGTTCCAGTTCTATATACTGTAAAACGGCAGGAGTTTAAATAAGACCAGTCACTATGTATTCCATTCATGTTGCCAAGCATTAAGAATTGACATCATGGATAATTTTCCTGACGCTAAAGCTTCAAACAAATGTATTTTCCTCATCGTTGTAGCCCTCAGTATTTTGTCCTGTTTGCTGGTAGCCATATGTGTGGATCACGCACAAGCTCTGTCCCAAACAACATGTGGAGCGCATTGTTGAATAGACGATTATTTTTCTACAATGCATTTTCACAATCAATGGACATGTGGAGCACAAGGGACCAAATATCTCAGCTATCAGGCTTGTGCGTCCGTATATTTAGCATGGATAGGCATCGTGCAAAAATCGAAGCAGCTTGAGCAGGTGATCGTCTTGAAAAATGAAAATAAGGAAAACTTATAGGAGGTGGATGAGAGGCTTCGACTCACGTGCAAGTGGGCATATTTGAGGTAAATGTCCAATCTCACAAAATCCAAGCATACATGCATGGTCCAGCAGTAATACCATCTCCTGACGCGTGAATTGGATGCATCTTTCCTTCCCTTCCCAACCACATCTCTATCGATCAATGCAAGTCCATCTCAGAGCACGCACATATATTCACCAGTCTAGTCAAGATCACAGAAGGAGACAACAATGGCCCATCCCTACCCCACACGTGATTTCAATGCATTGTTTCCTTCCACTACTGGAGAACGCTCGATCGGTCACGGTTCGTAACCCTCATAGGTACCGGTTCTGGAACCGGTACCGCGAAGCCGTGACTAAAGGGGGGCGGCCTTTGGTACCGGGTCCAGACCCGGTACCAAAGGGAGCCTTTGGTACCGGTTGGTAACACCAACCGGTACCAAAGGACCCCCCGCGTAGGCGTTCGGGGGAGGGCCTTTGGTACCGGTTGGTGTTACCAACCGGTACCAAAGGCTCTTTTGGTTATTTTTTTTTTAAATGTTTGATATTTGGGTTAGTTATATACAAATCTACGCGTCTACGTGTCTGCTCGTCATATGTCATATGTCGTACACGATCTTTCACGCAATAAGATTGAAGTCGTCGCAATTGTCAATTGATTTTGACCCAACTTTGATTGCATTTTTTCGAACATTTACATATAAACATTTGAGATCGGCCAATACAAAAGTTAGAGCATTTAAAAGTTATTTACAATTCACGAGCTGCACTGGAAGAAGGAGCAGAAAGGGAGTCCAATTGAGCGATTTCGGTTCCGTCATGGTGGTACTCTCCCAGCGGACTTATAACTTGGTCCATAAGGAATCCAAATAGTTGGTCCGCAATAGCTTTTGCTCTTTCTCTCATTGGGAGCACTTCATGGTAAAACATCCTCTGCATTAATCACAAATGACAACATTCATTCATATAATAAATAAATCTTGCATGTAATCATTTCTAAACAAGTAACTAATAATCATTAATTCATATAATAAATAAATTTTGCATGTAATTATAAAATATCCTAACACATTCATTTCTAAACAATAACTAATAATCATTTCAAAACAATAACTAATAATCATTTCTAAACAATAATCAATAACTAATAATCATTTCTAACCAAGTAACAAAGTTTACATGAAATAACAAAGTTTACATGAATTAACAAAGTATACATGAAATAACAAAGTATAATAAATATATTCATAATAAATATACACTAATAATCATATTTCCATATACACTAATAATCATATTTCCATATACACTAATAATCTAATGTCCATATACACTAATAATCATATTTCCATATACACTAATAATCATATTTCCATATACACTAATAATCTAATGTCCATATACACTAATAATCTTATTTCAATATACACTAATAATCTAATTTTCATATACACTAATAATCTAATTTTCATATACACTAATATTTCCATACTAATAATCTAATTTCCATATACACTAATAATCTATTTTCCATACACACTAATAATCTAATTTCTATATACACTAATAATCTAATTCATACCATGAGTTCTGCTTGAGTCACTTTTTTGTGAGAAGCATAGGTATGGATCCACTGGCAGACGTAGTATCCGCATAGATTCGTCCCTGCTTCCTGTCTGGCACACTGATAGTGGAGAAGAATAAAGTTAGACATAACAACTATATATTAGTGTGATTTTACGAGATATGCGGGTACACCAGCCACGTACCGGAAAGTCCGTCCTCACATGCAGTTGTTGTTTGAAATTTCCTTTATGTTTCGCACGGAAACGTGTCCATGCCATGTCAATCAAGTCTAAAACTGCTTGGTAATCCTCTTGTGGTTTCCGCAGTGAGTCCATGACAACAATTTGACTTTGATTCATGATTATCACAAGCAGTATCCAGTGGAAGCTGTATATATATATATATATAAATACATGCACAAGTATTGAGAACAAAGTCTTAAAGTTATACATACATAGAGAGAAGTACTCACTGGAAATTGTATGGCAAAAGAATGTAATTCTT